>OX465281.1:131820810-132294405 GCA_949987705.1 Thereva unica
AAATTTCAGCCCTATAGTTCTAGCGGTTCGGGTAAACCCCATTTCCCCCCTTAGGGGATGAATTTCGAAAAATCGTTTTTTAGTGGATGTCCACATCATTATAGGGATGCACTGTCAAAATTTCAGCCCTATAGCTCCAGGGGTTTGGGTAAACCCCATTTCACCCCCTTAGGGGATGAATTTCGAAAAATCGCTTTATAGTGGATGTCCGTGATATTGGGATGCACTGTCAAAATTTCAGCATTTTAAATTTAGTGGTTTGGTTAAACCCCATTTTAACCCCTTAGGGGATGAATTTCGAAAAATCGCTTTTTAGTGGATGTCCACGCCATTATAGGGATGCACTGTCAAAATTTCAGCCCTATAGTTTCAGCGGTTTTGGGTTGACCCCATTTCACCCACTTAGGGGAAGAATTTCGAAAAATCGCTTTAATAGTGGATGTCCACGTCATTAAAGGGATGAACTGTCAAAATTTCAGCCCTATAGCTCCAGCGGTTTGGGTAAACAACATTTCACCCCCTTAGGTGATGAATCTCGAAAAATCGCTTTTTAGTGGATGTCCACATTATTTTAGGGATGCACTATCAAAATTTCAGCCCTATAGCTCTAGCGGTTTGGGTAAACCCCATTTCCCCCCCTTAGGGGAAGAATTTTGAAAAATCGCTTTAATAGTGGATTTGCACGTCATTAAAGGGATGCACTGTCAAAATTTCAGCCCTATAGCTCCAGCGGTTTGGGTAAACCCCATTTCACCCCCTTAGGGGATGAATTTCGAAAAATCGCTTTTTAGTGGATGTCCACATCATTATAGGGATGCACTGTCAAAATTTCAGCCCTATAGCTCCAGCGGTTTAGGTAAACCCCATTTCCCCCCCTTAGGGGATGAATTTGGAAAAATCGCTTTAATAGTGGATTTCCACGCCATTATAGGGATACACTATCAAAATTTCAGCCCTATAGCTTTGGCGGTTGGGAAAAACCACAATTCACCCCCTTAGGGGATGAATTTCGAAAAATCGTATTTTAGTTTATGTCCACGTCATTAAAGGGATGCACTGTCAAAATTTCAGCCCTATAGCTCCAGCGGTCTGGGTAAACCCCATTTCACCCCCTTAGGGGATGAATTTCGAAAAATTGCTTTTTAGTGGATGTCCACATCATTATAGGGATGCACTGTCAAAATTTCAGCCCTATAGCTCTAGCGGTTTGGGTAAACCCCATTTCCCCCCCTTAGTTGAAGAATTTCGAAAAATCGTATTTTAGTGGATGTCCATGTCATTAAAGGGATGCACTGTCAAAATTTCAGCCCTATAGCTCCAGCGGTTTGGGTAAACCCCATTTCACCCCCTTGGGGGATGAATTTCGAAAAATCGTTTTTTAGTGGATGTCCACATCATTATAGGGATGCAATGTCAAAATTTCAGCCCTATAGCTCCAGCGGTTTGGGTAAACCCTATTTCGCCCCCTTAGGGGATGAATTTTGAAAAATCGTATTTTAGTGGATGTCCATGTCATTAAAGGGATGCGCTGTCAAAATTTCAGCCCTATAGCTCCAGCGGTCTGAGTAAACCCCATTTCACCCCCTTAGGGGATGAATTTCGAAAAATCGCTTTTTAGTGGATGTCCACATCATTATAGGGATGCACTGTCAAAATTTCAGCCCTATAGCTCTAGCTGTTCGGGTAAACCCCATTACCCCCCTTAGGGGATGAATTTCGAAAAATCGCTTTTTAGTGGATGTCCACATCATTATAGGGATGCACTGTCAAAATTTCAGCCCTATAGCTCCAGCGGTTTGGGTAAACCCCATTTCGTCCCCTTAGGGGATGAATTTTGAAAAATCGTATTTTAGTGGATGTCCATGCCATTAAAGGGATGCACTGTCAAAATTTCAACCCCATAGCTCCAGCGGTTTGGGTAAACCCCATTTCATCCCCTTAGGGGATGAATTTCGAAAAATCGCTTCTTAGTGGATGTCAACGTCATTATAGGGATGCACTGTCAAAATTTCAGCCCTATAGCTCCAGCGGTCTGAGTAAACCCCGTTTCACCCCCTTAGGGGATGAATTTCGAAAAATCGCTTTTTAGTGGATGTCCACATCATTATAGGGATGCACTGTCAAAATTTCAGCCCTATAGCTCCAGCGGTTTGGGTAAACCCCATTTCGTCCCCTTAGGGGATGAATTTTGAAAAATCGTATTTTAGTGGATGTCCATGTCATTAAAGGGATGCACTGTCAAAATTTCAACCCTATAGCTCCAGCGGTTTGGGTAAACCCCATTTCATCCTCTTAGGGGATGAATTTCGAAAAATCGCTTTTTAGTGGATGTCCACATCATTATAGGGATGCACTGTCAAAATTTCAGCCCTATAGCTCCAGCGGTTTGGGTAAACCCCATTTCGTCCCCTTAGGGGATGAATTTTGAAAAATCGTATTTTAGTGGATGTCCATGTCATTAAAGGGATGCACTGTCAAAATTTCAACCCTATAGCTCCAGCGGTTTGGGTAAACCCCATTTCACCCTCTTAGGGGATGAATTTCGAAAAATCGCTTTTTAGTGGATGTCCACATCATTATAGGGATGCACTGTCAAAATTTCAGCCCTATAGCTCCAGCGGTCTGAGTAAACCCCATTTCACCCCCTTAGGGGATGAATTTCGAAAAATCGCTTTTTAGTGGATGTCCACATCATTATAGGGATGCACTGTCAAAATTTCAGCCCTATAGCTCCAGCGGTTTGGGTAAACCCCATTTCGTCCCCTTAGGGGATGAATTTTGAAAAATCGTATATTAGTGGATGTCCATGTCATTAAAGGGATGCACTGTCAAAATTTCAACCCTATAGCTCCAGCGGTTTGGGTAAAACCCATTTCACCCTCTTAGGGGATGAATTTCGAAAAATCGCTTTTTAGTGGATGTCCACATCATTATAGGGATGCACTGTCAAAATTTCAGCCTTATAGCTCCAGCGGTTTTGAGTTGACCCTATTTCACCCCCTTAGGGGATGAATTTCGAAAAATCGCTACGGATGCACTGTCAAAATTTCAGCCCTTTAGCTCTAGCGGTTTAGGTTGTGCGTTGTCTGTCAATCAGTTACTTTTTATACAATAGAAAAAAAGTAAAGAAAAAAAATCCCCTTACAACTTATTGAACCCCATTTCACCCCCGTCAACTCTTTTTTCTCCAAAAAAAAGTAGCCTATGTCCGTCTCCAAGGTCTAAACTATGTCTGTTGCAAATTTCATCAAAATCGGTCCAGCGGCTTATGGGGCCCATCCACAGGCCAACTGGTTGCCCAAACTGAGTTGTGTTGGCACTGAATCGCAGCGTGTATGGGGCAGTTGGCAAACTGATTTGACAGTTGGGGTTGCAGTTGGGATAAATCAAAATCTTTTAATTTTAAGGGGGCGGGGCCTAGAGTTTGGGCAACTAGTCGCGCTGTGTATGTTGCAGTTTGGCAAACTACTTGCATTAATTAAGCCTGAAATCGAAAATTATATTTTTTTGCAAGTTTATATTTTCATTGTATTGCATAATTTTTAATTTAAATTATGAAAGTTCACATAATATTAAACTATTTTCATAATTTATATGTTTAGGATTTAATTTATATTTTAAAAACATACAAATATTTATATTAATAATTAAAAAATTTATAATTAACATAAAAAATCATTACTACCCATTATTTATAATCATAAAACTGAATCGCAGGTTTTCTACAATTTTATTTAACGTTCAAATTGCCTATAAAATACTGAATTGACAGTTGAAGTATCAACTCAGTTGAAGCGTTTGTGGCAAAACACCAACTCTTTGCACAACTCAGTTTGGGCAACCAGTTGTCCTGTGGATGGGCCCATAAGCATAAGTTAGTTAAAATTAGTAGAAGGTTCTCTTTAGTGTAATTTAATATCTAAGGTATTTCCACATTTTGTTAAATTCTTTAAGGTAATTCATTTCAAGCAATAATTAGGCTGGACACTCTTGTGCTGGCATTCGCAAAGTAAAGTCATTATTTCATTTAAATCCGAATTTATTATTTTTGATTAAAGATTGTTTTTATTAGTTACTAATTGTATAAAGTAGTTTGATTTATTGAAATAAATAATTAAATTGGTCTTTAAATAAACTTTATTATTTTTTTTTACTGTTTTCGCGGTTCTGTGATATAATTCGCGCGAGTACGGTGTTGCGAAAGGCTTCACCGATAAAAAATTTAAATTATCAACTTTTTTTTCTTTTAGTAAGGTTAATATTTCCTGTGGATCCATTTCGGGGTCCAGGCCCTGCAGAAGGACATTTATTTTTTTGTCCGCCTTTGCGGTATACGAGAAGTATTCAGTGTTAGTACGCTCAAGCTCACTTTTCATTTTCCTGTAGTCTTCTACTTTCATACATACAAGGGAGTTGTGTCCGTTAGATTGTCTCTTAACGGAATACCCTTCCCTCCCAATCACTCTTAAAGCTAACGCCAAAGTATCTGAGACACTTTGGTTAAATATTTTGATAGGCGGTACCTTTTCCTTTTTTGATATTTTCATATATTTTCCTCCTGATGCTGTTGTTTTTGTTGTTTTCGTTTGGTTTCCAGCTGAGCTTTCAGTGGACACTTTTTTTGACGCAGGCTGTTTGCCATTTTTCTCCTTCACCAGATTGATGAGTTCTTCTAATGCCTTTTCCTCATCTTCGGTTGGCATTAACAGAGCGAAAGTATTTCCTGCTCCAGTGTATGCCGGCTGCTGTCTCTGCATTTGTTGAGTGTTGTTATTTTTGTCTTGGAATCACTGACATATAATAATGGACTGCTCATCTGAAATTATTCCATACAAATCGATGGCACCCAAAAGTATAGTTGTCGCACTCATCCATAGACCCCCAAACTGACAAGTAAAAACAGACCTGATTTTATATTTTCCCGTTTGCACTAGTGATGTTTATATCTTTTGCTCTTTTCCCCATAGACCCCCGGATTTTGACATACAGAATGTCAGTTGCTAAAACAGGCGTTAAGAACTTAAATCAGATACACATAAAATTTGCAAATTAATGAAAAAAAGGCATTTTAAAAGGTGAAAAAGTGAAAATAGTGTTTATTAATTTTTTTAAACATAATATTTGTGTTATTTTAATGTTTTAAGTACGTATTTAAAAAAATGTAAATTTCAAAAGTGATTCCGGTGTTTACATGGAGTGAAAAAAGGTTTGTAGCCTATGGAACAAATTGGTGCCATGAAAAATTCCTCATGAGCTGTCCATTCTATATGTCAGTGACCGCTGCCGATGCCAGTGCCGTTTGTGGTTCCCGGTTCCGCCGCAGGCGATGTTTTAGATTTTCTGGGAATTAGGCGTTTTTTTATAACTTTTCTTCTTTTTTTTGTTGTGTCTATTTGCACTGCACTATTAGAGGGACGGGGGTCCATATTATGGCCCACTCCCTTGCGTCCGTTGCGCTTTACACTTAATTTATTTTTGCTGTTCTAAATATTTTTTTTTCTTTTAATATTATTTTATGTGGGCCGGCACTAATTTGCTAACGCGGCACCTACTCACTAGAGTAAAATTATTTTTCAATTTTCAATTATTATCGATCAATTAATTCGTTAGTAAAAGCCAGTTATTTTGCGCTTGCAGTTTCACGTCCTCCCTGAACGACAGTTCGAACGGAGATATACGGAAGATGACTAAAATATAAAATGTTCCACCATTATTAGCTAGATAATTGATTCTAGTTTATAAAACATCAATAAAAATTTAAGATTTTCGAAGATTTGTGGAGAATTTTGGGCCCCAGATGACCAACTTTAAAGTACTATTACTAATAAACCAGACGGCAATTGTTAAATTTTCCACCATTAAAGTCGATTCGCACTATACGGAACGTTAACGTCACGTCACGGAACGGCAACGGCACGTCAATTTAGGTTTCACTTCGCACTTAAACGTCACGTCAACGTTACGTAAATTTTGCGTTCAGTCTAAAAAAAATTAGATAGGGTATTGTCTTTATTCCGTATTGCTGATTTTAAATTATTATTTGGAATGCCAAAATTTAATACATGTGTGGGTATGCATTCCAAATTATTTTCACCCAGAATCGCTTGACAGTTACGCATACCTTAACATTTTTCATGCAACTGGAGGAAAAATAGAAATCGTTTCTAGTTTCAGTTAACACCGCAAACTTCACCCTTACCCTTCGCTTGACCTACGAATTGCGCAGAAAAAGCTCGTGTTGATCAACATGTTGACCCGTGTATCATCCCCCCAAGTTAGCAATGATAGCATTAATTTTGGATGAAGAAGAAAAATTAAAATTAGCAACAAAAAAGAAAAAATGGGTGCAAAACATATTTAGTAGAAGAAGACAAGAAGGAGAATACCACCCCTTGTATAAGGAATTGGATGACGACGAAATAAATTTTTATAAATATTGGAGAATGTCGAAGTAACATTGTACAGCGACGGTAATCGCTGAGCACGACCAGAGCTCAGCGACTCCCTTACTATACATTGAAATGAAAATTTTCAAATTTAATTACTGGGGCAACTAAACGAGATTCCAAATTAGGACTAACCTAATTTGGGGCCGCTCTTTTGATTGCGACTAGCAGCGGGTCTCAATTCCTTACCGTTTTCGAGATCTCACGATTGGATTTCAAAAATTGCCAAAACGATTATCTCGCTACGGAATGTTGTATTACGGGAAGACAAAATATCATTCAGAAACGGCAGCAGCAGCGGCAGCAAACTGTTCCTGTTGCTAGTAAAACCTAAGGCACACTGTCCACGGCGTCGTCATTTGACGAATGCATGCAACCTACAAATGACGTAAGGCATTTTTTGCATATTAGTTATGTCCACGTATCGTCATACAATCGGCATTCAAGATACAAAACGTTTCATTTTTATTTCAAGTAGCAACGCGAAAGCACGTCTTGGGTTGGGAAGATGTCAAGTGATGATGAAGATGTGATCATTGCATACAACTTTATTAAAAGACGACGAAATAGACGTAGATTGTATTGGCTTCATCCATACATTGAAAGAAATAGAAATTGTAGACTGTTTGTTGCTGCCCGAGAGCTATCAGAAGATGATTCTGTATTTCAATCATTTTACCGAATGACTAAAAATACCTATCAAAATTTAGTCTCTGTTGTTAGACCATTAATACAAAAACGAAATACTGCAATGCGAGACTGTGTCAGTCCAGAAGAAAGGATACTTATAACTTTGAGGTAAGCTATTATTTAAATACATAATCCTACCTAATAACTATAACCAGTGTTGCTTGAAAATAAAACCACTTTGATTTCTGAACAACAATTAAAAAATTTTATTTTATCACAAATCTATATATATACAAATTTTGCTTATTAATCAAAAACATAAACAATAATAAATAACAATACTTTAATGCTGGCAGTGACTCACGTGCCAGCAGCGAAGTTCATTCATTTCGCGAAAGTGCATAAGGAAGCAATTGCATCACCTCGAAGTTTACTTACTTATAAAATGCTTATGCGCAAATTGAGTGCATTGACTTTGCTTCGCGAAATGAATGAAGCTTTACATATTATTAAGAATATTAGCATTATATGTACTGTGTACATTCTCCCGCCTCAAGGTTTAGTGATGGAAGCTCTATTTGTGATTGATGTTCCAGCATACAGGTTCTTGGTGCGGGGGTTGGTTTTGCCTTGGTGTATAATTTGACGCCTCGTCTTCGTTTGCACCATATGTAGAGTAAAAACGCGAGAATGCCAAGAACCAAAATATACGTGCTGCTGTAATGATGTAGGTCATGGATATTTAAGGTTGACATACTTTCCACTTGTTGTTTTTGCAGTTTAATTGCTTTATCCAGTTGAGCTAGGTCAGTAGATTCAACCTTCCTGACTATTTGTGGAATTGCTAGCCAGGATGAATTACTGATGCTTTGGTTGATATGATCCGAAATTAATTTGTTTTCAGTTATAACTGACAATTCAAGAGTGGATTGTAGGTGATTGGCGGTGATGTGTAGAGTTTGATGGTTAATCACACAGTTGGCCTTTAACTGAAGAACTCCAGTTCCACTTAAAATTTGAGGGTATATTACATTGTTACAGTTGATCTCAATGCGTAACTCTTCTCTAAGGATAAACAGCCATTTGTTGTTGGTATTTAATTTTATCCACTGGTTTTGCATGTCTCGTTCCCTTAATTTACAGAATGGTGAAAGTTTCCTTCCGTTATTCAACATCTCCATTTCACAATGACTCACGTTGGACCTTAATGTATACATAGGTACCTTGAGGCTGCAGATTAGTTGATCCTCTGCTAGGCGTTGACAAGTTCTTAGGTCCTCTTCGCTTGTGGGGCTAAATCGGTCCTTTCTGGCGTTCACTGTCAAATATCTGCTGTCAGGTTCAACATAAACAAATTTGTCCTCGTAAACTGCAGGAATGGGAATGAGTTCATATAGGCGATATGATTCTGTGCTTAGCAAAGGAATGCGAACATCAAACAGGATCTTATTTTCGGTGACTCTTAAATTAACATGCATTGAGTTGTAGAGAGTCCGTAATGAATGCGTGGTTCCAGTGCCTGGAAGTTGCAAGTATTGAGGCAGGTGTTCTCGTATTACCTTTAATTGTTCATTGAGCTGAACAGGTGTTAAAAGTAAGGGATTAATTCTTCCGTGTTTGGTGTCCATTACAGCTGATATAATACTTCTTTGTATGTTGTGAAATGATATCAATGTTAGGGTTATTAAGACAGCGGCTGAATTAAATGCTTCGGTCGCCAACATTTCGTATTGAGAGTGATTCAATCTGTTCACGATAGTTTCAATCTGTAGTTTTACTCTCGATAGCTGTAATTGCACTGCTTCATGATTCTTCTTAATGACATTGATGGTATTCTCTACAATAGACGTCTGATTTTTCAACAATAATTTCCAATAGTTCTCATCTTGTGCAATTTGGTTAATTTGAGCTTCAAATTGTTCTGCGTACTCTTTATCTAGAACTCCGAAGAGTTTGTTGAGGACTGTGCCTACAATTTCTAATGGTGCCCTTTTGCTGCGAACGTGAGGCTGCTCGTTTTGTTCATACAATAATTCATTAAGATGTTCTGCTTCAAGTGCTTGAAAATTCAGTTGCGTGATTGTGGCCTGGCAGAGTTCTCTTGATAGTCTGCTTTCTTCTTTACAGATTGCGTTTAGCCGTTTGATTGAATTTTGGATAGCAGAAAATTCCTTCCAGTAAGTTGTCAGGTTGTAATATATAAGAAGATTCCATTCACTAGAGTATAGACTGACTTCAGAGATGTCATTAAAGTAAATTCCCTCATTGTTTGCTAAGTTATTTATTTCATATGGTCGGTTGGCTGTAGCTGTGGCTAGGACACAACATAGCGACAGTAGTAGCAAATGTCCGTTGACCTTAGATGTTCTGGTGCGACCTTCGTTCTGAGTGTCAGAATCTGTTCGATTTCGCTTTTGAGGGTCGTCATTAGCTGAGTCCTTATGCCGTTTGAGACCGTTTTGTCTAGATATTTGATCCTTATTTGTGTCCTTGGGGGCAGAATGAGGTGGTGGAGAGTCACTGTCAGAGTCCATTTCTTCAATTGAAGTGTCACGTATATTATTCTCATCATTATTAATTGGTAGCATTGAGATTTTAGTAATAGGTCGTTTAAGCACTCCGGATTTCGTTTTTAATGTAACGACTCTGATGAGCCCATCACTTCCAGGGTGTACCTCACTTATTCTTCCAAGAGCCCAACGAGATGGGGGTAGATTATCTTCTTTTATTAACACGAGATCTCCCTTTGCTGGGTTTAGCTTTCTCTGTGCCCATTTTGGTCGTTGCTGAAGCCTTCCAAGATATTCAGTTGACCATTTTTTCCAGAATTCTTGGTACATTCTTCCCACTTGGTCCCATCTTTTAATGAAGCTAGCAGATTTTTCCAAATAGTCTTTATCAGGTGGCGACATGATAGGTGCGCCAGTTAGAAAGTGACCAGGTGTCAACACTTCTAGGCTCTCAGGGTCTTGTGACAATGGACACAATGGACGAGAATTGAGACATGCTTCGATCTGGGTCATTAGTGTTGTCATTTCTTCATAGGTTAATTTTGTTTCTCCGACCACTCTACGCATGTGGTGCTTAACGGATTTCACGCCAGCTTCCCACAGGCCTCCAAAATGTGGTGATGATGGGGGTATAAAGTGCCATTGAGTACCTGTTTCTGTTAGGGCTTCGTTCACTTCATTTTTATATGTGGCTTGCTGATGAAGACTGCTGATTATCTTGCTTGCACCTACGAAATTAGTCGCATTATCGCTATACATGTGTGCCACAAGACCTCTTCGACTTACTAATCTCTTAAAGGCGGCTATAAAGGCCTTTGATGTCAGATCTGTGACTACCTCAATGTGGATTGCCTTCGTAGTTAGACATATGAAAATTGCTATGTATCCCTTGTAAGTGCGACTGCCTCTACCAGTTTTTACTAGCAAGTCGAATGGTCCCGCATAATCCACACCAGTATGAGTAAATGGACGACTTGGAATGACTCTGGCCGAGGGCAACATTCCCATTAGTTGTTGGGACATTTCAGCCTTGTATCGGTGGCATGTAACGCATTTATGTATCTGACCCTTAACTGCTTTTAATCCATTGATTATCCAGTACTTCTGACGGATTACTTCCAGAGTAAGATTATTTCCTCCGTGTAATGTCTTCTTGTGAGCCTGGTCTATTATAAGTGTAGTTAGCTCGCTCTTATGCGGGATAATAATCGGATGTTTCTGATCAAAGGTCAAAGTTGATTTTTCTAATCTACCGCCCACACGTAATAGATCATTTGAGTCGACGAATGGATTTAGTGTGAGTAATCGACTTGTCCTTGGTAGCTCCTGCCCTTCTCGTAGTTTTTTAATTTCTTCTTCAAAATGTCTCTCTTGGACGAATTTTATGATTGAGACTGATGCTTCTTCAATTTCCTTGATAGTTAATGACTCAGTTTGTCTTTTATTCCGTGTTTGTTTCAAATTGTTAATGAATCGCTTACAAAATGCAACAATGCGTAGAATTTTCCAGAGTGAAGTGTGCCGTTGTAATATTTGCTCGAACATATCCGTTTCTTCTGTACATATCAGTGAATGAGCTGCAAGTTTTTTTCTCTCCAATTCTGTTTCCTCAATTTCTACTCCTGGATATGTGATTCTTGCATGTTTCAGCCATTGTGGGCCTTCCCACCACAGCGAATGTGCTTCTAAGTGTGACGGATATAGTCCCCTTGAGGCTACATCTGCAGGATTGTCGGATGATCTTACATAATACCAGTTTTCTTTTTTTGTTTGCGATTGTATTTCTGCGACTCTATTCCCCACAAATGTTTTCCATTTGTGTGGATCAGCCATAATCCATGCGAGCACTATCTTTGAGTCTGTCCAGGCAAAACATTTCAAATTTGGAATATCTAGATTAGCTACTGTTTCTTTCAGTAACCTTGCAAGCAGATGTGCTCCACACAGTTCTATCCGTGGCAGCGTTAGTTTTGCCTTAAGTGGAGCAACCTTAGTTTTAGCCGTTAGCAATGATGCACTTATTTTACCTGGTTGAACTGCTCTAAAGTAAATTGCTGCACTGTACGCCTTTTCTGAAGCATCTGAGAATCCGTGCAGCTCGTAGTAGCCAGCGTTAGATCTGTAATTGATCCATCTTGGTATTTGAATTTTTGATAGCTGAGGCAATTCTTGTTTGATTCGTTTCCATTTTAATTTCATTTTTTCAGGGAGCGTCTGGTCCCAGTCTATGTTTTCTGCCCAAATTTCTTGAAATAGTAATTTTATTGTATTGGTTACTGGCGCTAGTAGTCCAATGGGATCAAATATCTTAGCAGCTTCGGATAGTAATTCCCGTTTGCTCAGCGGGTCTCGGTCTTCTGGAAGTTTCACCTTTATTTTGAAGTAATCAGTAGAAGGACTCCAATGAACCCCAAGTGCTTTAATGGATCTTTCGTGATCGAAATCTAGTTCTGGAGCTGCTTCTCGTAATTCCCATGGCAGTTTTTGTAACAGCTCTCTATTGTTGCTATTCCATTTCCGTAAATTGAATCCTCCGCTCTTTAGAGACCTGATGAGCTCGGTACTTATTTTACTTGCTTCCTCCAAGGTATCCCCACCGGAGACAATATCATCTACGTATGTGTCTCTCAAAATAATCCTTTCTGCAAGCGGATAATCCTTGGCTGTATCTTTGGCTAATTGTTGCAGCGTTCGTATTGCGAGAAATGGGGCGCTAGCGGTTCCATAGGAGACTGTGGTTAGTTTATATTCCTTGACAGGTTCGTTTGGAGAGTTTCGCCATAAAATTCTTTGATAATTTTGGTCTCGAATGTCTATTTTTATCTGACGATACATTTTTTCGATGTCAGATGTAAATACCACCTTATGTTTGCGCCATCTAGTTAAAATTGAAACTAAGTTCTGTTGTATTTGTGGTCCAACTAAAAGTATTTCGTTTAGGCTTTCTTGATTATACCGTTTTGCGGAGCCATCAAACACCACTCTTAGTTTTGTTGTTGTACTGTCATGTTTCAGTACTGCGTGGTGAGGTAGATAATATGCTGTGTCGACTGTGTCAGTTGCTAACACCATGTGACCAAGTTGCGAATATTCATTCATGAAATCCTTGTACAAGATTTCTAGAGTTTTATTTCCTTTGAATTTCTTTTCCATTTGGAGCAATCTTGCCATGGCAATATCTCTTGAACCACCTAGATTGGCGACTATGGGGTCCTTTTTAAATGGTAATCTTACCACATATTGTCCATCGGAATGTCTTCGATGAGTAGTTCTGTAATGAGTTTCACATATTAAGTCTTCACTTGTCATGACTGGATCTGTATTTACTTCCTCGATTTCCCAAAATTTTTGCAGTTCTTGTTGTAAATCTACTTCACACACGTAGCATTGAGGTGATGTGGTGAGCGCACGCTGTTGTAATTCACCTGACAGTATCCAACCTAGTTCCGTTTTTTGGGCAATGGGAGCTCCTGGTGGGCCTCGTAGTACACCATCCATCAGAATTCTTCCCATTATTTCTGCTCCAAGTATTACATCAACTTTTGTTGGCTCATCAAACGCAGGATCTGCTAGTACTATGTTCGTAGTGTGTTCCCAAGTCGATTTGTTTATGGTATTAGATGACGGCAATAGTCTTGTCAGTTTTTTGAGAACCACGGCTGTTGTAGTTGTCATAAATTCTGACGGAAATCTTGGCTGTATCGTCAGTTCGACGCATGTCTGAATACCGTTCACCTTTGTTTCATTTATTTCAGTCACAGTTGCGTGGATTCGGCTTTTTGGGAGTTTTAACTTCTGCGCTGCTTGTTCGGTTATAAAACTGGCTTGAGATCCTTGATCAATTAGCGCTCGCAACATTACTCTGCTGTTGTTTTTGCCTACTGCCTGAATTATTGCCGTGGGTAGTAGTACAGTTTGCTGAAGGCTGCTTTCTGCCATATGAGTTGTTAGTATATTACTACTAGTTGGTATCTTCGACTCCTTTTCCTTAGTTTCTTGGTTATTTGACTCTGTTTTGTGAGGAACTGAATTTGTGTGTAGTAAAGTATGATGCTTTTTGTTACATGTTCTACATGTTTTCCAGCTCTTACAATTATATAAGGAATGCCCTTTTATGAGGCAGTTGATACAGAGCTTGATTTTCCGAGCTTCTTCGTTTCTTTGGACAGGAGTCAATTTGTTGAATTTCTCACAATTGTATATCTTGTGATTAGCTTTGCAGAAGCCACATATTGAATTTGACGCGACCGTACCATGATATACCTTCACATCATTCCTTTTTGATGCTTGATTAGACTTCGTTGGTTCCATAGATTCCAAAGCTTGAAATCTGTTTTCAAGGAAGTTAAGAAACTCATCTAGAGGCTGAATTTCTCTCGGGTTTTGTAACGTTTGCTCGTAGATGCGTCGAGATTCTTTATCTAATTTGTCAATTAGTAGATGCACTATGAGTGGGTCCCAGTTTTGAATGTCGATATCTAGATTCTTGATTGCTTCTAGACATTCTAGTGTTGAATCGTGAATTTTCTTTAACCCAGTAGCAGATTCTCTTGATAATTCTGGTTGATTGCAGAGTCTTCGTAGCTGTGCCGTAATTAGTATTCGTTTGTTATTGTACCTGCGATCCAAGATTTCCCATGCCGCATCATAATTTTCATTAGTTATATTTAAATGCTGGATAAGTTCGCTTGGCTCCGCAGTTACATTTGCTTTTAGATAAAATAGCTTTTCGGCTCTAGTAATTCTTTCATTTTTGTGCACTAGCTCAGTAAACAGATTTTTAAACGATGGCCACTTTAAATAATCACCGGTAAAATTTGGGATGTCAATGCTTGGAAGTTTCACTGTTGATTTTCTATCAGTTGAAATTACGGGTGCCTGAGTCGTTGCTAGTGTAGATTGATTGCCCAATTTCTCTTGCATTTGTATCACGGAGTTCTGGTAGAGTCTTTCAGTTGTCGAAAACACATCCAGCTCAAAATAATCATCTCTGAATTTTCCCGTAGCCATAATGTTCGCATGATTGTGTACGATCAATTCCCAATAATCGGCTAGTAGTTTGATTTTTTGGGAATAATAAACTGACGATAACTGCTTCTTCATATCTGCTTCGATGTTGACTATGTTCTTTTTCAGGGTATCGATTATTGCCATTTGCTTTTTTATTAATCGCATTTGTTCTGCAATCTCCTCAGAGCTTTTCTTTCTTTCGATTGCATCTCGAATCACGCCTTCTAAAGTTTCCTTTGTCTGATCGCAGAGTGTCTCAACTTGATCGAAATACCCCTCGGTGAAGTATTTGTGATCAGGGTTCTGCTCCTTCACTGCTTCGATTTGACTATTGATGTTGTCAATTTCCTCCCATGCCTTGTTTAGGGATAACAGTCTTGCCTCACCATATGCGACCGTTTTTCTGGCTGACGAATCTTTGCTCAGTTGGGAAGTGATCTTCTTAATCACTTTGACATGCTTGGCTTGTTCCTTCAGTAGTTGATCCATGCTGTACTGCTGTCTCAGAAATTGCCTTTTTAACTGTTGGTAGATTAACAGCTGTACCTGAGAGTTTAATTATTAGTTAAAAATAGCTATTGAAGATTCTAGCAAAGCCTCAAGACGCTTGTTCTAGAGGTGTCTAAAATTCTTCAATTTTTATGTTTTTCCTTTGGACCCTAGTTCCAGAGGTTGAATTTTTACCTGAAGACCCTAGTTCTACAGGTTAATTACTTTTGCTCGAAGGACCAAAAATGTTGCTTGAAAATAAAACCACTTTGATTTCTGAACAACAATTAAAAAATTTTATTTTATCACAAATCTATATACACTCACTCAAAAATGTGTTGCAATGTTTTGGAAATTCAATTATTTGTCCTATCCTATTCACACAAGGATCGGAAGATGTATGAATGGGATAATGTAGTTTTTACTAAAAACTACATTATCCCAGTCATCCTGCGCCCAATATTTGGGTAATAAGTCAAGGACAAACAATTGAATTTCCAAAACATTGCAACACATTTTTGAGTGAGTGTATATACAAATTTTGCTTATTAATCAAAAACATAAACAATAATAAATAACAATACTTTAATGCTGGCAGTGACTCACGTGCCAGCAGCGAAGTTCATTCATTTCGCGAAAGTGCATAAGGAAGCAATTGCATCACCTCGAAGTTTACTTACTTATAAAATGCTTATGCGCAAATTGAGTGCATTGACTTTGCTTCGCGAAATGAATGAAGCTTTACATATTATTAAGAATATTAGCATTATATGTACTGTGTACAACCAGGACATCCTCTTGTATAAAATAAAAAGAAACTATTATAATAGAAAATGTATTATTAAATATTAAAAAAATATATTACATACAAAAGACATGCATTTTAAAGTACAGATTACAAGTTTTCAAAGTTTTCAAGTTGTGATAAATCTTCAGAAATATTTGTATTTGAAGAATAATTTATTGGAGACATTACAGGAAACGATGAATTTGAATTAGATTCTACAGAAGATATTGGTGAATAGTTCTCCTTGTATTGTTGCGACTGCTGTATTGAAGAAAAATTGTCCCCATATTGTTGTGGTTGATGTGATTGGCCTGACTGAATTTCTTCGAGTAATAATAATACCTTAATTCTAAACTTTCTCATTTGCTCCTCAGACAAATTTTCTACATCTGGCAACAAACTTAGTAGAAACATTTTTCTAGAACTGTCTGTCTTTAATTCTTTTTTTTTAATCCAGTCGATAAATGCTTTATCAGCCTCGTTGGTAACTCTTCTTGTTTTTGGTTTTTTAAAAGTGTTTGATACAACGGATCCAGAAGACGGTGTTTCAAATGTATTCGTACTTGTACGCGTATATGGTACTTCGTCAATTGTAGAAGTAGATTCTATATTTTCAGTGTTTACCTCTGAAAGTGGACTAGGTATATTCCCCGGTTCACCAGTGTGTACAATTGCTTTTACAAAAGGGAGAACAAATTGTAATTCTTCGTGCAGATAATATAATTTTTTTTGCTTTGTGGATGAACCACTAGGGGTTGGTTTTAGGCTCCGGACAAATCCATTCCTTATATTCCTCCACTTAGTTTGACAATCAGCAACTGCAAAGAAGCATGCATTTTCTAATATTACGTACGTTTTTTTAGATACCTATCAACTGGATGTAGTTTTCGAGCACTAGGATTTTACTTTGCTCGAGGAGAATGCACTATATCTCGAGTAGTAGCAGAAACAACAGAAGTTATATGGGTCTCACTAATAGTCCATTCAAAACGCGGGGGGGGGGGGTGTTCCAAAATAACACCGTTAAGAAAATCGAACCCTAAACGTTTTTGGGGTCGCTGATCACGAAAATCGAGTTCCCGCGGTCCCAAAATTAGGGCGTCACCCCTAAAAATGCAAAAAACCCCCCTTTTTAGGGGGTTTTCGCGATTATTTCAATAATAATGAAAACTAATGCGATGAAATGCACTTTTTTTAATATTTATTTGCGAAGGGGGTTGATTTATACTAAATTTAGGCGAGCTTAATGGTAAGGGGTATCCCTAAAGGGTTGAAAGTACCCTTAAATTAGCGAAAAATGGCAAAAATTGTAAAAAAAAAACTTTTTTTCAAGTTTTTGCTTCAAATTCGATTGTGGGCGTACTGTCAGGCAGAAATAAATTATTTTCTACCCTTAGGGGGTTAAAACTACCCCTACAATATAGTTAATTGAAAACTAGGGGGGGGGAGTTCCAAAATAACACCGTTAAGAAAATCGAACCGGTTTTTGGGGTCGCTGATCACGAAAATCGAGGTCCCGCGGTCATAAAATTAGGGTGTCACCCCTAAAAATGCAAAAACTCCCCTTTTTAGGGGGTTTTCGCGATTATTTCAGTAATAATGAAAACTAATGCACTTTTTTAAATATTTATTTGCGAAGGAGGTTGATTTATACTAAATTAAGGCGAACTTACTATAATAAAAACAACTTTATATAAAAAAATTGAAAAACAAAATTGAAATTTATTGTTTTGCATTAAAATTTTATATTTGATGAAATATTATTAAAACATTTGGAAATTTTTTACCCTCTTTTCTTCTGCTACCCGCCTGCCGCTGTCCGCCCTGTTCCGCCCGCGCCTCTTGCGCCACACGCTTGCTGACGTCCCTCACCCACCCCGCAGTACGCCCACAATCGAATTTGAAGCAAAAACTTGAAAAAAAAATTTTGTTTACAATTTTTGCCATTTTTCGCCAATTTAGGGGTACTTTCAACCCTTTAGGGGTATCCCTTACCATTAAGCTCACCTAAATTTAGTATAAATCAACCCCCTTCGCAAATAAATATTTAAAAAAGTGCATTAGTTTTCATTATTACTGAAATAATCGCGAAAACCCCCTAAAAAATGGGTTTTTTGCATTTTTAGGGGTGACACCCTAATTTTAGGACCGAGGGACCTCGATTTTCGTGATCAGCGACCCCAAAAACGTTTAGGGTTCGATTTTCTTAACGGTGTTATTTTGGAACACCCCCCCTCCCCCACCTAGTTTTCAATTAACTATATTGTAGGGGTAGTTTTAACCCCCTAAGGGTTGAAAATAATTTATTTCTGCCTGACAGTACGCCCACAATCGAATTTGAAGCAAAAACTTGAAAAAAAATTTTTTTTACAATTTTTGCCATTTTTCGCCAATTTAGGGGTACTTTCAACCCTTTAGGGGTACCCCTTACCATTAAGCTCGCTTAAATTTAGTATAAATCTACCCCCTTCGCAAATAAATATTAAAAAAAGTGCATTTCATCGCATTAGTTTTCATTATTATTGAAGTAATCGCGAAAACCCCCTAAAAAGGGGTGTTTTTTGCATTTTTAGGGGTGACGCCCTAATTTTGGGACCGCGGGACCTCGATTTTCGTGATCAGCGACCCCAAAAACGTTTAGGGTTCGATTTTCTTAACGGTGTTATTTTGGAACACCATAACGCGCGTTTTGAATGGACTATAAGAGAAACTTACATGCCTGTACCAACTACAGGTGAATGGAAGGCTATTGCAACCAGATACTACGAGCTTTGGAACCTCCCAAATTGTTTAGGATCAATTGACGGGAAACATATAAGGATTCAAAAGTATCCCAATACAGGATCTGCAAATTATAATTATAAGGGATACCATTCTATTATTTTGTTGGGATGCTGCGATGCAGACGGTTATTTTACGGCTATAGAATGTGGATTTGCTGGAAGAAATAGTGACGGTGGTGTCTTTCAGGCATCGGCTTTTGGAAAGTGGTTAGAAAGAGATGGTTTAAATATTCCTAATTCGGGATCACCTTTACCAAATGATGGAGATAGTGGAAATATATTTCCATATTACTTTGTCGGAGACAATGCGTTTCCTTTAAAGAAATATTTAATGAGACCTTATTCAGTGAGAAACTTAGACAACGTTAAAAGAATATATAATTACAGATTGAGCCGTGGACGAAAAACAATTGAATGTGTTTTCGGCATGATGTCACAAAAATTTCAAGTTCTTTTGAAACCTATTACATGTCGCAAATATGCCACGATAATTTCTATAGTAAAATGCATATGTATTTTGCATAACTACATACGTAAACGTGAAGGAGTGCAGTACACAATCAGTACATTCGGGGATTCAACAGCACAAACCCAAAAACCGATTTTGATACCCAATATGACTTTTGAAAACACACCAAATGGTTTACGTAACTATTTATCAAATTATTTTTTGAAACCTGACTGTGCACTGTCTTGGCAGTGGAATTACTGTGTAATTGAATAAATAAATAAGTACATTATTATTACTCACCAGATGTGTTTGTTTTTTGTGCAACTTCACTCCAAACTCTGTCCGTAACATCTTTCCTTGAGTATTCCGGTAGTTTATTATTATAGAGGCAAGGATACTGCTCAATAATGCCAACAAAATGGACTGCTGAGGTGGGCATTTTGTAAAATAAACACGTCTTTGCGTCTCGCAATACGCTTGAGTAGTAACATGCTGCCGCACGAGCTTCATGATGAACGCATGTCGACAGGCAAACGCGACGTTGCCGCACCGTGGACACAGTTTCGTTTATTTCTACCCAAGATGCAAGCAATCGTCAAAAATGACGATAGCGTGCGTATGACGTGCGGTGTACGTGGACAGTAGGCCTAACTTGCTGCCGCTGCTGCAACGCGATGACGCCTACTTCTTACTTTAGAAAAGTTTCTTCGTTCTCTTTGCGCTTTTAGTACGGGTGGGGGGGATTAGGTCGACATGCACAACGAAAATTCTCTGGGTAAATTCATAAAAACATTTAATTTTTGAAAATTTTGTCACAATTTACAATGAATAGCCGAACAAAAAAACGACTATTGCTTGCGGAGGGTTTTGTTATGGCAAAAGATAGTTTTGTGGGAAAAATTTTAGTATGAGCGGAAGGTGGTTTTGTTACCTAATGACTTTGGGGTTTAAGTAAAGGCCCTGGCTCTGAAGGAAAAATTTGGTTTTGGGGATTTTAGTTAGGACAACAGTTTGTTTTGTTGCCCAACAAACTTTTGGGGTTTTGTTAGGGGAAAAGATTGTTCAGTGGGGAAAATTATCCTTAGGAGATTTTAGTATGAGCAAAAGGTTGTTTTATTGCGAAACCACTTTTGCGTTTTTAGTAAGGCACCTGGCTTTGCAGAAAAAATTTACGTTTGGGGGTTTTGGTTTGGGCAACAGGTTGTTTTGTTGCTAAATCCACTTTTGGGTTTCAGTTTGAGCAAAAACTGGTTATGTAGGACCAATTTGACTTTGGGTATATTTTCTTTTTCTCACGGCGCTACAGAACAACCACAGACTTAAATATCTGTAATACAGATGTTCCGCTTCATACAAAATTTTGTCACCAGCAAATTTGCTGGGTATAAATCCCATCGCGAAGCTTTAGTCTACACATTCCACATAAGCTCTCCGCGCATTTCCCCAAGTTCTCTGTTGATAGACAAAGGAAGAGGCGAAGGGCAGAGTGGCTTCGGAACTTCATTCCACACGGACGAAATGTACTTTTTCGCCTTCTCCACCCCTCACACACTTTGCCCTATCAGACAGGCAACAGACGACACAATTTTGTGTGAATGGCCAAGCGCCGTGCGCAGGATGATGTTTTTTTAATTTCCATTGCGGCAGGTCATGATTTTGTTTTTTTTCTTGTTTTCAGGCATACGTATGTTCTCGGAAGAAATGAAATATTCTTTTTAGGCAACTTTTCGTGTTCAAGGCTATTTCGCTACATTTCAGGTGCGCGGAAAATAATCGATTTGAATTCTATTTGATTAGCCAAGGGGTCAGGCGCAGTGCACCGCAGGATGGAGTTTTTTTAAATTCCAATTTTTGTATGGGGAACTTTTGAATTGTGGCAGGTCTTGATTTTGTTTTTTTCTTGTATACAGGCATATATGTATGTATTTCTCCGATGAAATTTTCGCATTTCCTGGCCATTGATAGTTGCCCCCGGCCGAATATTTCAGGTGCGCGGAACACGATCTGTTATTGGGTGAACTTAATTTGTGTACCGGTCGGTGGAAGTCGATCACTCGGTTTTCAAATGATACATATTCGCATTTTCTTCCGTAAACAAGGATAAGAATTAAATTACCACATATTGTTTCTTACAAATTTTTAATGTCATAAAAAGTGCATTGGGAAAAAGACAGCATTTCCATGACGGCTCTGGGCGAAAGTGTCAGATAAGTAATATGACATTGCGTCGCCTTTGGAATATATGCAATAACGGAGACTCAATCGCACACATATGCAAAACTTGGGTGAACCGGACTGGTTAAAGAAACTTTACTCAACCTCCGTTTCTACTTTGAGAAAACCCATCGTAAACTCTATATGGAAACTTAGTAGTAAGGGGATTATCCTCGCGGCAAATGTATTTCAAACGAATAACTGAGTCTGTCAAACAAAGCATTCAGGCCATTTCTAAACTAGCATAAGCTCTGATGGAGAGCAAGTTCGAAATTAAAATTTATTTTCTATGTAAGAAAACTCCAGCGTAGTTTAGAATTGGTCTTGTTTGACTGTAGTTTGTTACGCTTTTATTTTATATAATACTTCATGAATTAATGAACATAACCTTTTAGAACAAAATCTACGAATTGTTTTGTAGTCCCGCAAATACCGCGGATCCGCGGGATTGTTAACCTCGATCCCGCGGGATTGCGGGATTGAGATTTTGATGCGGGATTGGATTCCCTAGTTCGTACGCTAGGGCACGTACGGTTGCGGTACGGCACGTCATATTTAGTTCAGGCTTTAGTAATCCACGTAGTAAGGCACGTAAGTCCATCTCTATTTCGTCTTTAGATCTCTTCATAGGTTGTCCGGGTGCCTTTCTTCCCTTTGGCGTTTGGCTGAACTGGATTTTTGGGGGCGCTGTTTCAGCAATTCTCATTTCATGTTCGTCCAGGGTAGGCGTAGATCATACATACGACAAACTTGGTTGACAACATACACACGACAAACTTGGTTGACAACCAAGGCTCACTGGCTCTTCCTCATATACATATACAAGTCCTACATTCGGCCCCGCTTTGAATACAACTCGTATATTTGGGGGGGGGGCGCCCCAAAAACCACCTAGGCTTGGCTGGACTAGGTATATCGCGCCATCAAACTCATTGGCGTTTGCACCCTTTGCTCTTCCTTCGATCCTTTAAGCCACCGAAAGAATGTAGCTGCACTCAGAGAGTTTTACCGCTATTACCATAGCAACTGTTCCACTGAAATTAGAAACCTCCTGCCTACACGGCAACTTTTTTCCCGCAATACAAGACTAGCCAAAACCAAGCCAAAACCAACGCAAAAGAACCCAGAACTCACAACGAGGAGGTGGCTGCAGAGTTAGTTCCACCCGCCCTCCCTCAATCAATCCAACGCGTTCCGCTTCTGACCTTTTGTAACAAATATGTCGCTCACTGCAAATGCGGTGTTACTCCACACTTCAAAACACTAGAGGTTGACCCGGCAAATCAACCTCCAATACCCTAAAATACAGGGTTACACCACTCCTAGATTGAACGACACAAATGCTGCTCGTTCCGTAATAATTCTTCTTTTTCCGGGTGAGTTATGAGCCTCACGCCAACCCTACTTGGAAGGGACAATATCTATACCCATAAAGTCAAATTGTTCAAAAGTCTCGTAAATACAGCATCAATCGTTGTTTCATTCCTCGTCGTGCTCTGATCTTTATCATTCGACATTTCCAAATCTAGTTTTTAATTTTTTCAGAACATAGTATATAATACGCAGTACATTGTATATAGCTTGTATAATAGCTTCTTCTTCTTCCTGTATGTGATTATTATTATTATTATTATTATAAGGAATGAGGGGGCAACCCATATGGTGAACACTGCGGCCAAGTTAGGCCTATTGTGTAGGTACCCCACTAGCGGAACAGACTATCGGCCTTCCGAATGAAGGCAAGAAGGTCTTTAGTTGATGAAGACCGGACTTGGGCAGGGCTCAAGAACTCTCTGATAAACGTTCTTCTTCTAAGCCAGATCAGAGCAGGACATTCACAAAGAATATGTGTGGAAGTTTCATCGCCTTCCAAGCAGAGTCGGCATTCTGTCTCTTGAGACAGTCCTAGGTTGTGGAGATGGTACCGCAATCCTACATGGCCAGTGAGATAGCCCACCAGCAGCCTTAGGTCCGCTCTGTTTAGAGTAATAGTGCCCCTTAAGGCAAAGGGTCTTATAAGATCTTTAGCCTGTCTTAGACCTGGGACTGACTCCCAATAGGCTAGGTTTATTTCCTGTATGTGATAGATGAGTGGAATTTTTTGCGAGTCGGCTGGAGCCTCGATTCTAATATTCACCTTAATTTATTTGCAATATATTTAGGTGATTTCCGTCGAGGTTATTTTAATTAATCTATTGATGGGTCAGGTTTCGAATTTTTCCTTTGTTGCTCTTTCTCATTCGACATGCCCAAGTGCAGTGTTTTCTTAGCATTACTGTTAAAGCAAATTCATTATAGTTACCCGGTGGCTATAACACAGATGTTCCTCGTCGAACCAGGATTGTTGTGGGCTTTCTCTGATACATCGAATGCTTTCGGTAGATTGTCTTCCTTATATTCAGGATATCCATATTATTGTTGAAAATTGTTTCAAAAACTTTTATTTGTATTTTGCATACATCAAAAAATACATCCGACGGAGCACATAAACTTCCAAAGTCCCTTCCGTTAATATAGTTATAGTGGATAAAGAGCTCTGAAGGACATGCGAAAGCCTGACGCCAAAAAATGAGGACATTTATCGCACAGCAAGAAAACTGCAGATGAAGAATCTTGTCACCGCAGTGTTTTCTCGTCAAGGCCGGGTTTTTGTTCAGTTGGACAAAGATCAACGACCCCAAATATTCAGATCAGCCATTGACCTGAACGATGCCGTTTCTGCCAGGCCTTAGCTCAGGAGAAGCATCTGGATTTTGGAGCATCCCTTTCAACACCGGGAATATTACAATAGAGCACGCGGCAAATTTGTTGTTAGCCTTTTTCTTCTTGTAATGATGGAATATTCCTCACTGATGTTATCGTGTTTTAAATTTCTAGATTTTTTTTATTTTTGTTTTTATTTTTATTTTAATTTTAATTTTAATTTCAATTTTAATTTTTGTTTTTATTTTTACTTTAATTTTTTATTTTTATTTTTATTTTTATTTTTATTTTTATTTTTATTTTTATTTTTATTTTTATTTTTATTTTTATTTTTATTTTTATTTTTATTTTTATTTTTTTTTTATTTTTATTTTTGTTTTTATTTTTGTTTTGTTTTTATTTTTATTCTTATTTTTATTCTATTTATTTATTTATTTATTCGTGTATAGGGTATGACATGTGTAACATATTGAATTATTTTGTATTGCATGACATGCGTAGCGTATTGATTATGAAGTGCGCTCCTGTTGATAGAGCACTTTGCTGGGCCCCGGTATTGATTGCTTTTGCGGATGGCTGCGGATAGTTTATCGCCCCTGGACAGGGTAAGAGTGCTGTGTAATATTTTCACATCGTTTAGGTCGGGACTAAATGTAATATATTTGAATGCTAGAAGTGTAAGAAATAAGATTGATCAAATTCATGATATGTTCTCTGGGACGAATATCCACATTATATGTATGTGTGAAACGTGGTTAGATGAAAATGTTAACTCGACTCTTGTTGCAATTCCAGATTTCAACTTGTTTAGAAATGATCGTCGTGGGCGTGTTGGAGGAGGTGTATCGATCTACGTACATAATACCTTAAAAACAACTCCTCTTAAAATTTCGTCACCTGGTGAAATTGTTGAATTCATTGGTGTTGAAGTGGCATCTGATTGTGAAAGTTTAGCCGTATTTAGTGTTTACTCTCCTCCAGGCACCTTCAATCCGTGTAACTTTGTTGAACTTACCGAATCACTCAATCCTGTCGTTCAGAAGTATCGCGACGTTATTGTTTGTGGTGATTTTAATGAAAACGCTCTGAAAGCAGGCTCTGCAGCGGATGAATTGTCCTATCTCCTACTAACATTAGATCTAAAGGCTCTCAATAATCAACCTACCTATTACAATGCGTCTTCCCCCTCCCAGTTAGATTATATGTTGACTACAAACATTCTTAAGGTACTATTTCATAACCAGATTTCGCCTCCAAGCAACTTTGATCATGATTTTCTCTTTATGACGTAGAAGATGAGATTAGCGGCTATTCCTAAAGTTATTTCCTTCGTTTATCGTGACTTTAACAATATTGAAAAAGATCTCTTGAAGACTGAGTGTAGTTGTATGACTTGGGATAATGTATATCGAGAGGAGACTCTAGATGGAAAGGTGCAAAATTTAACATATAGTTTATTAAATCTATTTGATCGTTATGTCCCTCTAAAGATGTGTCGTGTACGTCGGCGGAGGTGTCCTTGGATTACTGATAACATCCATCGGGCAATGGCTGAGAGAGATTACCTCATTAAACAGTACCGGAGAAACAAGGAAGCATTGATATACAGCAGGTATAAAGCTGTGCGTAATAGGGTAACAGCTATGATTCGCTCTGCAAAAAGAACATATTTTGCCTCTAAATTGGACACCAATCAGCCTTTGAAAAAGTTATGGAGGAATATTCGCAGTTTGGGAATACATGGCAGTGATGATTACAAAACTGCTATGGACCCAAATGTACTAAACAATTTCTTTGTGAATAGAAGTGTTCAATATTCTGACATTTTGTGTCGCAATTCAAATGGTCAGGCTGATGTGGGGTTTAGTTTTAGATGCACTGAGGCCTCTGAAGTACTTACAGCTATACACTCTATTAAGTCGAATGCCACAGGATTCGACTCTTTAACACCCGTATTCTTGAAATTGTTAGTACCTTTTATTGTGAGTCCTCTAGTCCATATTTTCAACTTTTGTTTGACTACCTCCCAATTCCCGACTGAGTGGAAAAAGGCATTGGTGGTTCCTGTACCCAAGAAATCGTCCCCATCGGAGCCTGGTGATTTTCGTCCTATCAGTCTACTGTGTTTCTTTGCGAAAGTTTTTGAAAAAGTCGTGCACAGCCAAATAATGCAATATGTCAAACAACACAATCTCTTATCCAAATGGCAGTCTGGTTTTCGACCGAATTATAGCTGCGAGACAGCCTTATTAAAAGTTACTTCGGACATCCACGAGGCGCTCGATAAGGATCACTTAGCTGTTTTAGTTTTGCTTGACTTTAGCAAAGCCTTTGACTCGGTAAATCACCAAAAGCTTCTTAGTAAGCTTAAAAGGGATTTTAACTTTTCATCTTCGGCTGTGAAGTTCATATGTAATTTTCTGGCTGGCAGGTCCCAAGTTGTTAAAGTGGGAAATGACTACTCGTCCGCTGCGTCTCTTTATTTGGGTGTGCCTCAAGGCTCAATTCTTGGCCCACTTTTATTCAGCCTGTACATAAATGACCTACCAAGAGTAGTACGAAATTGTGCTATCCACTTATATGCTGATGATGTCCAATTGTATCTCACTCGTCCGGTTGGGCTAATTGAGGACTGTATTGTGCGAATAAACGAAGACCTGCAATGTGTTCATGAATGGTCTCAGACCAATAGCCTGTTGCTTAATCCATCTAAATCAATCTGCTTAGCTGTTTATAGAGACATCATAGACACCGGTCGTATTAAATAATGCCGTTATTGACTATGTGCATTCTGCGAAAAGTCTGGGTATTCAACTGAACTCCAGTTTTAGTTGCTGCAGTCATGTTCGTTCGACTCTGGGTAAAATTTATAGTAGCCTAAGGCAGCTGTGGATTAGCTCGGTTAGCGTACCTCCTGGGTTACGAATGAAGTTAGCTAAAGCTGTCGTGTTACCTCACTTTATGTATGGTAGCCTTATCTTTCCCAAGTTGGATTCTGTATGTGCGAGCAAAATAACGGTGGCATTTAATGATGTCATTAGGTATATCTACAACCTCACCAGAGGAAGTCACATTTCCAGATACGTCAATTCGTTTGTTGGTACATCCATTGAGACTTATTGTGCAAGGCGTGCTCTTGCCTTTCTTCATAAATTAATACTTACTAAGAGCCCAGATTACCTACATGAAAAGTTAGTGTTTTTGAGATCTAACAGAGGTCTCCAGCTCCTTATACCAAGGTGTAATTCTCGCTTTGGTGAGCGTTCTTTCTTTGTCCAGGCTGTTCGTAGGTGGAATTCTCTTCCGAGTCATGTGCAAACTGAGGGATCCAGCGGGGTGTTCTGCAAGTTGATTAAGAACGCAGAATTGTAGTCATGTTTATGGATGCTACACATGTCATTCTCTAAATTGTCTTTCCCTAAATTGTTCTTGAAATTATTTGTAATTTTAGTTCTTAGCTTAAGATTGTTCATTATTGTAATTTTATTTCAGTTGTTACTATTACTATTATTATTATTATCATCGTTCTGTCACGCCTGAATTGTATTTTCTATTGTGTAGTGCTATATAAGATGTTGTAATCTTCAGCGCTTTTTATAATAAATTATTTGAATTATTAATTATTTGAATTAAAATTTCTTCTGGCTTAATGATTATAATCCTACACATTTCACATTTAACTCGATATGCCAAATATCCCAAGAAGTACCTTGTAGACATTAATTCAATTCAATTTATAATATTTTAATTCTACATAGTAGGTACCTAATAATTTGCAATAAATTATAAATACTAAAAAATTAGAAAAATATATTAATTTGTAAATTATGTTGATTAATTATTATAAATAGAAACATAAATATTAGTAAAAAGTAAATAAATATACTCTTTCCCTTTTTTATAATACATACAATCTTCTTCTTTTCAAGGTGTTAAATCAAACCTTACATACATTTCATGAAAATGGGGTTGTAGAGCAACTCTTTGGGAATAAATTGGGTTCATCAAAAAATTTCTAGGACCCCTGTTGGCCTTGTTCAACTTTTTTCTGTGAAACAGGTGTTTTTACATTTTTGATATTTACTCGAAAAGTTACCATTATTTTTTCATGAAATTTTTATTGTAGGTAGGCACCATCAGTGGCCACAATTTAAGCCCTGACACAAGGTCCTATGATAATTACTACACTCCCTATAATTCAATGACAAAAAACGGCCATTTTTAATGGTTTTTAAATTTTTCTGCAAACACCTGTAGACCGATTTCAATGGTCCAAAACTCCTAATTTTCGTTTTTTAAGCACTATTATGTAGTATTTTTTGTTTTCCAAAACAACATTTTTTTCGTACCCAAAACGTGGAAAAACCTGTTTTCGCTACTATTATTAGCTTTTTACCACCTGTTGCCCTGGACCAATTTTATCCAAAACACATTCATTGAATTCCTACGATTTTTCTCTTAATTACAGCTTCGAGAAATCGCTGGGTAGATTTATTTCAACTTTTTTTTATCGCTCCTGGACGTACCCAAATTGACATTTATGAATAACAATAAATTAGTGAATGTCTTTTTCCCTATGCATTTTTTATGACATTAAAAATTTGTAAGAAACAATTAGTGGTAATAGAATTCTTATTCTTGTTTACGGAAGAAAATGCGAATATGTATCATTTTAAAACCGAGCGATCGACTTCCACCGACCGGTACACAAATTAAGTTCACCCAATAACAGATCGTGTTCCGCGCACCTGATATATTCGGCCGGGGGCAACTATCAATGGCCAGGAAATGCGAAAATTTCATCGGAGAAATATATGCCTGTATACAAGTAAAAAACAAAATCGTGACCTGCCACAATTCGAAAGTTCCCCATACAAAAATTGGAATTTAAAAAAACTCCATCCTGCGGTGCACTGCGCCTGACCCCTTGGCTAATCAAATAGAATTCAAATCGATTATTTTCCGCGCACCTGAAATGTAGCGAAATAGCCTTGAACACGAAAAGTTGCCTAAAAAGAATATTTCATTTCTTCCGAGAACATACGTATGCCTGAAAACAAGAAAAAAAACAAAATCATGACCTGCCGCAATGGAAATTAAAAAAACATCATCCTGCGCACGGCGCTTGGCCATTCACACAAAATTGTGTCGTCTGTTGCCTGTCTGATAGGGCAAAGTGTGTGAGGGGTGGAGAAGGCGAAAAAGTACATTTCGTCCGTGTGGAATGAAGTTCCGAAGCCACTCTGCCCTTCGCCTCTTCCTTTGTCTATCAACAGAGAACTTGGGGAAATGCGCGGAGAGCTTATGTGGAATGTGTAGACCAAAGCTTCGCGATGGGACGATTAATAAATCCCACTAGAAAATTTTCTGGTGACAAAATTTTGTATGAAGCGGAACATCTGTATTACAGATATTTAAGTCTGTGGAACAACTCTACCTAACAGCCTTGGCCTCCTCTAATCTTTTCCTCCGGTCTTCTCCATTTCTGGCCGAAGTTCTTTATTTCGATGTGTGGAGTAGTGTCACAACCGCATCTGCTACAACCGCAACTTCCATTTTTTCTTCGGCCTGCCTACGGGTCATGCCAGTGAAGATCTTCTTTGCTGTTCGGTCTTTTAGCATGCGTTCGACGTGTCCAGCCCAGCAAAGTGTATTGATTTTTATGAATGTCATTAAGTCTAAGTCGTATAGATATGATATAACTCGCTGTTATATCTGATTCTGAATGTTTCTTCCTGACAAATTGGGCCTATTATACTTCTTTCTTTCAAAGAAATTTAGCATGACCTCTATCCTTTGTGTGAACGTACATGTGTTACTCCCATAGCATATAATAGGGCGATTTAGTGTCTTACATAGAATTAACTTAGTCTTTCGATGTATTGCTCGAGATTTCAGCTATTTACGGGGCGAAAAAGAATTTAGCCGAAACTTTTTTGGGGGCGACAATTGCCTTTGGGAGTTTTAAATTGGGCAAAGGTGGTTTTGTTGTCGAGCCCACTTTTAAGAATTTAGTTAGGGCAAAAGCTGGTTCCTGGGTTTGTTGCCAAACAATTTTTGCGGTGTTAAGAAGGGCTCTAAAAGTGGTTCTGTGGTGAAGATTTGCTTTTAAGAATTTCGATTGCGGAAAGGTGGTTTTGTTGCCAAATCGATTATGGGGTTTTAGTTAGGGCAATAGCTGGTTCTTTGGGAGAAAATTTGCACTTGACGCTAAACATGTATCACCAAATTAAGAAATTATTGAAATAATAGATTTCATACATGAAATACAATCGCCATATATGTACAACACGTTAATAAACAAAAATTGCAGTGAAATGCCAATGATCATCATTGCGCTCCTTTAATCCCTCATGGGACATAGGGCGGAAACAGTTGCCCTCCAGCGAACTCTGTTTTGCGCGACAGCTCTCAGCTCCGACCAGGATCTCCCAGTTGTTGCGGCTTCTGCTAGTAGGGTTCTCCTCCACGTTGTTCTAGGTCGTCCTACTCGACGGGATCCTTGCGGATTCCAGTCAAGGGCCTGTTAGGCTAGATTTTCGTTTTCGCGTCGCAAGGTGTGGCCTACTCAATTCCATTTCCTTCGCCTGATTTGGTCGTCTATCCTTTCTTGGCCGGCATGGCGCCATAGTTCTTCGTTTGAAATTCTATCTTGCCAGCGGATTTTTAGGATACGACGAAGGCATCTGTTGATGAAGACTTGTAGGCGCCCTGTGATGAATTGGGTGACTTTCCATGTTTCGCAACCGTACAAAAGTACTGCCTTCAAGTTGGAGTTGAACAGCCGCAATTTGGTGTTAGTTGAGATCTCCGTTGATCTCCATATGCGGAACAGGCATGCATATGCGCCTCGTGCTTTATTTATTCTGGAACTGACATCTTCTTCTGCACCGCCATTTTCGGTAATAATACTACCGAGGTAGCAGAATTTATTTACCAGTTCCACGTCACGGTTATTCAGCGCTGTTCGTTCAATGGTGTTTGCATTTATCCGCATTTCTTTAGTTTTAGTCGGATTTAGCCTTAAGCCTGCTGGACTACTTTCTGTTGCCAAATTGTTAATCATGTTTTTGAGGTCCTGGTGTCTGTGGGCCAGCAAACAGATATCATCTGCGTAGTCGAGATCCTTAAGGCGGTCTAACAAACCCCATTGTATGCCGCCTGTTCTACTATCTAGAGCGCCGACAAGGATGTCATTTATTACTATAAGAAATAGTAAAGGCGAGAGTAGGCATCCTTGTCGTACTCCTGAGCTCACCTCGAAGCTGTCGGATAATTTTCCATTATGGAGAACTCTGCATTTGGAATTGTTATATAGGGCTTTTATCAATTCTATTATTTTATCAGGCAGTCCACGTCGCCGTAGTGCCTGCCATATAAAGCTCCTATTGACCGAGTCGAACACTTTCTCATAATCTACGAAAGCAAGGTAAAGGGGGGATCGGAATTCAGTAGACTGCTCCACTATTAATCTGTTGATATGATCAATACATGAGCGGCCCTTCCTGAATCCGGCCTGCTGCCTCCTAAGCGTTCGGTCTACTGCCTCACTTATCCTAGATAAAAATATGTGGGACACAATTTTGCCCACAGTAGATAGTAAACAGATGCCTCTCCAGTGGTCGCATATTGTTAGGTCCCCCTTTTTTGGTATTTTGACTATGATACCTTCCGTCCAATCCTCCGTAAAGGTACAGGTGTTCCATGCTATTTGTAGGATTGGCTGAAGCGCATCTGCTATGAGGCTTGAGTCGGCTTTCAACAATTCTGGCGGGATGCCATCTTTTCCAGCTGCTTTACCATTGGCCATCGCATGAATTGCGGTTACTATTTCCGTCTTGGATGGGGCCCGGGTGGTGATTCGAATTGGCTGTGCATTGTTGCTGGTTTCCTGAGGTTCCTGTGTAAATGAACCATTCAGGGCGGCGAAGAAGTAATCTCTCCATCTTTGGAGCTGCTCCTCGTCGCTGCACAGCAGCCTTCCATCCGCACTCTTAACGGCATGCTTTTTAGTAGAGTGCTTTCCCGAGAGCTGTTTAGTGATTTGGTACAGCACCTTACTGTTGCCTGTGTTTGCCGCGTTTTCCGCTTTTTCTGCGAGCTCATTTATCTGCTGCCTTTTATCACGCCGGACACTTCTCTTTACTTCCCGGTGTAATTGGAAGTATTCCATGCCAATGATATCAAGTGGTAATTTTAATGAAAATTTCCCCAAGCTTTTCACAACCAGTGATTGATTTTTTGAATAATAAATTCAAAATGAAGCTGAATAAAGATAAAATAATAGCAACAAGATCTGGAATACCGATTGACAGTTGTAAATATTTGAATGAAGTTAAATCACGTACTTTTAGGTCCTACTTTAATTATCACAAATCTGTCAGTTCATTTTTTGATTTTGGTGAATATTTAAATAAAAACGAATAAATATTCAATTTTTAAATTTAAAAATACACTTTCAAAAAGTATAAACGCACGTCCAGACCTCGCGAACAAGTACCTTGATGACAAAACTCAGTCAATGATAGAAAGCCTACAGGCGTAAAAATAAAATATCTTAATAGCTAACGGTCTTGGCCATGAACCGGATGAATACAATCGGCCATGTTTTTTGGGATACATGTGACTGTGGCGCCCTCACTAAATCAAACGAAAATTTTTTACATACACAATAAAAGTTTTCATATAGAACAATAAATTATTCTAAGCTGAAGGCAGCCTCGAGTAGCATTAAATGACGAGACGCAAATTTTGTGTTCAGCGGACTTCTTGAGTCTCCGTGTAGTACCCCTCAATGGGACGCCTCTCATCACAACTGTTTTCTGAAATCACTTCATCAGCATATTTGAGAGTAATATAAAAGATCCCGCGCCGACCAGAGGATTGATCAAGTTTTGAAGTTGGCGTTAAAGGCAACGGACTGAAGAGAGAGGTGTTTTAGATACAAAACGGCTTGCTAGAGGAGTGTGATGCTGATGCTTAACAAATGTATATAAATTTCTGTGAGCGTTCAATCATCCAATTCATCCATACTCTTCCCTTTACTTCTTGGGGTTGTGCATCTAATTCGGTTGTATTCTATTTGCTTATATATTTTTTAACATATTTTTATTAATTATTTAAAAAACAATGTTTGTGGTGGGAGTGCATTCTTTGATTTCATTACCTTGTCTGCTTTTAATAAGGGATTGTAACTGTGAATGTCGGAATCATTCACGAATCTAAGAGTATGATGTTTTTGGTCGTGCACACTCTGATTTCATTACCTTGTCTGAATATGGGAAGGCAACTGTTTATGTTGGAATCATTAACGAATCTGAGAACCTGGTGCTGTTTGTCATATTTTTTGGTGTGTAGGCTTTCTATCATTGACTGAGTTTTGTCATCAAGGTACTTGTTCGCGAGGTCTGGACGTGCGTTTATACTTTTTGAAAGTGTATTTTTAAATTTAAAAATTGAATATTTATTCGTTTTTATTTAAATATTCACCAAAATCAAAAAATGAACTGACAGATTTGTGATAATTAAAGTAGGACCTAAAAGTGCGTGATTTAACTTCATTCAAATATTTACAACTGTCAAACGGTATTCCAGATCTTTTATATACTTTTAATAAAAATTGAAGATAAAATTTAAAAAAACACATCTTTACGAGACGCTATTAGTGGTAAGCAAAAATTGATGGTTTGTTTAAAACATATAATTAAAACAAGTCAAGTTCGTTTAATATAGAAAGTAAAAATTAAATTATATTTCATTGGTTAAATGTGTGTTGGGATAGCTTTCATAAAATTCTTGTGCTGACGCGGAAGAGTTGAATTTTGAGATAGGGATAGTGTTGGTGTTGCCGTTTGAACATTATATTGAACATTGAACATATCGATTCCTGGAGATTTGAAGTTGATGATGATATGCAGGAAGAACTTGTTTGAATTTACATTGGTTGTGGGCGTTGCATATCATATTGGTAATTACTTTGCACCTGAGGCGAGCGTATCGGTCTTGTAATGCTGTACCTTAATGGTAATGTAGTAGAGGGTATAAATGGTTCTTTTGATTTCTCTTCTTGCAACTTCGTCCATTCTAGTTTAGAAACTATTGCCAAAATTAAAACCTAACACTTACCTGGGGTCTTATTCTCTATTAGAATACTCAAATGCTTTTTACTCGAAACTGTTATCCGAAACTAAAATGCTTCCGTATTCCCTATTACAATATTGCTTCCTTTAGTAGGAATGTCCCCGAAAGAAATGAAAATGAGTGCAAGAGGTTTCAATTGTCTCCCCCATACATAAAATGTTATAAATTGCTCGATTATCCTTGAGCTTTCGAGTAAAAATCTAACAATATAGTTACAGTTTCGAGCAGAATTTAATCAGTTTGTAATACAGAATACCATTTTGGCATTTTCAATATTAATATTGTAATAGAGAATAAGGCCCGTGGTGTACTTGATTGTTTGACAATATTTGACCAAATTTTCTCTTTATGAGTATTGTCACTATACCTTTTCTGCGAAAGATCATACAGCTTCTCCTATCACCGAACCTTTTCAATCAACTTTTCATCTTCCATGAAGAATTAGTTTCTTCAAAAAAAGATTGTTATTTGAAAAATTCGAAATGCTGCCGTTACTACGTTCGCATTCAACAGAATAGATCAGTCACGTCGAGGCACGTCACGTCAAAATATAGTTTGAAACTAATCTTGACGAGCCGTTACGTTGACGGTCCGTGACGTTGCCTATATATGTGAACGTGTAGTGCAAAACTCATTGAAGAATATTTTGACGTGACGTTGCCGTTCCGTGACGTGACGATGACGTTCCGTATAGTGCGAATCGACCTTTAATAGCTAGATATACATTTTCTTAAGAATAGGCAATTTAAATTTTGTCATTCAAATGGCTAGTTTTTTCACAATTTTGGGGCGCGTAACACCCTATAATCGCTGGATTCAGCGTAGTAGGCCCTTAAGTCTGAGGGATGACCGGGTTTGATGAAATTCGGAAAAAATTGAATTTTTTGCTTTTAGATGATTTTGTGGAAATTAGGATACAGGAAATTTTGCTTCTAATGGAGGCGGGAGGGGTATTTATTGTCTTTGTAGGTCAGGTCTTTTGAAGATAGAGATAATTGGCCGCTGTTTTGGAACCGCCATCTTGATTTTGTTACGGTCGCGTTACATTGCCAGGCGAACTATGCATATGTGCGAAATTTGAAACTGATCGGTTATTATACTTTTTCCTCTTCTTTTTCTTTAACGGCTCTACAACCAGGATCCGGTCTTGGCCTCTAGCAACTGTTCTATCTACCGGTCCCGATTCTGATCCAATCTCATCCAGTTTGTTATCCCTAAGCTCTGAGCGTCCTGGTCCACGCTATCCTTCCGGCGAAGGTTGAGTCTCCCTCGCTGTCGCACCCATAGGTCTTAATGCAGAAAATTTTCCGAGAAGGCTCATCTTTACTCATACGAACTAGATGCCCTGCCCACCAGAGCCTACCGAGTTGTATTTTCTTCACAACATCTATGTCGCGATAGCGCTCGTAGATCTCGTCATTGTAGGTCTCCGGAATCGTCCATCCTCACATACGGGGCCAACAATCCTCCGAAGTATTTTCCTCTCAAACACGCCCAAGAGGTTTGAGTGCTTTTGCTAAGCACCCAGGTTTCAGATGCTTATGTCAGAACGGGTAATACCATCGTCTTATATAGTAAAAGTTTAGACGTTATGGTTAGATACTTGGATTTAAAGAGCCTTGACAGACTATAGTAGGCTTTGTTGGCTTTTAGCAGTCGTACGCTTCTGGTTTCATGCTATTGTCGGCTGCTACTATTGACCCAAGGTAGGTAAATGATTTTACCACGTCAAACTCGTGTTCCTCTACCTTGATTGTGAGACCAATGTTAGGTGTTCTTGTAGACGATGCCACCATGTACTTTGCTTTCGTTAATGTGCAGTCCCAGATTTCCTGCCGCTTGCTCAATCTTAATGAAAGCTTCTTGTACAGCTGCTGTTGTTCTTTCAATGATGTCGTCTGCGTAAGCCAGTAATTGGGATCACTTTCTCCAACGCCAGGTTGAAAAGGAGGCAGGCCAGACCGTCCCCTTGTCGGAGTCCATTATAGATCTTAATTGGTCTGGACAGGGTTCCGGGTACCTTTACTTGGCTTGACACATTGATCATGGTCAGCCTACATAGTCTTGTCAGTTTGTTGGGGATGCCGAATTCTCTCATGGCTTTGTAGAGTTCTACCCTGGCTATGCTATCATAGGCGGCTTTAAAGTCTATAAAGAGGTGTTGAGTTGAGTTTTGAAATTCTAGACATTTTTCCATAGCCTGCTTCAAGGTCAAAATCTGATCAGTCGTTGATTTGCCTGGGCTGAAACCACACTGGTAATGACCTATGATGTTTCTGGCGTATGGGGCCGTCCTGTTTTGTAGGATAGCAGAGAATATCTTATACACGGTACTCAACAACGTTATACCGCGATAATTAGTGCACGCTGTGATATCTCCTTTTTTATGTACCGGGCAGATGATACCTTTTCTCCAGTCTTCTGGCATCACTTCCTGCTCCCATACTTGCACAATTAATTCATGAATCGCTTGTTGTTATGTAGGCCCTCCATATTTATCCAGCTCCGCTGCGATGCCATTTGCACCCGAGGCCTTGTTTTTTTGACCCGGTTGATGGCTCTGCTAACTTCTTCTATGCTTGGTGGTGGCAGCATAGCATTATCATCAGATATTGGTGGAGCCTCCGAATCTTCAGTTAGCTCGCCATTTAGCAATTCATGAAAGTGCTCTTCCCATCGCTCCAAGATGCCTTTAGGATCGGTGATCAGATTCCCTTCTGTGTCCTTGCAGTATGTACAACGTGGTGTGAATTGCGTCATACTACGGACTCTTTGGTCCTGCGCCTGGTGCGGCCGTCGTTCTCTGTACTGTTCCAGCTCACAGACGAGTTTTTTTTCCCAGGCTTCCTTTTTTCGTCTGTGAATTCTCTTTTCTTCTTTTCTGAGCTCTTTATAGTTCTCTTCGCGTGCCCGTGTTCTTTGAGACTGCTGCATGGCTCGGTACGCAGCATTCTTACGTTCAGTTGCCAGCTTGCATTCATTATCGAACCAGTCGTTCCGATCTTTACGACTTCTGCCTAAGATGGAATCAGCAGTAATAATGACAGTATTTTTAAGGCGGGTCCAGTTCTCGTCGACGCCCGGCATCTCATCCCCAGGACTTCGGGCGAGTTCTAATGCATGACCGTAGCTGTTTCTGGCCATTTCATTGCGAAGTGAAGCTGTGTTGATTCGAGCTTGATCAGCGGATACAAAGTTTTTCAGCGTTGTAATGCGCTCTCGGAGCACTATACCAACAAGATAGTGATCCGAGTCGAAGTTGGTACCTCGGTACGTTCGTACGGTCATCAGACCCGAAAGGTGGCATCGGTCAATTAACATATGGTCTATTTGGTTGCTAGTGGCTCCATCCGGAAGATACCCAGGTGGCTTTATGGATATCTTTACGCGCAAATCTAGTACTTGCAACGACGAAGTTCTTACTTGCTGCCCTCTCTACAACTCGCTGTGTACAATATTGTCATTAGCGTTTTCATGCAAGCTGTGGTTGCCGACATATTGCCTGTATATGGGCTCCCAGGCTACTTTGGCGTTCAGATCTCCCTGTATAATTTTTACATCATACCTGGGGCAGGCATTAAGTTCCCGTTCAACTAAGGCTGCGTTCGGTATCGTCAAATGACCGTCAATCAACTGCGTCGGCTGCAAAATTGACTGATACAGTTTGCAAAAGTGACTAGTTTTACAAAAGCAAGCGCTGCAAATGACGATTCCGAACATCTTACTGCAATACCGAACGAATGAGTTGCGTCTACTGCGCTGCAAATGACGATACCGAATGCAGCCTAATTCGAAGAATTCTTCTTTATCATCATACGGAGACTCTTCTGTAGTTTCGTGAACGTTTATGAGGCTGATGTTCTTAAATTTACCTCGCACACGAATGGTGCTTAGCCTTTCGTTTATTGCTTTAAAGCTATGTCGCTGCGTGTCGCTGCGTCAACGGATTAAGTATTATTTTGGGACTTTTAACAGACTAAAATAAAAACATGGGGCGCATAAAAACCAGTATAACCATTGTATAATTAAATAAGAACGACTTGTCTAGAAAAATGGGTTTCCAAGCTCACCAAAAATATATTTCAAATATGTATTGTAAATGCATAGAGTATTGATTTGCATTTTGTACTTTTGGTTATGTTTAAACGCAACCCCCTATATACGCGAATTTCACTTGACGCGAATTTTCGCGGAACGTATCCCTCGCGTAAAGCGGGGTATCACTGAACTCAGATATACTAGATTTTTAAATGTGACGTAACGAAATTTAGGACCCTGCCACCCCTTATCGCACTTCGCTGACCCCATCCCTCCCCCTTAACGTGTGACGTAGGCCCCTGTGCTGAATGTCGAGTCGTGATTTGTGACAAGTTTTTTGAGTTGAAGAAAGTGGCGTTTTAATCGAATTACGATTTTCAGCATAGTGGCCTAGAGTGGACGTGCTAAGTGCGACTTTAGCCCCCTATGCTGAAAGTCGCAATTCGTCTGAAACGCCACTTTCTTCAACTCAAAAAACTTGTCACAAATCACGACTCGACATTCAGCACAGGGGCCGTAATTTAGGGACGCGCATCAATAAAACATGAAAAACCCAAGAAAGTGTTGAAATAGCAAATACTACCTGCATGAAATAACTAATTTGATGATATTCTTTCTTTTGCTAATTTTGTTTTCGTTAAAATATTTCAGAAGGGGGCAATTTGTAAATTGCAAGGAGGTTTTTATTTGATTCTATTTTACAACATTTATGAAAACAAAATTATAACTAGAAAAAATTAATTTTACTGGACTGTTGGGGTTTTCAGGTATCATGACCGATAACATCAGGATGTAGGATGTTTTCCTGATTGTTTAGTAATCATCATCAAATAAAAATACCTGCATTTTATGCAAAATACAGCAACATACATTTTTCGAAGTCTTGTCTTAAAAGCGATATCTCCGTTTTTAGAGTTCAGATAATATTGAAAGTGAGAAGAAGTCTACTTTTGTTTCTGAAATTGTAATTTACGATGTAGACCTAACACTGTGGAAAGATTTCACTCTATAATTGCACAAACTTTCAACATCAATTCTTTTTATAATTCATAATTGCTCATGTTACAAGTAACAAATATTGGCTGGTACGACCATTTTTTAGGGATTCTAAAGGGCCAATTACAATGATTCCGTTCCGCGCCGTTCCGTTAAAGCTCAATCGGAACGAACGGAGTACCTGAACACAATGATTTCGTTTGTTTACGTTATTTGACACTTCAGCTATGGAAAACCAAGAGTTATTTATTGGGTTAAATCAAATTATTTTAACTTATTTATTACAAAAAAGAAGAAAAAATAAGCGACGTTGGTGGGTTCGGCCCATTAATATGGATAGAAATGTAAATGGATTTTTTGGAGTATCCTTTTTAAAAATGAAAATCATGGATGCTGAAGAATTTTTCAATCATACAAGGATGAAAAGGAAAACGTATGATTTATTACTGAGTTTGTTAAGTTCAGATTTGACGAAGCGGAGTATTAGGACTCCAATAAATTTTGAATGTAGGCTAGCCATTACTTTATCGTAAGTACTTACAACAATTCTTTGTTTATGAATTATTCTTTATGCAGAAACAATTTCGTAGGTACTTATCACAAGGAGTAAGTGTAACATTCTTGGCATGGAGCTATAAAATCGGCAAATCTACTGTTCGCAGTATCATTTTAGATACTTGCGAAGTTCTTTGGAGTGTTCTATCTCCGGTTTAGTTCTTCATGACCGCGCACACTTTCAATAAATTGTTCTTCTTGCATTTTAAATAAATATCTGGAATGCACAAATATATCGCCTTGTATGCACTACGATTGTTGATTTGTTTTATATTTTGTTAACGTCAGAATGATATTGAGGTTAGGTTTTTAAAAGTTGGCCAACATCGTCCTTTCCGTTCCGCCCCAATGCGTTCATTGTAAGCACTTCTCCGTTGAATAACGAAAAACAAATGGATGTGTCAAATGCCAACTTTGAAAGTTTTACGGAACGGCGCGGAACGGAATCATTGTAATTGGCCCTTAATAGTATAATTTTGATTCTGCCATTCTAATAACATAATTTTGAAAATTACATTATAATCTTATAATACATACATATGTAAAAACTCACACCATTAAAAATAACTTTAAAATAATTTTGAAACATTATTACAATTATCAACAAAAAATCTATCATTCTAGATTTACAATTCCTTTGTAATTTGCAATTTAAATTCATAATTCGGGAATGCACTACAATAGGTGGTTTCAGTGTAGAAATTAACTCTCTAAGAATGGGACGGCTGTCTTCATTGCGAAATTATGAACTATTTATTTAAGGCAGGGGTTCCCAACTTTTCTGAGGTGCGGGTGCATTAGAGATTGCAAAACAAACTGGCGGGCACAAGCCAACTAATAACAATATTACTACACTAATACAATACAGACGCCGGAAAAGACATAATTGTAAGGCTCCTTTCATATTGAATGGCACTTTGGCCGCGATTTTATTGTTTTGCATACTAAGTAAGTCAGTTCTACTCAAAGCTACTTAGCGACCAAATCGAAGGACCTAACGGACAGGGCCACTGCTAAGGGTCTAATTGGCGTGGTGGATTAGACGGATGTTAGTGTAGCCACTTTAGCGAATTTCTCACAACATCTAGCAAGATTTTAGTAACTTTTAATTTTTTTTATTTTTAAGATTTGTTGTTTTTTCGTATTTCAGCACTTTGTCTCGGGCACAATTAAATATCTCCGCGGGCACATATGCGCCCGCGGGCACGAGGTTGAAAACCCCTGATTTAAGGTGTAAAGAAAAAAAAGTTCTTAACTGTTTTATATTATATTATTAATATTTCTTTCAAGTAATTTGTTGGATTCGATTTTTTTCGTAACAATTGTTATATTTTCTTTTTTGCAAAGCATAATTAATTTCCACTAAACTAAAAAATTTCGCATATGAACTCCTGAAATAGTTCTCCAAATATTTCAGTAATCAGATTTTCAGAAATTTTCAAGAATCATATCTTGAAATAAATAATCATATGAGTACACCTTGTTGCAACATTCACAAAATATTACTTCATTCATCCCGTACTCCGGTTCTAAAATCGAACCGGCAACACCTCATAAAATTTTCCTTGAAGATGTTTACTTCGGTTCAATGCGTTCATAAATTAAATTGCACGCGAATGCTGCCGAACGGTTCTTCGTATGAAAAGCTTTTCCTTTTCGTAAATCGTTTATTGTAATCGTTCCGAAAATCGAAATCGTAATTTTCAACGTAGCTTCATTTTTCAAGGTCCCAAGAGCATTTCAAGCAAAAATTTGGGAGGAACTATGTGTGTGTGTGTGTGCGTACGTATGTGGTCATTTTTCCTGCTCGAAAACGCGCGAACCAAAAAAGATAACGACTTCGTTGAAGTGTCGTTCGAAGCGTATTAACGGAAATATGATCTGAAAAGATTTTTGTAAAAATTGTTCGAGCCGTTTTTTGGTTTAAACAACATAAGTGATTTTTGTACCTGCACGATATCGCCCGAACCACAAAAGATATCGTCTTACTTGAGGTGCCGTTCGAAGCATATTAACGATAATATAATTTGAAAAGATTTTTATAATGTTCGGTCGACCGTTTTTTGGTTTAAATGACATAAATGATTTTTGTACCTGCACGATAGGTATCGCGCGAACCATTAAAGATATCGACTTAGTTAAGGTGCCGTTCGAAAAGTATTAAGGAAAATATGATCTGAAAAGATTTCCATAAAATTCGGCCGAGCCGTGGGACTACTGTGGGCAAAATTTTGTCCCATATATTACTATCTAGGATAAGTGAGGCAGTTGATCGAACGCTTAGGAGGCAGCAGGCAGGATTCAGGAAGGGCCGCTCCTGTATTGATCATATTAACACCTTGAGAATAATAGTGGAGCAGTCTACTGAATTCCGATCCCCCCTTTACCTTGCTTTCGTAGATTATGAGAAAGCGTTCGACTCGGTCAATAGGAGCTTTATATGGCAGGCACGGCGACGTGGATTGCCTGATAAAATAATAGAATTGATAAAAGCCCTATATAACAATTCCAAATGCAGAGTTCTCCATAATGGAAAATGATCCGCCAGTTTTGAGGTGAGCTCAAGAGTACGACAAGGATGCCTACTTTCGCCATTACTATTTCTTGTAGTAATAAATGACATCCTTGTCGGCGCTCTAGATATTAGAACAGGCGGCATACAATGGGGTTTGGCAGACCGCCTTAAGGATCTCGACCACGCCGATGATATCTGTTTGCTGGCCCACAGACACCAGGACCTCAAAAACATGTTAAACAATTTGGCAACAGAAAGTAGTCCAGCAGGCTTAAGGCTAAATCCGACTAAAACTAAAGAAATACGGATAAATGCAAACACCATTGAACGGACAGCGCTGAATAACCGTGACGTGGAACTGGTAAATAAATTCTGCTACCTCGGTAGCATTATTACCGAAAATGGTGGGACAGAAGAAGACGTCAGTTCCAGAATAAATAAAGCACGAGGAGATGGGAGCCTGTCCCACATATGGAGATCAACGGTGATTTCCACTAACACCAAATTGCGGCTGTTCAACTCCAACGTTAAGGCAGTTCTTTTGTATGGTTGCGAAACATGGAAAGTCACCCAATTCATAACAGGGCGCCTACAAGTCTTCATCAACAGATGCCTGCGTCGTATCCTAAAAATCCGCTGGCAGGATAGAATTTCAAACGAATAACTATGGCGCCGTGCCGGCCAAGATAGGATAGACGACCAAATCAGACGAAGGAAATGGAATTGGGTTGGCCACACCTTGCGACGCGAAAACGAAAATCTAGCCAAACAGGGGCCTTATTCTCTATTACAATACTCAAATGCTTTTCACTCGAAACTGATATCCGAAACTAAAATGCTTCCGTATTCCCTATTACAATATTGCTTCCTCTCGTAGAAATGTCCCCGAAAGAAAAGAAAATGAGCGCAAGAGCTTTCAATTGTATCGCTCACACCTAAAATTTTATAAATTGCTCGATTACCCTTGAGCTTTCGAGTAAAAATCTAACAATATTGTTACAGTTTCGAAACAGTTTTGTAATATAGAATACCATTTTGGCAGTTTCGAGAAAAATTCTCACAATATTGTAATAGGGAATAAGGCCCCAGGCCCTTGACCTAGGAAGACCTAGAACAACGTGGAGGAGAACCCTACTAGAAGAAGCCGCAACAACTGGGAGATCCTGGTCGAGGCTAAGAGCTGTCGCGCAAAACAGAGTCCGCTGGAGGGCAACTGTTTCCGCCCTATATCCCATGAGGGATTAAAGGAGTTTAAAGAAGAGAAGTTTTTTGTTTGAACGACTTTGGTGATTTTTGTAGCTGCACGATATCGCGCGAACCAACAACTATATCAGCTTCTTTGAGGTGCCGAAAGAGTAATATTAACGAAAAAATGCCCTGGAGCAATTTTCACAACTTTCGGTCGGGCCTGTTTAAATGGAAAAACTTCATATAAGTGTCAGAAAGATCTTGAATTGATAAGTTTTGCTAATATCTAATAAACTCGATGGAATGAGACCCGTTTTAAACGAAGCGCTCTTTTTTGGGTTCTGCACAGCGATTGCCTTCCAACAAAACACCACTTGTCAACCTTTAAAAATCGTCCAAAAATTTCGTTACCCTTTACAAACATCACGAATTTTTCAAACCTTGGATTAGCACTTTTTGACAATTGTTTTCTACGTCCTACAGTTACAGGAAATTGCGATTCATCTCGGGATTTCCTGTAGTTACCGAAATGAGTTCTTTTTGGTCAAGCCTGAAAAGAACTTTACATTGATTAGTTTTACTAATATCTCCGTAAGCTTTGGAATTCCAAAATGAAGTCATTCGCTTCCCAATTTATCAACGGCGCTTCAACACGCTCAATACGAATTCGAACACCCGCTTTAGTGTAGCGAACGAAATACGAAGGAAATGTTTGTTCGCTAACGTTCAGGAAAAACAAATTCTCTAGAAAATCTTGTTGATTTACCACTATTATAGTTATTTGAACTAGCCTCTCTCAGGATTGCTTTGTCACCAGTTCTGATACTAGTCAATGTCCTACTATGCTAAAAGTATAAATATTTTGTAAGAAGTCAGTTTATTCCATCTTCGTTCATCATACTGGGAAGTTGATCGTGTGAACTGAAAAGGGTCAAACCCGCATCCCAACTAGTTTTGATTGTTTGGTGGAATAATTATGTTAAAAGAAAGTGATTTAGTCGATATGCCTGACAACAATTAAATTAAAACGTTGCATGGACGTGATACCTACAAATTAGGAATTTTATTTCTATTTTAGTGTCTTACAGTGGAAACTATTACATTCATGTAAACCTCATGTGATTTAATTAAAGAAATTTAAAAAAAACATTGAGTGATTAAATGTGTTAATTGTAACTTCCCAGTATAGGAAGTTATTGTAATCGGTCCGAAAATCGAAATCGAAATTTTCGACGTATTTTCATCTTTCAAGGTCCCAGGAGCATTGTAAGCCAAAAATTGGGAGGAAGTATGGGTATGTGTGTGCGTACGTATGTGGTCATTTTTTTCTGCACGATATCGCGCGAACCAAAAAAGATATTGACTTCGTTGAGGTGTCGTTCGAAGCGTATTAACCGAAATATGATCTGAAAAGATTTTCATAAAATTCGGTCGAGCCGTTTTTTTGTTTAAGCGGCGTAAGTGATTTTTGTACCTGCACGATATCACCCGAACCACGAAAGATTTTTTTTTTATGTGGCAGTGCTAAACTCAGGAATCACCCTTTGTACTACCAGTCCGTCATGTCGTTTGTCACGTCATGGTGCAATGTCTAGCAGCAAGCTTAGTACGGGGGGAATAGGTTAAGGGTTATGGGGGAGTGGGGGAATAGGTTAAGGGTTATGGGAGTGTGAAGGGGTGTTGAAGAAGGTGGCGATGAACCCCGCGTTTGAACTCTTGGATGTTGTAGGAGCTCGGAAATACCGACTGCGAGAGATTATTCCACAGTCGAGTTGTTCTATTAACCCTTAGCTGGACCTGTCGGTGCAGGGACACCCCAGATCTAAAAAAAACGTTTTTCATGATATAAATCTTGAAAATAATATATGCGGGACCACAGAAGTACACTATCTTGAAGGTTGTGTGTTAGATGAAGCTATTTACATTGCTTTTACGTGGGTGCGGGAGTCCACACAATCAAAAAATATAGAGAGTTTTGATTTTTTGAAGCAAAATGTCGTGTTATCATGTTTTTCGCACCTTTAATTTTTTTCTGTCGTAGTAATAAAAAAATCTCTCAACTATTAGTAGGTACATAAAAAAGGGTTGTCAAAGACCTCCCCTTGATTTTTTTAACGGTCAATATTGCATATTTTCCATGGAAATGATTTTTTCGCGTGGGGTGCGTGGACACCCCATAGGCCAGTTATGCTACAAAATCGAGGTGGGCCAGCTAAGGGTTAACAAACGAATTCATATCTTATTGAGTGCGTGAAAGGGGGAGTTGTAGGTAAAGGGAATGAGACGAGTGGGCTAATCTGGTGTTGCGGTTATAAGATTGCCGTGGAGGCAGGAGAGCGTTTATTTCGGAGGAACAGTGCGATAAAATTTTGTTAGTGCTGCTACATTCCTACGGTGCACAGTGGGCCAAAACGACTTGTTGGGTGTCAAAAATCTGTAACTTTTGTTGTGTTAGAGATATCATAATGAAACTTTGGGAAATAAATATTGACATTATTACCCCTTAATTGATAAAAAAAAAGTTCAATTGGTTTACAGGGTGCCTCAAAATAAATCAACAAAATTTGAAGTTGTTAAAAAATGAATTTATTAATGTTATTTAAAAAGTTTTAACGACATTTTTAACTTAATCTTTAAATTTTATTATCTCCATAACAATATTTAATTAAAACAAAAATTTTACAAAAATAAAAATTATACATATATACTCAAATAGCAGTCAGTTTGCTGGAACACTTTCAAACATATTATTTATATTTTCATCTGTGTCTAGTAAATAGGCCATTTCCTCTGGATATTCCCTGCTTCTTAAACGTTTGTTTCGTATTCTCCAAAATGATGAGATGTATGGATCTGATGAGATAAGCAGCATATTCATGAGATCAACGTTTTGCTCTGTCCTTGAAATTTTTCTGGTGTTGTGGTATCTGTAGCGCTTGTATTCTTTATTTTTGGCTTCCTGGGCTTCTTCCGACAGTTCGCCAATTGGCAAAAGACAGTGAAGTATTATATTTTTCCCATGCCTTAAAACTTTGTGGACTGTTGCTGATAATTTTTTCCATGCCTATTTCTCATTTAGCAATATTTCTGTTTGTTCTGCATATATTCCAAATTTTTCGGCATTTATAGGAAGACCACAAGAAAGAACATTTAATATGGTCTTAAATCTCTTTATAATTTCCACGTCTATTTTGGTAATATCCGCTGTTATGTCCGGGTATTCAAAAAATCTCCTCGCTGTGTTGCCGCCATTCGTACTTCCAAATCCTTGCTTAGGTGTATCTATAATTAAACCAAGTTGTCGTCTGAATTCTTGTTGTATCCTGTATTTCTCCTGCTGTCTCTTTTGCTTATTATCAGGGTTGTTTCGTACACCCTCATCAGTGAAACTCAAGTCGTAACTCATGTGCAATGTAAATTCCATAAATCGAATCCTTGCATGAAGGGGCGAAAGCCCGTATTGATAGTTTTCTTCAACATCGCATTCTTCTTCCGTATTTCGAAAATCTTTTGGATTTTTTTGGCAAATAGTACAAGTTGCCGATGATTTGGTGTCTGTTACAAATTGAGTTACTCTGCCATCACACATTGTTAAGTGAAGCCTATGAATTACTTCTATTTCTTTGCCGTTAACTAAGCATTTCGTCGGCAGTAAAGCATTTATTTCTTGTTTCAAGAGGTCAACTTCACTTTGAACCAATTCTTTTGTTTCCTTTTCATATTTAAATTTAATAGGTCTACAAAAGTGTGCAGATGATGGACGAGGATTTCTCCACACTAAGTCTTCCGAAGTACTGCATTTTAAACGAAGAGGAACCAATGACATTACGAATAAATTGGCGTCTGTTATATTTTCGTCATTATTTCCAGAAATTTTTTGCTTGTATTCGCCTTGCCCCGAAGATCCATCACGTCCCCATTTACTCACTAACACTAAAGTGGTGTCATCTAAGGCCTCGATTTCCTCCTGTGATTTTATCTTTAGAACTCTGTTCGCGGTTGAATCAAGCAAATTTTGAAGAGGCACTGAAGCGGAAGTTTCGGTAGTTTGGAGCATTTCAGGCAAACATTCCTTTTTTGCTGCGACAATTTTGTTATAGCTTGGTAAAGCATCGTGGTTTCTCTTTTTCAACTCATTTCTCAGAAAACTGTACTTGTCTTTAGAAAGTCCCAAGTCTAAAAACAAGGACAAAGCTTCCTCTGGAGTGAATTTCTGAGGCAGATCTTTTGGGGTGGGGATACTATCCTTAATTCGACTCACACGGTTTGGACTGGCTTCATCAACAGCTTTTACAATAAAGGCTTTGTTAACTTGTTTCTCGGACGCATATCGTTGGCAAAGTGATTGGCTTATTAATTCCGTTGATAATTGTTGATTATGCTCTTTTAGTTTTCGCTTCTTGGTTCTTTCCGAGCACTGATCGAGGGATTTAGCTGGTCTGCCTCTGCCGGATGACGTAGAAGGTTGCAATGTTGATGCAGAAGGTTGTAATGTTGATGCAGAAGGTTGTAATGTTAATGCAGAAGGTTGCAATGTTGATGCAGAAGGTTGCAATGTTGATGCAGAAGGTTGCAATGTGTAGGCGTCGCAAATGTTGAAGTTGATGGTTGAGATGACACGGTAGATTTTAGCTCTTCAGCACTGATTTCCATTACTGTATTCAACCACGACTCATTCTGTTGTTCGAACTTTCTTGCGTTCCTAGTACTGAGTTGCCACTTTTTCTTAAAAATCCAAAAGAATCGTCGAACTCTTTTTTCGTCCAGAATTTTAACATGGTACGAATTTGAAAAAACACGCACAAACTCTTGAGATTCCATAACATTATTATCACGGATTATTTTATAAAGTTCACTATACAAAATCTGCATAATGATTTCTTCGTAGTATTTATATACCAAATAAATGTAAGCGATATATTTTTTTTAAACAAACTCTCACACGTATTTCGACAACTATAATCAGTCAACTCACGGCGCGATGCTCGATTGCGAACTGAACTATCAGGTTCCTACATAGGTATCCTTTCCCAAAATTGGGTTTTTTGTTTCAAATAATTACTCCTGCATCTGCCACTTATTGTCTAAATATCTGTTCGAAAACGTATTCGCGGAATTACTAACCGTACTTTTGTTGTTTTGTTTTGTAGGTTTCGCCTGTAAAGTACATTTGGTTTTATGGTGTCTGTCGGCTACTAGTCGCTCATCTATCACTTTTTTCTGGTATTGGGCTGGCATACACGGATCATAACTTCAACACTAAAAAACCGGTTTTTATGATGCTCTCGGCGTACATGGGTATTTCTATAACCGAGAGTAACTTTATTATCCGTACACGGGATATCAATGTGTGCACACCCCCTCCAATGCGAATAACAAACATATTTTCAACATCAGACCCATACAAGAAGAAGATAAGATGATACATTTGTGCATGTGTTAGTTTTCACGCCAAAAATTTCTGCTCAAAAAGTTATAACGACTCTCTGTCCTGAAAACCGGTTTTTTAGTCGACAGCGACAACAAGGTAGACTTTACTTCAAATGCGATTTTCTCCGAAGGTCGCAGGTGGTCGCAGCCAAACTCTTTTGTTATCGATGCAGGAGGGTTTCTAGTTTAATTTGATGCTAATTAGAACGTGGAATTCGCTGGAGTTTTTTAGTAAAGTTAAAAATAAATACAAATTTGAACGAAAAATCGCCCTTCTTAATTAAAATGCTATTATTAAAAAAACTATTTGACTTCTATCATTACTTCTTAGCCTAATAATACCTCCTCCTGTATAGTAAGTGGTTTCATTAATAACAATTCAACCTCCTCATACAAACATTTTCACAATAGGACTTTGAAATCATAGAAAAAATGAGCTGTTCAAATTGTTCTCTGACTTTAGCCATTCCAAACACAAAGAGGGGGGTAAAAATTAAAAAAAAATTATTGTCATATGATAATATATTTAGTTTACTATCGAATGGCATTAAAATTTTTAAAATCTATGACATGACGAAAATCGATTTTTGGTCACCCAAGTATCGTTTTGGCCCACTGTGCGGTGGCTCAAGGGGTCGATGGTGGAGCAGGCGGTGTCGTCATCAATTAATTTAAGGGCCTTTTTTGGACCTTATCTAACCATGCCAAGGTGGTTATCGACGCGCCGCCCCAGACGAGGGAGTTATATTCGAGAAGAGGCCGAATGTAGGATTTATAAATAACAGCGCGGGCCGATGGCTGGAGGAGGAACGTGCACCTCTTAAGAAATCCCAAGCACTGGGATGCTTGTTTGGCGATTTGGAATATGTGGTCATTCCATCGCAAATCTTTGGCTAATGTCACGCCTAAGATGTGTAGGGATGGGTCGGCCTTTAGTTCCACGCCATCCACTGACAAGGATGGTGAGGTGTTGATCTTCTTCTTGGATATAAGACAGTACTTGGTTTTGGAGGGGTTGAATTCGACACGATTCTTTGTTCCCCACTCTAGAATAAGTTCAATGTCGTTATTAATAGAGTTGAACATTACTTCACGATCATCAAGACAGGATCTGGCATGAGTCTGCCTTGTATCGTAGCTGTAAGAGTAACGCAGGGTACCGTCGTCAGCGAAGCTGAGAAGTGGGTTGGAGGGGATTGAAAGTAGATCATTTATAAAGATAAGAAATAGGGCTGGTGATAAAATTGACCCTTGGGGGACCCCCGCAGAGATAGGGTGGGGTTCAGATTTGATGCCATCCAATACTACCTTAATTGAACGGCCGGAAAGGAAATTCTCAATCCATTTCTGTAAAAGTGAGTCGATTCCAATAGCTTTGAGTTTAGCTAACAAGGCTAAGTGCCAAACTCTATCAAAAGCCTTGGAGATATCCAAAGCAACCAGACTGGATTCACCTGATCCATGCAAACTTCGGCTGAGGTGTTCTGTAAGACAAACTAAAAGATCGCCAGTGGATCTTCTGTGTCGGAAGCCATACTGCCTGTCGTTTATGAGTAGGTTGGATTCTAGATTTCCCATAAGTTTTTTGTTGATTATCGTCTCCATTGTTTTGGAGAGAATAGAAGTAATTGCTATTGGGCGGTAGTTAGAGGGGTCGCTGGAGTCACCTTTTTTCGGTATTGGCTGTACATGGGCAAGTTTCCAAGAGTCTGGATAGACTCCGGAAGAGTATGATAGGGCAAAAAGTTTGCGCAGAGGTTTAGCCAAAGGTGAGGCGCATTGTTTTAATACGATAGGGGGTATATTATCGGGTCCAGTGGATTTATTGATATCGAGCTCCTTGAGGCACCTTTACACCTCGCGAGTCCTGAAGAAAACCCTGTCCATTAAATGAGCGCTGTGCTCGAGAACCGGGGGTAGCATATCAATTTGGGGTAAAGAAGAATTGGAAGCAAACAGAGATGCTAATAAATCGGCCTTGGATTTCCTGTCTGTTATCACCTCCTTATCTTGGATGAATGAAGGAGTTGTGGATGAAGTGAAATTCTTCTTAATGGAGCTTACCAAGGACCAGAAGTTCTTGCTACCAGAGGTTGCATTAAAGAGTTTACTTCTCAACTTGTTGTCAAATGAATTTTTGACATTCCTGATGGTGACTTTACAGGAATTTCTTAGTTTTATATACTCTACACGGAGCGATTTACTAGGGGAGCTCTTGTAAGCTCGAAAGGCGACTTCTTTATTTCTGATTGCATTCATACACTCCTGATTAAACCATCTGTTGGGCCTAACCTTCACAGATTTGCTAGAATGAGGAATGAACAAATGCATTCCTGCCTGTATGATCCTAGAGATACGGATAGCGGCAGAGTTGACGTTTTTGTTTCGGAAACACAGGTTCCAGTCAGTAGATTGGAAAAAATTAATAAGCCCCAGCCAATTGGCCTTCCCATAATGCCATACAGTTCTTTTAACTGGTTTGGGAGGGGTGGGAAATTTGAATGGGAAACTAGCGCTAAGGAGTGGTCCGAATTGCCGAGAGGTGAATCAACTTCAACAGAGTAACGCGCTGGATGAGAAGTTAAAAAAAGATCAAGGAGATAGGTTCCTTGATCAGCAACATCAGGGACTCTTGTGGGACGATCCACAATTTGATGCAAATTATTGGCGTCTGCAAAGAGCTCGACGTCCTTGCCAGAAACACTGGTGTCATTTGAGTAAGTCAGCCATTTTGCGTTGTGAACATTGAAATCACCCGCAACGATGATTTCACACTCAGGGTTGGACGACAAGAATCCCGAGATTTGTTCGGAAATGGTATCAAAAGATAAAGTGGAGGCTTCGTTACTTATGTTAGGACTTCTGTATAGGAAGCAGAAGAATATTACGTGGCTTTGGAATATGATTTTAACCCAAAGATAGTTGAAATCTGAAGTCGTGTTTGAAAATATTTTACAATAAGCCACGTCATCCCTAACAAATATGGCAATACCCCTATGGGGGGAGAGATTGTGCACTAAAGTGTACCCCGACACCTGGTAATGACCTAAGTCAGTATCGGGTGATATTTGGGTTTCACTAAGTGCGCAGATTGGGGGTTTTTAAGTCAATAAGTGGCACTCAACAAAATAAAAATTCGCATGAAGTCCACAAATGTTACAAAAATCAATAGCAAAATTTGACTTGTAACGGGACTTCGGTTGCGCGGGCTCAATCGCCACGTTTTTGGGGATATTTCCCGGCATTACATTTGCCGCAACCATCAGAGTCAATAAAATTTGTCCGCGTCAAAGTGTTATGCCTTTTGAGACGGGGCAAATTTTGTCGACCGACAAATTTTAGCCGCGGCACCTGCAGGACCGAGATGCGAGAGAGGGTAGGGAGCAAGGGTACTTACTTGAACCGTTCGTCGGTCCGGTCGTGTCTAGTGAAGGGTGATGGGCCTTCGCGTTAGACTGCGCTCGTTTTTTAGGACACTGTTTTTTTGTGCACGATTCTGTTTTTTTTTGTTTCCAAAAATTTTTTTTTCTTTTTCACAGTTTTGTTTTTTTTCTTCGGCGCGTTCTTCAGGGACCGGAACAGCACACGTCCGCACACTTTGCTGTCCTAGCCCAAAGATATTGACTTACTTGAGGTGCGGTTCGAAGCGTACTAACAACAATATATTTGTTTTGTAGAGCGACAGTTGCCGCCTTGGGATTTTCAATCTGGCTCTTATACCGATTGAATCCTTAACAAGTTTGAGCGTTTCACTCAAACTATAAAAAATGATTAATAATTTTTTTGATTATTTGTCCAAGCTCTTGTTACTTGTGCAAAATTGGACTTCAGGCGTTTCGCCAGAAGCAGTTTATTTTCAATAATAAGCGTTGTTGCTCTTGAGAAATCAAATAATGACTAACTTTATTACATTTAAAAACAATACATTTTATAACAAAAAAAAAATGCTTACATCTACAAAGCTTAATGATAAAATTTTCTTCTCACAAAAAATGCTTCACAAGCATGAAAATAAATCTAAGAACAGATAGCAGCACCTTTGTGCTTTACTATGCAACATAATTTTCTGGTTTGAGGAATTTAAGGCTCAGATTACAGTCTGGGGGTTTTTTGATAACACCCGGCCAGACATGGAATTTATTGTAAGAATTTTTGCTTAATAATTATTTTCGTGGGAATTATGAATGCAACTGAACATCCTCCCCCCCTTGAACATCTGTTCAAGATTCGTCTAGGGCGTGTGGCGCTACTGAGAACGAAGGAGATCGTGCTAATGTCTCGGGCTCCGCTGTGGGCTTCCTCTTGAATATGTAATCTCTAAACTTCCAACAACAAAATGCTATTGCAAGCACAACAATTGAGAGGCTGATGTAGTTTACGGCATAATGATGTATGTGATGCGTACGGAAGTTCTCAAATCCTTCTTGTTTCAGCTGAGCCTGGATCTTTATTTGCAGCTCTTGTAGCTCAGCGGTAGGTAAGGATGACATAATCTGGGGGCTGCTGGTGGTGTTTTCCTGAGGTTGAGTGTCCGGTATGACTAGTTCTGCGACGGCCATGTATGATTGTCTGGATGTACTGGGGTAAATATTGTGGGCTTGAATTGTCAAAAGCGGTTGCTTTATGGTGCAATCGTTGCCAATTGTTAATTTCCCTGAACCTTGAAGATTGATTTGCTTAAGTTCATTGCCGCAGACTACGTTGATGATGGTTTGCGTTGATAACGCATATATCCATTGGTTAGGACTATGAAGTTGAATCCACCGTGGTTCATATGAGAGTTGTACTAATTTGCACTGGGGTGATCGAGACTCTTGGTTGATTAAAGCCATTTCGCACGCATTTGGTTGTGCGCCGATTTTGTACATTGGATGCTGCTGTTTACACAGATGGATGTTGTCATCTATCAAAGCACATGAATGTAATTCATTTTCTTCTAATGGGTGGTATTGGTCGCGGTGTAAGCTGATGACCATATACGGCGTGGTTGGTTGGATTGCCCACAAGACATCTTTAACTAGGACTGGAACGGGGATTATCCTGAACAGTTCGAATTTCGTGAACGATACGAGGGGTAGTTTTAGCTGGAATAATACATATTTGGGTCCTCCTCGACCCTTCACAGTCAACAATTTGTAAAATTGTGAGATATCATCCATTGGCGTCGGAAGAGTTAGTGTGGACGGAAGATGCTCCCTAATAATATGTAACTCTTGTTGGAGCTGACGTGCAGACAGTATTTGTGGATTCACCCTTCCATGATGTGCGTCGATCACAACGTTTATGATGGCGTCCTGAGTTCTTCTGAAGTTGCTTATGGCTAATGCTAATTGTAGAGCTTGAGAGATAAACATGGCAGAAACCTTCTTGTGCAATTCCTGATTCACCTTGTTGAGTTTTGTTGACAGCTCATTGTTGTAGGCTGTTAGAGACGCGAATTGCTTATTTATGTGCTCATAATTTTTGCGCATTATGTTGAGTGTTGAGTCCATTATGGAAGTTTGGTTTTTTATTAGGAGTGCTAGTTGTTGTTGATCATCAGTGATGTCTTCAATGGTCTGGGCCATTTGATCTGCGTAGTCCGCGTCTAGCACTCCGAATAAAATGTTTGCAATTTTTCCAATAATATTTATGGCCCCTCTTTTCGGTCTAGAGTAGCTTGAAGAGTGGATGATCATATCGTTGCCTTCTGATATTTCTACTAACTGCGCTTGCATTCCTTTGGTGATACTTAAGCAGACTTCAGGATGATCTAGATGATGGCATATGTGTAACAAATTATTGGTGGTGTTTGTCAGAAGGCTGTATTCCATCCAGTAGTTGGAGAGGTTGTAGTAGACTACGAGCTCCCATTCATTGGATATGATGCTGGCTTGCCCGAGATTTTCAAAGTAGAGGGTTGGTTGTGAATTGAATTCGTCAATTTGTACCTGTGAGCTCCTTACGACTGGCAGCACTAGGAGAGTAAGTAAAGCAGTGGTGATGAGATGACCGATTCCTCTTTTCCGCCTTTTAGCTGGCATTTGTTGGTCTGTGGAAACATTACTATTTTGTCTTGGGGGTCGTTGACTCGTTGTGGCTTCTGATGTTGTGTCGACGACCTCGACACGGCTTTCATTGGTGGTCTCTATTGGAAGAGGTGCAATTTTGTGTACCGGTCTCCTGATAACAGTGGTTGCTGTTTGGATGTCCACCACTCGGGTTTGGTTGTCCTTGCCTGGAATGCAACGTAACACAACGCCCATGGGCCATTTTAATGGGGGGACATTTTCTTCCTTTAGTATGACCATTGTTCCAGGTTCCACATTCTGGCAGGTTTTCTTCCACTTGTGTCGCTGTTGTAGTTCGTGCAGGTATTCCGATGACCATCTTTGCCAAAATTCGGCTTTAAGCTGAGCTATTAGTTTCCACCTACCTAGGAGGCTAGCTTTCATGGGAGCTGCTTGAGGATCCACAATGCTGGTTGGGGGTTCACCAATTAGGAAGTGACCTGGCGTTAGTGCAGTTGGATCGTTTGGGTTTGAAGACATCGGAGTCAGTGGTCTAGAGTTGAGTATGGCCTCAATTTCTATGGCAAGCGTCTCTAATTCCTCGCATGTAAGGGCGGCTGAGCTTATCTGATGTTGCATCAGCTGTTTGGCTGATTTTACCGCTGCTTCCCACAAGCCACCGAAATGTGGGGCTCGTGGGGGGATGAAATGGAAGGTGATGCCTTTGTTGGTGCACGTAGATGTTATCATCTCCTTAGCTTGGTCGGAGTGAATAACTTGGTTGAGCTCCTGGAGTTGGTTTCTGGCACCAACAAAATTGGTAGCGTTGTCACAATATATATCCTTGCAATGGCCACGACGACCAATGAACCGCTTTAGTGATCGCAGAAACGCCTCAGTTGTGAGGTCTGTGACCACTTCAAGATGGACGGCTTTTGTAACGAAGCAGCAAAATATGGCTATATATGATTTTACAGGTCTCTTCCCTCTTATTCTGAAGTGGGTCAGGAATGGGCCACAAAATTCCACGCCTGAAGTGATGAATGGTCTTCCTGGTTGGACCCTGGATGCTGGAAGATTTCCCATAATTTGGTTGAAGAGCTTTGGCTTAGCCCTTGTACATGGCACACAATGGTGAACAATTGATCTCGCCACTACCTTCCCCTTTATTGGCCAAAATCGTTGTCTGGTAATGGCTAATAACGTCTGTGGTGGTGCATGATGATTTTTAATATGTAGTTCAGTCATCAACATCTTTGTGGCTGGATGAACATAGGGAAGCAACATTGGATGCTTCGCATCATATGGGATGCTGGATTCTTGCACTCGACCTCCTACTCTAACGATGCCATGCTCATCCAGGAAGGGATTCAATCCCAGCAACTGGCTATTCTTGGTGGGTTCTGACGATTTTTTAAGACAAGCGATGTCGGAGTCAAATTCTTCTTGTTGTGCGGCTTTGATAATTAGTAGCAAGGCGTTGTCAACTTCTCCAGCTGTGAGATGTAGATGCTGAGTCTTAACTCCTTTCAAGCTTTCGGTGAAGCGGAGTACATATGCCAAGATGCGCTTTAATCTGGTGAATGAGTTGTTGTGATTTATTTTCTCGATTAAAGCCGGGAGATCGTGCGCTATGGTAATTGGAAGCGCTGTTTTCTTCATTTCTACTGCGCAGTGTTTCACTGGGACGTAGGGGAGTGGCCATACCGATGGTGCTCCGTGCAGAAAGAATGGGCCGTAGAACCACAACGTCGATTCTTTGAACTTGCTTGGGCAAACGCCGCGTGAGAGCAGGTCCGCTGGGTTATCCTTTGAACTGACATGTCTCCATTGATCAATGTTGGTGAGAGTTTGAATTGCCGCTACTCTATTTGCCACGAAGGTTTGGTAAGATGAAGATGGCGAGTTCAACCAGGCTAACACAATCTCCGAATCGCTCCAGTAAAACTCCTTGCTATAGCTCAATTTTAGATCTGTCTTGACCCGATGGCATAGGTCTGCTGCAAGTTTCGCTGCACATAGTTCAAGCCTAGGTAATGTAAGCTTCTTTAAGGGAGCCACCCTGGATTTGGCACAGAGCAATCTCACTATGACTTGGTCACCCTTGATTATAGCTCGAATGTATATGGCAGCTCCATAGGCCTTCTCCGAGGCGTCCGCGAAAGTATGAAGCTGAATTTCCTTTGGTTGGTGGTGTGCGAAGACATGTCTTGGAAAGGAGAAATCCTTTAGCTCCTGGAGACTATTTCTAAATATAGTCCATTGTTGCTCTAATGCAGGTGGTAGAGGTTCATCCCAGTCAGCCTTTATTGTCCATGTTTGCTGGAGTAACAATTTTGCGGTTACAACAACTGGTGCTACCAACCCCCTCCCCGTACTAAGCTTACTGCTAGACATTGCACCATGACGTGACAAATGACATGACGGACTAGTAGTACAAAGGGTGATTCCTGAGCTTAGCACTGCCACATAAAAAAAAAAAAAAAAAAAAACAAAAATACATTGTCTAGCTTGAACAGGTGCGTAGCGAAATTCAGGTTTGCGAAGGTTTTGATCCAAACATTCAGCCAAGTGAAATGTTCTCGGGATGGTTGCTGAGAAGCGCAATCACTCCCGGTTTTTCATTGAATATGACACCGCCATTTTCCAGGCTATACAGAAATACTAAAGAATTCTGTGGATAAGTGTTACCGAAATGCTTCCCCGATTTTATTTAATTGCGCTTACTTCTCTATTCAAAGGACGCCACGTAGCTAATTGTATTCTACTCGTCATATCCTTTCATTTAATACCCATGTCGGAGGTCGAGAGCACAATTGTAAAAAAGTAACATATAGGCCCTTGTGCTGGCAGTGGAGTCGTCAACTTGTGTAAGTTGAACAAAGTGACGTTTCAGTCAAATCACGATTTCCAGGGGCCTTATTCTCTATTACAATATTGTGAGAATTTCTCGCGAAACTGCCAAAATCCTGTTCTCTATTACAAAACTCTTGAAACCTGCTGTACTCATTTTCTTTTCTTTTGGAGTCATTTCTACTAGAGAAACCAATATTTTAATAGGGAATACGAAAGCATTTTAGTTTCGGGTAACAGGGGCCTAATTCTGTATTACAATATTGTGAGAATTTCTCTCGAAACTGCCATTACAGTATTCTTTATTACAAAACTGACTAAATACTACGAAACTGTAACAGTATTGTTAGATTTTCACTCGAAAGCTCAAGGGTAATGGAGAAATTTCTAACATTTTAGGTATGGGCGACACAATTGAAACATCTTGTACTCATTTTGTTTTCTTTCGGGGACATTTCTACTAACGGAAGCAATATTGTAATAGGGAATACCGAAGCATTTTAGTTGCGAATAACAGTTTCGAGTAAAAAGCATTTGAGTATTGTAATAGAGAATAGGGTCCCAGCCCAGGGGCCTAAACTCAACTTAGCATTTCCACTATAGGCCCCTGTGCTGAAAGAAGTAACTCGACTAAAATGTCCCTTTCCCCAACTCAAATGACTTGTCACGGATCATGACTCGACTTTCAGCAGAGGGGCCATAAATTTTACTACATATGAAAAGTACTAAATAAATGTAAAGCTTATAATAGTTTGGATTTATTATTTGCACTTTTTCGGTCTTAAAAGTTTTGAGAAAACACTCATACTCATTGTAGAAATAAAAATGAATTATCAAAGAGTAATATATAAAGAAACAAATATCCTCTTTTAATGATGAATAAAACAACAAAATTAACAAACCTAAAAATTGTAATTACGGCCACAAATCAACTATTAATAGGCACTTTTTTTCTAAACCATTTCTTCTTGGTTTGCTGTTTTCCTTCATTGTCTGAGTTCAGGAACTTAACTGAATTTGGGTTCAACAATTTCTTGTACCATTTTTTCTTCTTAGTAGTTTGACTAGACTTGGCGGCGCCGCTGAGTGTATTTGTGCTGTTGGAAATATCACAGACTGAGTTAGAGCAAGTTGGTGGTATATTATTGAGATTTGTCACTGAATAGCTGCCCCGCATTGTTGCCTGTGGAGTTATTACTTGTGTTTTTGCCATATCGAATGCTTGTGAATTATCTGATACTTTTACAAAGTTGCTGTTTATGACTGTTGGATAATCTTGAAATGTTATAGAATGCCGATGTTCTCTTCGTTTTTCCTGACTTTTCGACGATAAAACTATTTCGTTGTTTTCACAAGGTTGTGCAATAGTTTGCGTAGTGTCATATTCTGTTATAGTTATACTGTTAATAAAAATTTATATTTAGAACATTTATATAATTGAGTATGTAATTTAATTTTACCTGGGCACAGTAACCTGAGATTTATTATCAGCTGGAGAGTTTTTTATTGAATCCTTGAGTTTTTCCCAAAAATCCCAAAGACGTCCAGATTTATGATAATTTAGTGAAAAATAAACTCTTAGATTTGCTGGAAGGGCACACTTGTCATAAAGACCGTAAAGACATGGCACTATTTTGCGGAGACCTTGTTCTGTAAATATCAATTACAATGGAATATATAAAAAACTTTTAATTTTCTATCGTACCTATTCCTATTGTTTGTGCAAATATGACAAAGAACGTGTTTGCAGGACTTTTAAGGAATGATGGCGATACTATTACAATTAAGCGATTACATCTTTCTGATATTAGTCTTAAAATTGCGTTATGTTCAAGAGATCCCCCAATTAGATCTCTTTCACGAACACATAACTATAAAAATGTAAACATTAAAGAAATCTTAACAAAAAGGAATTAATTTACCTTAAAGCCAAAATTTTCCATTCTTTCGATGAGCTCAGTAGCAAAATCAATATCTTCGTCGGCAAATAGCACAAAGGCATCGTATAGCTGTGGTGAAGATCCTTTTAAATCATCTTTTGTTAATATATTATTTTCTGAATTATCATTGTTAATTGTTATTTCCACTGGTTGCAGCTGGTCTTTTTGTTTCGTTGTGCGATAAAGTTCGGCATCTTCAGCTGAAATTTGAATTAAACTATTAAGAAAATTGTATATATTATTTTTTTGGCGTTTCGAATAGAAAAATTTGTGAATTTTGATATAGTAAATTAAAATACAAAATAAAGTAAAAATCCTTCGGGGTTGAGAGTAAATTACTTGAATAGTTTTAAGTCAACAAAATGAATAGTGTTATGTAGATTAAATAAAGACCTATTAATAAATTAAATAAGAATACCTTTTTCATTTACGGAATTTGTCATCTAACCTAATGTGAACTAGAACCGATATCCTACATCGGATCGGTTTAGAGCTCACGTTTTCACTCTGGATTCATTTGTTTTAATTAGCTTTAAGGAAATGAGAGCAAGAGTACTAGGTAGTAGAAAGGAGTACCAGACTCCCTTATTAAACCGAAAAGATAAGATTGTGTTCACATAGCCGGCGACGCCTGACTGGTAGAATCAGATGGAAACTTCGTCACATTCATTCATCATTTTTTCATTGCGCTCCTTTAATCCCTTATGGGACATAGGGCGGAAACAGTTGCCCTCCAGCGGACTCTGTTTTGCGCGACGGCTCTCAGCTCCGACCAGGATCTCTCAGTTGTTGCGGCTTCTGCTAGTAGGATTCTCCTCCACGTTGTTCTAGGTCTTCCGACTCGACGGGATCCTTGCGGATTCCAGTCGAGGGCCTGTTTGGCTAGATTTTCGTTTTCGCGTCGCAAGGTGTGGCCAACCCAATTCCATTTCCTTCGTCTGATTTGGTCGTCTATCCTTTCTTGGCCGGCACGGCGCCATAGTTCTTCGTTTGAAATTCTATCCTGCCAGCGGATTTTTAGGACAGTGGTCTCCAAAGTGTGGTACGCGTACCCCGAGGGGTACGCAGAAAATTCTGGGGGGTACGCCACATTCCTTTTCAAAATAATATACTTTATTTTCTCTCGCGGGCATACAATTTTTAACTGAAAAACAAATTTTTGTCGAAATTTTTTAAGAGGCGATTCTGCATTATACAAGCCTATTCGGTATTTCATTCAATACTTTTGCGAATTTTTAAGGAAAACAAAAAATAAATAATTTTTATATCCATACTAAACCAAAACATATAAACATTAAGAGAAACCAAAACCCCAAATAATCGTTAACACCTGTATTTAAAACGCGCGGCCATCTTTGTTTCCTATAGATATAGTGAGGGGGTACAATTTATGATTATGTTCGTCAAAAGGGTACGCGGCCAAAAAAGTTTGGAGACCACTGTTTTAGGATACGACGCAGGCATCTGTTGATGAAGACTTATAGGCGCCTTGTGATGAATTGGGTGACTTTTCATGTTTCGCAACCGTACAAAAGTACTGCCTTAACGTTGGAGTTGAACAGCCGCAATTTGGTGTTAGTTGAGATGTCCGTTGATCTCCATATGCGGAACAGGCATGCATATGCGCCTCGTGCTTTATTTATTCTGGAACTGACATCTTATTCTGCACCGAGGTAGCAGAATTTATCGACCAGTTCCACGTCACAGTTATTCAGCGCAGTCCGTTCAATGGTGTTTGCATTTATCCGCATTTCTTTAGTTTTAGTTGGATTTAGCCTTAAGCCTGCTGGACTACTTTCTGTTGCCAAATTGTTAATCATGTTTTTGAGGTCCTTGTGTCTGTGGGCCAGCAAACAGATATCATCTGCGTAGTCGAGATCCTTAAGGCGGTCTAACAAACCCCATTGTATGCCACCTGTTCGTGCCACGTCGCCGTAGTGCCTGCCATATAAAGCTCTTATTGACCGAGCGAACGCTTTCTCATAATCTACGAAAGCAAGGTAAAGGGGGAATCGGAGTTCAGTAGACTGCTCCACTATTAATCTGTTGATATGATCAATACATGAGCAGCCCTTCCTGAATCCGGCCGGAGGCCTCCTAAGCGTTCGGTCTACTGCCTCACTTATCCTAGATAGTAATATATGGGACAAAATTTTGCCCACTGTAGATAGTAAACAGATGCCTCTCCAGTTGTCGCATATTGTTAGGTCCCCCTTTTTTGGCATTTTGACTATGATACCTTCCGTCCAATCCTCCGGAAAGGTACAAGTGTTCCATGCTATTTCCAGGATTGGCTGAAGCGCATCTGCTATAAGGCTTGAATCGGCTTTCAACAATTCTGGCGGGATGCCATCTTTTCCAGCTGCTTTACCATTGGCCATCGCATGAATTGCGGTTACTATTTCCGTCTTGGATGGGGCCCGGGTGGTGATTCTTATTGGCTGTGCATTGTTGCTGGTTTCCTGAGGTTCCTATGTAAATGAACCATTCATGGCGGCGAAGAAGTAATCTCTCCATCTTTGGAGCTGCTCCTCGTTGCTGCACAGGAGCCTTCCATCCGCACTCTTAACGGCATGCTTTTTAGTAGAGGGCTTTCCCGTGAGCTGTTTAGTAATTTGGTACAGCACCTTACTGTTGCCTGTGTTTGCCGCGTTTTCCGCTTTTTCTGCGAGCTCATTTATCTGCTGCCTTTTATCATGCCGGACACTTCTCTTTACCTCCCGGTGTAATTGGGAGTATTCCCGTTCCAGTTGGTAACGTCTTTCAGGGTCGTTTGTAGAGTTTACGTTATTTTTTAGGGCTCTCCTGCGTTCTATTTTTTTCCAGGTTGTGTCCGAGATCCAGTGTTGCTGGTTTCTTTGGACATAACCGATGATCGTTTCCGCAGCCGTCAATTTTGCGCCCTTTGTCCTACTCCACAGCTCTTCAATATTTGTGTCGTCAGAAATGTTGTGCTGGTTTAATATTTGTTGTAGGTTTCCAGCAAATTCCCGCTTTTTAACGCTCTCCCGCAGAAGATCTACGTTGAACCGACTACGGTTTATAGCATCGCGTTGTGCGTTTCTGATTGCGGCGATTTGAAGGCGAATAGTTGCTACTACCAAGTGGTGGTCGCTTCCAGTGTCTGCTCCCCTGAAACTCCTGACATCCTCAAGGATAGTTCTCCATCGGCGGCTGACGGCCACATGATCTATCTGATTTCTCGTTCTACCATCGGGCGATACCCAGGTCTCTTTGTGTATCTTCTTGTGACAAAAGTAAGTTCCACCTACCATGAGTTGGTGCGAGCTACAGAAGTCAACGAAAAGCTCACCATTGTTATTGGTAACTTGGCTTAGACCTTGATTTCTAATTGTTTGTTCAAGGCCGGTGTTGTCACGACCGATTTGTGCGTTTAAGTCACCCATTAATACAAAGATGTCTCCCCTTGGAATAGAGCGAAAAACCTTATTCAGCTGCAAATAGAACTCGTCTTTGATGTCATCTTCAGCGTCTTCAGTTGGGGCATAGCATTGGACTACCGTAGTACTTCTTAGTCTGGTACGCAGGCGCACGGTAATAATCCTCTCAGAAACTGGGGACCAGCTAATGAGGCTAGACCTGGCTTCTTTGGTGAGTATTACGCCAACGCCACTCCTACGGCTTTCAGTTTCGTTTCTACCAGAATATAAGAAGGACTCACCGTTTGGGCAGATATGTTCCCCCGCATCGGGCCATCTGGTCTCACTAAGTCCCATGATCTTGATTTTATATCGATTCATCTCGTTGAGGACTTCATCCAGCCGTCCCTCAGCCAGCAGTGTTCTCACATTCCATGATCCGATTCGTGTCCTTGTTCGAAAAGCAAAGGTCGTCGTCGTGTTGTCCATCCGGTTCCGAGGCATTGTTTGCCGATTCGTAGCAATGGTATTTTTTAGGGGAGCGGGTTGCTAACCCTCAGCCCAATCGACTTAAACCTCTGTTTTGTGGCGCAGAGAACTCGCCATTCGCCCGTCTCCCGTTAGCCCCTTCCGAAGAAGTACCCCAGGGAGCACCGCGGGGAGGTGGGATTAGGACTTGCTAACAGCTCTGCTAGTTGTTCGTCTGCAGTGACTTTTCTCGGGTTTTGGCAGAGGTGGCAAATCGGGTACCACCACTTTCCGAGGTCTTTGTTAGCCGTTTGCCCCCCTCCTCGTCACAATGTTGAAAAAAATAAAACTTCAGCTGTTTAAAAACAACACCGGACAAATTGTATCTGCAATGTATGTATACAGAGTGTATCAAAGAAAACGTCGAAAGGCCTGGCTGTGGATAGGTCTTGGATAGACGAACAAACAATCTTATGGGTAGGGAGGGGGAATCGTAACGATTTAGCTGCTAGAGCGTTTTGAATTTTTTTTGATAGAGGCTTACATATTACCTTGTATTTTTGTAATTTAAAAAGTATCGATCTAGTATAGTGTAAGAACAGAGAATGTAAAATTAAATTCCCAAGATAGAAGTAAAATTAATTTTGTAAATAAAAATTGACATTTTAATCTGATTATTCACAAAATTTTAAAGCATTTCGTTGTCTAGTTAAGCGAAATAATCCATTTTTATGTGCAATAGGAGTCATAGGAAAGCATAGCCTGTACAACGTTACCAATGACAATGGTAGTAGAATGATCGACCTCGCAAGCTCAAACTCAATGGTAGTAAGTTGAACAATGTTCCCCCTCAAAACAATCCATAAGATGACGTGGCAGTCACCAAACGAGGTATCTAATAATCAAATTGACCACGTCCTAATTGAGAGAAGAGGGGCCATGAGTATACTGGACGTAAGTGCAATGAGAGTAGCATACTGTTGCTCGGACCACTAGAGGGAGGCAGACTAACAGCCCGACATCAACGAAAAATGGGAGTAAATTAAAAGCAGCATAAAGTGGGTAGCAGAAGAAAAATTAGGCTGGGACCCGAGACAGACTAGAATTGACTGGTTTGATCAGGACTGTAGAGCCGCAATTGAAGAAAGAAGCCAGTGCCACCGGGACTACATCGCAAGGCCAATAAGAGTAGGGATGGAAATCCTAAAGCAAAAAAGACAAATCGTAGACACGCTTTGCAGAAAGAAGAAGAGATAATATCAAACAGGAGGCTCTTACAGATCCAGGAAGGCTTCAATGAAGTCAAGCGTACAAAGGAACTCGCCAGATCACTAATAAGGTTCTGCCAAGAAAGGACATCTGCAAAGACATAGAGATGGGAACCTATTAGCAGATCTTGCTAGAATAAAAGAAAGGTGGAGAGAATATTTTCAGAACCTACTACCATTCTGAAAGAGGCTCTACAGAGACAGATAATATCAAACAGGAGGCTCTTACAGATCCAGGAAGGCTTCAATGAAGTCAAGCGTGCAAAGGAACTCGCCAGATCACTAATAAGATTCAGCCAAGAAAGGACATCTGCAAATTCATAGATGGGAACCTATTAGCAGATCTTGATAGAATAAAAGAAAGGTGGAGAGAATATTTTCAGAACCTACTCCCATACTGAAAGAGGCTCTACCGACGGAGGCAAGAGGTAATTCTTTAATAGAAAAGGCAAAAAAGCAACAAATCGCCAGGCGCTGATGGAGTAGCAGCTGGGTTGCTAAGGGAAGGATAACCACAACTATTGCGAACTTTACACGAACTTCTATGCAGCATCTGGGAGGAGGAAGCTATACCGGATGACTGGAAGAAAGCGATTATACATATGTCCAATGTTCAAGAAAGGAAATAAACTAACCTGTAAAAACTACAGAGGAATTTCACTCAATACAATACTCAGCACCAGCTAAAAAATCTTCACAATCCTAGTGAAACAACTAGTGGGATGTTGTGCCTAGAGACTAGCCACTAATTACGCTTTTTCATGGTATTCTTTCTGTTGAATAACACTTCAGACTGGATGACAATATATTAAGTGGAGATTGTGAAGATTCACCAAAACAATCCAACAAATAACTTGAAAAACTAACGCATCTTTCAAGTAGATGCTGCTGAAAGAATTATATAACATATTTGACCAATGAACGAACCCAAGGTCGTTCTAATGTAGGGCCGTGCTCCTAAGAAAAATTTTAGTGTAGCTACATATATCTCTACTGTAAGTGTACGTCCGATGCCTTAGCATAAAGTTTTTCGGTTGTTAGTTAGATGGCCAACCAGTCAGTTCAGTTTTTACGCATCGAGCACAAACGCTTGCAGTTTCGGCTATTTTCTGCCCAAAACAATTACTCAAAAATTATGGAAAAACAAAATAATGGCCTCGATTCCCAGATCCGGCGGGTCGGAAGTGAGTGCGGATTTGACACTTTGCGAGTAAGAACTTACTTTACTTTACTTTGCAAGTAAGAACTTGGTCGTTGCAAGTACTAGATTTGCGCGTAAAGATATCCATAAAGCCACCTGGGTATCTCCTGATGGAGCCACTCGCAACCAAATAGATCATGTGTTGCCAACTTCGACTCGGATCACTATCTTGTTGGTATGGTGCTCCGAGAGCGCATTACAACGCTGAAAAGCTTTGTATCCGCTGATCAGGCTCGAATCAACACAGCTGCACTACGCAATGAAATGGCCAGAAACAGCTACGGTCATGCATTAGAACTCGCCCGAAGTCCTGGGGATGAGATGCCGGGCGTCGACGAGAACTGGACCCGCCTTAAAAATACTGTCATTATTACTGCTGATTCCATCTTAGGCAGAAGTCGTAAAGATCGGAACGACTGGTTCGATAATGAATGCAAGCTGGCAACTGAACGTAAGAATGCTGCGTACCGAGCCATGCAGCAGTCTCAAAGAACACGGGCACGCGAAGAGAACTATAAAGAGCTCAGAAAAGAAGAAAAGAGAATTCACAGACGAAAAAAGGAAGCCTGGAAAAAAAATCTCGTCTGTGAGCTAGAACAGTACAGAGAACGACGGCCGCACCAGGCGCGGGAGTTCTACCAAAGAGTCCGCAGTATGACGCAATTCACACCACGTTGCACATACTGCAAGGACAAAGAAGGGAATCTGATCACCGATCCTAAAGGCATCTTGGAGCGATGAGAAGAGCACTTTCATGAATTGCTAAATAGCGAGCTAACTGAGGATTCGGAGGCTCCACCAATATCTGATGACAATGCTATGCTGCCGCCACCAAGCATAGAAGAAGTTAGCAGAGCCATCTGCCGGCTCAAAAACAACAAGGCCTCGGGTGCAGACGGCATCGCAGCGGAGCTGGTTAAATATGGAGGGCCTACATTACACCAAGCGATTCATGAATTAATTGTGCAAGTATGGGAGCAGGAAGTGATGCCAGAAGACTGGAGAAAAGGCATCCTCTGTCCGGTACACAAAAAAGGAGATATCACAGCGTGCACTAATTATCGCGGTATAACGTTGTTGAGTACCGTGTATAAGATATTCTCCGCTATCCTACAAAACAGGATGGCCCCATACGCCAGAAACATCATAGGTCATTACCAGTGTGGTTTCAGCCCAGGCAAATCAACGACTGATCAGATTTTGACCTTGAGGCAGGCTATGGAAAAATGTCCAGAATTTCAAAACTCAATTCAACACCTCTTTATAGACTTTAAAGCCGGCTATGATAGCATAGCCAGGGTAGAACTCTACAAAGCCATGAGAGAATTCGGCATCCCCAACAAACTGACAAGACTATGTAGGCTGACCATGATCAAGGTATCCGGAACACTGTCCAGTCAACATCTATAATGGACTCCGACAAGGGGACGGTCTGGCCTGCCTCTTTTTCAACCTGGCGTGGCACAGTGGGACCAAATCCAAAAAAGCTGGCCAAAAGTCTAAAAAAAAAGTATATAGATTGCGGTTTTTTTGCGGGGGGGATGATTCGAGGACACTTCCAATAGTGAGCAATCAGTCACGGAAGGTTAGATTTTTTTCTACGGAAATTGTAGTTGCTACTTTACTCTTTTTGCTTTTAACGTTTTCAAAACGCTATAAAAAATTAAGTAACCAAGCAATCGTGGTCGTGTAAAGTGGAATTTTCTTTGGAAGGTATGTAGAGTATAAAAAAATTGCACTATACCCATTAAGCAAGTCTATAATACACAGTAAGCATCTATTACACGTGCTTTTTATGAATTAGGATTGTAAGAATGCGATATATATTGGACAAAAAGTAATATTGCTCCACTCTGCTCCACTGGAAAACTTGCTGGGCGTTGTTGGTAAAGGTGTATTCCTTCACCTCCAAAAAAAATCCGCTGCCCAAAATTGCCCCTCCGTGTTTTAAGGGGTCACATACGTCCAGCACTAGCCCATGGAAATGGTACTTCAATATTGCAAAAATGCGGGACAAGGTTTTATTTTTGGGATGTGTAGGGGGGGTCAGTGTGAGCTTAAATCTGAGTTTTCGGGATTCTAACCCACTCCCCCCCCAACTTGGCCGCCATCTTGGAAAGGTGCGCAAATGGTTTTTCCATTATATATCTCCGTAACAGTACATCTTACAGAAAATTTGCAAGGGCACTTTTTGTTTATAATTACATTATCTACAATATATTAGCAAGATATTTTTGGGTAAATTTAATAATTAAGAAGTTATAAGCCCCAGAAGATAAAGATACAACTTTTACTTGTATTCACAATGATTTTCTTCTGTAATTGCATTCTTAAAAATTCTTATTTTGTTTTTCTAATAAACAATAACTTCCTAATAAAATAACTTGCTTATAAAAAAATTAATCAAAAGTATTAAACATTATATTAAAACAAATTTTTTGATTGTTAACCATATTGAGTCCGCCATTTTGAAAATCGAAATTTCGACACCGGATTCGTCATCAGCGACCCCGAAACCCCCTAAGTGAGATGTTTTGGTATCATTTACTAAAGTTTTTGACTATTTGGAGGGGTTATGTTAACCATATTGAGTCCGCCATTTTGAAAATCGAAATTTCGACACCGGATTCGTCATCAGCGACCCCGAAAACCCCTAAGTGAGATGTTTTGGTATCATTTACTAAAGTTTTTGACTATTTGGAGGGGTTATGTTAACCATATTGAGTCCGCCATTTTGAAAATCGAAATTTCGACACCGGATTCGTCATCAGCGACCCCGAAAACCCCTAAGTGAGATGTTTTTGTATAATTTACTAAAGTTTTTGACTATTTGGAGGGGTCATGTTAACCATATTGAGTCCGCCATTTTGAACACCGTCGACACCGGATTCGTCATCAGCGACCCCGAAAACCCCCGAGTGTAAAATTTGAGATCATTTAATGCACTTTTTGGCTTTTGGCCAGCTTTTTTGGATTTGGTCCCACTGTGCGTTGGAGAAAGTGATCCGAGATTCGGGCGTGACATTAAGGGGTACAATCCTCCACAAGTCCACCCAATTTTTGGCTTACGCAGACGACATTGACATCATTGGAAGAACAACAACAGCTGTACAAGAAGCTTTCACTCAGATTGAGCAAGCGGCAGAAAATCTGGGACTGCACATTAACGAAAGCAAAACAAAGTACATGGTGGCCTCGTGTGGAAGAACACCTAACATTGGTCCCACAATCAAGGTAGCGGAACACGAGTTTGACGTGGTAAAATCATTTACCTACCTTGGGTCAATAGTAGCAGCCGACAATAGCATGGAACCAGAAATACGCGCACGACTGCTAAAAGCCAACAAAGCCTACTATAGTCTGTCTAGGCTCTTCAAATCCAAATATCTAACCATAACGTCTAAACTTTTACTATATAAGACGATGGCAGAGATAACATAATACTCCGTATAAAGATGCGACAGCTAGAACAAAAAAGCCGAACGCTTTTTGCCTCGGCAGGCCTCTGAGATTGCCTCCCCCTTAGCAACATGCAACATATTCGAGTGTCTAGCTACACAAGGAGGCGAACGTGGTCATGGTCCGCAGCACAAGAGATGCGGTGAGTTTGTGGATAAGGAAGCTAGAATTTTAGGGGGGCAAGGAAAGGAACTGACAACAGAATGTTTCTCGCAACATCTTTCTTTCTTTCTCATCTTTCAAACGTTTGCCTCTAGCTCTACATTGAAGGATTTCCCTGATGCTTTGTATTTTAACTATTTCTTAGAACATTCCGTGTATTTTTTTAATGACTGTCTGAGATCCACTATCAATTTCACTTGATTTCAAATTCTTGGTGAGAGGGTTTGCGATATTTTTAAAATAGGTGATTAGTTGAGGTTTTGGTTACTTTTTTTTATTTTCTGGTATTTCGGTATTGGCTAACTCGATTGATTTTAGAATCGAATTTAGGTAATTATTCTTTGTTTTATTTTATTCAAAATCTGGGACAAGTGCTTTTTATAAATGCTTGTAAAGTTAACTCCCCGCCCACAATCTGCTCAAAACAATTCGATCGTAATTGTTTTGGTAAAAATAAATTAAAAATAGGTTCAATACCTTTATAGGCTTCATGTCCAGTCAATTTTCAGGAAAAACGTATGACAGAAGGAATTCATTCTCGGACTTGCAATTACAGGATTTATCCATTTTAGAGTCCCCTTATCAACAATTAAATATTGAGCTCGTAAATATATACTGCAAACAATGGAAGGTGAAAAACAATTTCTTTATATTTGTTCTTCTGGTCGAAACTAAAAAAAATAAGTTTTCAAAATTTTGGACTTCCATTTTAATAGTTATAAATTTTCAAAAAGTCGAAAATCTTAAAATTTTAACAAATTTTGAAATCTTTAAATTGATCTAGTTCAAAAACTATTTGACATAGAAAGCTGAAAGTAGCACCAATTTCTTCTGATTCAATAAGGCTTTAATACGTGATATACAATATAGTATTATTAGTAAGAATAAAACTATAGTACCTATTATTAGTAAGAACGAAACTTTTGTTTTTGGAATATCTCAAAATAATATTTCTCCAAATTTTTGAAAAAATTATATTTTGTACATACAATCTTAACGTACATATAATGCCAAAATTTAGGATAGGACGACATTGGGATCATATAGAAATAAATGTTTTTAGGTACTCAATGAACGCAATATAAAAAAACATTTGCCAAAAACATAGCCATTTACTAATTTGGGTATGGCGAATGGAAATAAATGGAAATAAAGTCAACCCTCTAACTTGATCGAAAACTACCCCCAGGACAACTCTTATTACTAAATTTTAGGGTTTCACACTTGCACTCCAAAAAATTTTTGTTTATGGGCTATTTATAAACTATGAGTAATTCTTGAGACCAAAATCAACCCTATCGGTGAAGCGGAAACCACCCCCACAGCAACCCCTAACCTTAAATTATTTTCTTTACGCCCAAAATGAAGGTTCACCTAATTTTTAAAGTACATTCACTAGGGCTTATACAAAAACCGACTTATAGGTACATATACAACTTTATCCATTAGTCTCCCTCAATAGTGGTACATTCATTCCAACGCTTCTCTAACATTTCTATGTCGTTCTTATAGAACGATTTGATCAACCTCCTCATTGGAGCCATATTTCTTGCCGGCGACCATCTTTCTTTTTTAATTTCAGAACAGGTAATATTCGCTTTAGGCTAAATTTGCATAAGTCGGTGTACGTAGAAGCAATTCGAAGTACAAATTGGGCGATTTTGCCTTTGTGGTACGGTGCATTAACTTGGTGAAGGGGCACTTGTTTTTCTTTGCTGTTTTCTTCGCGATTTCGTCGTTAGTTATGTAATATTCACTATGGATCCCCTTTCCTTTTCAAAATAGTCGAAGCACTTCCCAAAATAAGCGTCTGTCCCAGCCGAATTTTTCATGTTTTGTCACTTTGGACGGCTTTTCTGGCAGATGTCTACTTAGTTGATGGCCAATTCAACGGTTGGCTTCCCCGTCAAATCTGAACCCCACCCTATCTCTTCGGGGGTCCCCCATGGATCGATTTTATTACCGGCCCTATTTCTTATCTTTATAAATAACCTACTTTCGATCCCCTCCAACCCACTTCTCAGCTTTGCTGACGACGGTACCCTACGTTACTCTTACAGCTACGATAGAAGACAGACTCATGCCAGATCTGTCTTGATGATCGTGAATTAATGTTCAATTCTATTAATAACGACATTAATCTCATTCTAGAGTGGGGAAAAAAGAATCGTGTCGAATTCAACTCCACCAAAACTAAGTACTGTCTTATTTCGAAACAAAAAGCTCAACACTTCACCATCCTTAACAGTGGATGACGTTAAACTAATGGCCGACCCATCCCTACACATCTTAGGCGTGACATTAGCCAAAGACTTGCGATAGAATGACCACATATTCCAATTCGCCAAACAAGGATCCCAGTGCTTGGGATTTCTTAAGAGGTGCAAGTTCCTCCTCCAGCCATCGGCTCGTGCTGTTATTTATAAATCCTACATTCGGCCTCTTCTCGAATACAACTCCCTCGTTTGGGGCGGCGATTCGATAACCACCTGGGTATGGTTAGATAAAGAGCAAAAAAGCGCACTTAAATTAATTGATGACGACACCGCCTGCTCCACCATCGACCCCTTGAGCCACTGTAGGAATGTAGCAGCACTGACAAAATTTTATCGCTACTATTATAGCGACTGCTCCTCCGAAATAAACGCTCTCCTGCCTCCACGGCAATCTTATAACCACAACACTGGATTAGCCCACTCGTCTCATTCCTTCTACCTTCAACTCCCCCTTTCACGCTCTCAACAAGATATGAATTCGTTTGTAAATAGAACAACTCGACTGTGGAATAATCTCTCGCAGCCAGTATTTCCGAGATCATACAACATCCAAGAGTTCAAACGCAGGGTTCATCGTCCTCTTCTCCAACACCCCTTCCAACCCTCATAACCCTTAACCTATCCCCCCCCCCCCGTACTAAGCTTGTGCTAGACATTGCACCATGACGATAAACGACATGACGCACTGATAGTACAAAGGGTGATTCCTGAGTTTAGCACTGCCATATAAAAACAATTCTATGGATATGACAGTAGTGGGGCCATCTATATGATGAACTTATTAAGTGTTGTAATAGATACACACATATGTCTTAATTTTCTTCTTCGTTACTTATTCTAACATCTCATCTTCTATAGATTATATAAGTTTGATAATATCTGTTCGGATAACTCAATGTAGCTGTCAGAAGAAGTGCAATGTATAAATTTAAAACCGGATAGGCATGTTTTAGAAACCATGTCTTATATGAAATATACATATGTTCTTGTTCATTAAAAATTGGCAGTGAAACCTTTATTTTGGACATAAGAAAATAATTTAACTTCAGCAGTGGCTGTAGGGGTGGGATCCGCGGGTCTGACAGGGTTGACTTTGGGCCACAAATAGAGCAAGTGTGAAACCCTAAAATTTAGTAATAAGGGTTGTCTTGGGGATAGTTTTCGATCAAGTTATTATTCCAAAAGATAGTCCAAAAACAAAAGTTTCGTTCTTACTAATAATACTATAGTTTTATTCTTACTAATAATACTATATTGTATATCACGTATTAAAGCCTTATTGAATCAGAAGAAATTGGTGCTACTTTCAGCTTTCTATGTCAAATAGTTTTTGAACTAGATCAATTTAAAGATTTCAAAATTTGTTAAAATTTTAAGATTTTCGACTTTTTGAAAATTTATAACTAATAAAATGGAAGTCCAAAAATTTGAAAACTTATTTTTTTTTAGTTTCCACCAGAAGAACAAATATAAAGAAATTGTTTTTCACCTTCCATTGTTTGCAGTATATATTTACGAGCTCAATATTTAATTGTTGATAAGGGGACTCTAAAATGGATAAATCCTGTAATTGCAAGTCCGAGAATGAATTCCTTCTGTCATACGTTTTTCCTGAAAATTGACTGGACATGAAGCCTATAAAGGTATTGAACCTATTTTTAATTTATTTTTACCAAAACAATTACGATCGAATTGTTTTGAGCAGATTGTGGGCGGGGAGTTAACTTTACAAGCATTTATAAAAAGCACTTGTCCCAGATTTTGAATAAAATAAAACAAAGAATAATTACCTAAATTCGATTCTAAAATCAATCGAGTTAGCCAATACCGAAATACCAGAAAATAAAAAAAAGTAACCAAAACCTCAACTAATCACCTATTTTAAAAATATCGCAAACCCTCTCACCAAGAATTTGAAATCAAGTGAAATTGATAGTGGATCTCAGACAGTCATTAAAAAAATACACGGAATGTTCTAAGAAATAGTTAAAATACAAAGCATCAGGGAAATCCTTCAATGTAGAGCTAGAGGCAAACGTTTGAAAGATGAGAAAGAAAGAAAGATGTTGCGAGAAACATTCTGTTGTCAGTTCCTTTCCTTGCCCCCCTAAAATTCTAGCTTCCTTATCCACAAACTCACCGCATCTCTTGTGCTGCGGACCATGACCACGTTCGCCTCCTTGTGTAGCTAGACACTCGAATATGTTGCATGTTGCTAAGGGGGAGGCAATCTCAGAGGCCTGCCGAGGCAAAAAGCGTTCGGCTTTTTTGTTCTAGCTGTCGCATCTTTATACGGAGTATTATGTTATCTCTGACGATGGTCTTACCCGTTCTTACATATGCATCCGAAACGTGGGTGCTTAGCAAAAAGCACTCAAACCTCTTGGGCGTGTTTGAGGGAAAATACTTCGGAGGATTGTTGGCCACGTATGTGAGGAAGGACGATTCCGGAGACGAGATCTACGAGCGCTATCGGGACATAGATGTTGTGAAGAATATAAAGCTTGGTAGGCTCCGGTGGGCAGGGCATCTAGCTCGTATGAGTGAAGATGAGCCTGCTCGGAAAGTTCTCTGCGGTAAGACCTATGGGGTGCGACAGCGAGGGAGGCCCAACCTTCGCTGGAAGGATGGCGTGGACCAGGACGCTCAGAGTTTAGGTATGCCAAACTGGATGACATCGGCTCAGAATCGGGACCGGTGGAGAGAGCAGTTGCGCGAGGCCAGGACCGGAGCCCGGTTGTAGAGCCGTTAAAGAAGACGAAGAGATTCTCAAATCCGCAACCGCAAATTTCTTTTTGACATTTTCCGCGCTGTAAAAGTGTGATCCGCAACAAATTTTCTGCGGATTTGAAACCACAAATGCGCCCTCATTAGCGTGTGAGTAATCACTCCGAATTTTTGATTTAATTGAATCCGCAAAATCCGCAAATTTAATTGAATTTTGATTTAATTGAATCCGCGAATCATCATAGCTTAAAAAAAAGTATGCGCCACCACCAAGAATCTTCCCTAGCGCCTTCCCATTACTCCAAACACTAACTTGTAGGAATGTGGCAATAAACATATATAATCATGCTTACGTAAAAAGATAGTTTCCAATGCTAGATATGTATAAACTTTCGAAGGAAGTAAACAACTGAATTATGACAACAGATTTTCTATTATTTATGAAATATATTTTGTATACTTTATGGAAATTGATAATCACAGGTAAAACGAAGAGTAATGTAATATTGCCATAGATGGTGTTCACTATTCTTTGTCATAGATGAGGTGCAATTAAAATATATTAATTCTTTCAAATTCTTGGCGGGCAATTATTGTATAATTCTTTCAGCAGCATCTCCATGAAAGATGCGTTAGTTTTTCAAGTTATTTGTTTCAATGTTTTCGCGATTCTTCACAATCTCCACTTAATATATTGTCATCCAGTCTGAAGTGTTATTCAACAGAAAGGATACCAAGAAAAAGCGTAATTAGTGGCTAGTCTCTAGGCACAACATCCCACTTTTGTTTTGTTATTCTGAAGAGATATGTACATACAAATTTAGTTAATAAAAACGTAAAAATATGCTTTTAAACAAAGGGCTGCAAAATTTTTTAGATATGGGGCAAATCGTTTGTAAAATTTTTGTAAAATATTAAAAATTCTGAGAAAAATCACTTCCTTATATTCATGGACTATAAGGACGGTCTTAAATACCTCGTTCGTGCAATTAAATTTATAAATTTTCGTTCATTTCAGTAAGCGTTTATATGCCCTGGTAAAAATTAGATATCTACTTTTCGTTTTAAACCTACAAAATGTCTCGTTTAAATCATACATATTTTTTGTGACAAATCCACAGCGAAGTTCGATAAAATTGAATTTTTGTTTTGGTCTATAGCACCACCTACATGACTATAAACTATAATAAACTGAACAGCATATAAAATATGCATATAAACAAATAAATACTTTATATTATTTCCGCGAAATTTCTTAATGATTTATAAAGCCGCCGAAGAGCCATAAAAACTCAAGAAAATGATTTTTTTGCACTTTTAATTAAATAAATGTTTATGTTCTCCTGAGTATCATTATTAAATAATATAATTTAGTGAGAAATATAATCAAAACATGTTACACCGAAGTAAAAAACTAGTTGGGATGTGGGTTCGACCCTTTCGGTCCACACGATCAACCTCCCAGTATGATGGAAGGAAGCTCTTTGAAATAACGATAAGAATGGTAAATCCGCAAGGCTTTTCTAAAGAACTTTTTTTTGTTGAACAGTAGGAAATAAACATGTCCCTGGCACTTCGTTCGCTACACTATAAAGTTAATTCATTTTGAGCGTGTTGACGCGATGATGATAAACTGCAATGGTAAAAACTTCATTTTCAATTCGAACGATTTCAGGAGATAGTACCAAAATTAATCAATGTAACGGATTTGTCAAACTTGTCCGAAAAGGCCAAACTGTAATCACTGGAAATCCCGTGATGAACTCAATTCCCAAACTGTAGGACATGGAAAGCAGCCCCCGGTGTAACAGTTCTGAACTAAAGTTTGAAAATTTCGTCATATTTGTAATGGATAACGTATTTGTTGAATGGTTTTTAAAGAAAACTCGGATTTTGACGAGTGATGACTCTTTGGGAAGCTATTGTTCGGCTGAATCCATAAAAGTGAACTTCATTTTGAACGGGTGTCATTCCAACGCTTCGATCGGCACCTCAATGAAGTCAATATCATTTTTGGTTTGCGTTCTATCGAGCATGTACAAAAATCACTTACGCCCTTTAAACATAGATACCGCTTGATCAAATTTTATGAAAATATTTTCAAAGTGTACTTTCGGTAAAACGCTACGATCGGTACCTCAAAAAAGTCGGTATCATAGTTGGTTCGTGCTATATCGTGCATGTACAAAAATCACTTACGTCCCTTAAACAAAAAAACGGCTAGACCGAATTTCATGAAAATCTTTTCAGATCATATTTCGGTTAATACGCTTCGAACGACACCTCAATGAAGTCAATATCATTTTTGGTTTGTGTTCTATAGAGCATGTACAAAAATCACTTACGCCCTTTAAACATAGATACCGCTCGATCGAATTTTATGAAAATCTTTTAAAAGTGTACATTCGGTAATACGCTACGATCGGCACCTCAAAAAAGTCGGTATAATGGTTGGTTCGTGCTATATCGTGCAGGTACAAAAATCACTTACGTCGCTTAAACAAAAAAACGGCTGGACCGAATTTCATGAAAATCTTTTCAGATCATATTTCGGTTAATACGCTTCGAACAACACCTCAACGAAGTCGAAATCAGTTTTGGTTCGCGCGATATCGTGTAGGAAAAAATGACCACATCCGTACGCACATACACACACACATACTTCTTCCCAATTTTTTGCTTAAAATGCTCCTGAGACTTTGAAAGCTGAAAATACGTTGAAATTTTCGATTTCGATTTTCGGACCGATTACAATAACTTCCTATACTGGGAAGTTACAAAATTGTATTTCACCATTTTGCGGCCGGGGATTGAACTTGGTTCCCCTGGGATAGGACTCCAGCGCCTTACCTCTAGGCTACCGATATTGGACTTTATTAGAAATCTCTTTTTTGTTGTTTAAATATACTTCTGGTTGAAATTTCCCGACCATTTTCTCAGTTTTTGGTCTTTTGACCAAGAGCTACATTTTGAGATATGGCCCAAGTCTGTAGCGGCAGTACTTTCAGAGATGAAAAAAGGCTTCAGACGGACAGACGTACAGAGCCTCTGTATAAGCTTTTTTTTTTTTTAAAAAAAGCTAAAAATTGCCTGGTGTTAGTGGCTCTAAGTCATTTGGATCATTTGGAATTAAGAAGGGATTCAATTTGACAGAGGATAGTAATCATTTCTTCAAAATTAAGTGAGGTGTCTCTTATGGCACGCCGAAGATGCCATTTTACTGATTTTATTCCGGCCTCCCAAAGGCCTCCAAAATGTGGAGCTCCAGGAGGAATAAACTTCCAAATTATGTGATTCTGCGAGATAGTTATTAGTGATTGAGTTCATCGCATTAGTAGTGGCGATTTCATGCAGTTCTTGCAAATGTCTTCTACCACCAACAAAGCTCGTGCCATTGTCGCTAAATATATGCGATGGAATACCGCGTCTGGCGGAGAATCGTCGCAGCGCTGCTACAAAGGCGTCTGCATTCAAACTGTAAACCAGTTCTAGATGGATTGCTTTGGTTGCAAAGCACACAAACAACGTTATATATTCTTTGAAGGGCCGAACACCACGACTGATACGTGAGACGAGCTTCACTGGTCCTGCATAATCGATACCTAATTTAGAAAAAGGACGAGACACGGTAACTCTTGCTGTTGGAAGATTGCCCATAAGTTGCGATGTTTTGGTTGCTCTATATCGACAGCATGTGATGCATTCGTAACAGACCTTCTTCACTAGACTACGAGCTCCAATGATCCAATATCTTTGACGAATTAAGCTAAGAAGTAAAGTCATTCCCGCATGAAGATTTATTCGATGCATTTCATGCACCAACATTATAGTTAGAGGATGATCCTTTGGCAGTATAATTGGATGTCTTGCTTTGACGTACAAGCCGGAATTCTCTATAAGTCCGCCAACACGAAGTAAATTGTTATCGTCAATAAATGGGTGAAAACCTGTCAATGGACCATTGCTGGAAAGTGTACCCTTTGACTCAAAGATGAGATTTCTGTGAAAAAGGCTGATTTTTGAGCTAGTTTCAAACAAGTCATTGTTGCGCTGATGATATCGCCTGCTGACAGATCATTAATCATACGATTTTACCTTGGGTACCTTGCAGTTCTCATAAAAACGCCGACAGTGTGCCATTATTCGTATCAGATGAGAAAATGATGAAGTTCGGCTTGTAAGCGCTGTGAGAAGATCATCCTTGACATTATTTAAGCAAGATAATAAAGTTTGTTTTTTGTTTCCTTCTTAATTTCTTTGAACCCAGTATCTGGCCAATTTACTAGCTCTTCAGACAGCCGGGGTGAGCCGAGTTGGCTAGTCTTGTGTTGCGGGAGAAAAATTGCCGTGTAGGCAGGAGGTTTTTGATTTCAGTGGAGCAGTCGCTAAGAAAATAGCGGTAAAACTTGCTGAGCGCTGCTACATTCCTACGGTGGCTTAATGGATCAATGCAAAGGGTGCTATCGCCAATGAGTTTGATGGCGCGGTTTTGCACCTTGTCTAGCCAAGCCAAGGTGGTTTTAGGGGCGCCCGCCCAGATATACGAGTTGTATTCAAGGCGTGGCCGAATGTAGGACTTGTAGATTGTAGCCAAGGCAGTTGGATGAAGGAGAAACTTGCATCTCTTAAGGAAGCCGAGGCATTGATACGCTTGTTTGGTGACTTGGAGTATGCGATTATTCCATCGCAAATCGTTGGATAGAGTCACGCCGTGGATGTTAAGATATGGATCAGCTGTTATATTATCCTCGCCCACTGAAATGGAGGTTGGTGCAGGTTTTAGTGGAGAATAGACAGTACTTGGTTTTGGTTTCATTGAACTCGACACGATTCTTGCGACCCCAATCAAGAATGAGTTTAATGTCCGCGTTGAGAGTTGGACATGAGTTCGCGTTCTAAGAGACAAGGTCTGGCACTTGCTTGTCCTGTGTTGTCGGAGGGGTATGAGTAACGCAAAGTACCGTCATCGGCAAAACTATGAAGTGGATTGGAGGGGATTGAGAGCAGATCATTAATGAATATAAGAAAGAGAGTAGGTGAGAGAATGGCCTCTTGAGGAACGCCGGCCGAAATGGAATGAGGGTAGGATTCGTCGCCATCCAATACTACCTTGATTGAACGGCCAGAAAGAAAGCTCTCAATCCAGTTCCTTAGAACTGAGTCGATACCAATAGCTTGGAGTTTCGACAGCAGAGCGGGATGCCATACTCTGTCGAAGGCCTTGGAGATATCTATAGCAACCAGACCAGACTCACCGAAGCCATGGATGCTTTGGTTGATGTGTTCAGTCAGGCATACAAGAAGGTCGCCAGTAGACCGTTTTGGTCTAAAGCCATACTGCCTGTCGTGAATAATTTGGTTAGATTCTAGATATTTCATCAACTTTCGATTGATTATTGTCTCCATAACTTTGGAGAGAACAGAAGTTAATGCTATTGGGCGGTAGTTTAAAGGGTCGCTGGCTTCACCTTTTTTGGGAATGGGCTGAACATGAGCTAGTCTCCAAGAATTGGAATAAACTCCGGAAAAATATGACAAGGCAAAGAGTTTGCGCAGAGGTTTAGCCAAGGGTGAGGCACACTTTAAGAAGGGCACACTAAGGGGGAATATTATCGGGGCCAGTGGATTTATTGACGTCAAGTTCTTTGAGACATTTATACACCTCTCGTGTCCTGAAGAAAATTCCGTCCATTGAATGGGCGTTGCGATCGAGGACCGGTGGTGACGAATCAGCTTGAGGTAACGAAGAAGCTTTTTGTTATCACCTCCTTTTCATTAGTGAATGGAGGGGTTGAGGAAGAGGTAAAATTCTTCTTAATGGAAGTTACCAAGGACCAGAAGTTTTTGCTGCCTACGTGTGTGTTGAGGATCTTACTTCTCAATTTGTTGTCAAATGATGCTTTGACCTTCCTGATGATGGAATTACAGGAGTTTCTCAACTTGATATATTCACGCCGAAGTGACTCGTTGGGGGAATGTTTGTACGCTCTATAAGCGACTTCCTTAGCTTGAATTGCGTTCCTACATTCCCCATTGAACCATCTATTTGGCCTAGGCTTTATAGATATGGTAGAATGAGGAATAAACAAACACATTCCTGCCCGTATTATTTTAGTAATACAGGAAGCGGCATAGTTCGCACTGGCACTGCGGAAACACAAATTCCAGTCTGTGGCTTGAAAAAAGCGTATAAGTCCCAACCAGTTGGCTTTCCCATAGTGCTAGACAGTTTTTTTAGGAACTGCGTTGGTTGGAGTAGAAGATGGATATGGGAAATTAGCGCTTACTAGATTGTGATCCGAGTTACCAAGGGGCGAGCTAACTTCGACGGAGTATGGAGTTGGATGAGAAGTAAGAAACAGGTCAAGCAGATGGGCTCCTTGACCTTCAACGTCCGGAACTCGCGTTGCACAGTTCACGATTTGGTGCAAATTATTTAGGTCTGCAAAGATCTCGGCGTCTTTGCCAGAAACACTGGTGCCATTGGAGTAATTTAGCCAATTGACATTACGAACGTTGAAATCACCCGCAACAATGATTATCACACTCCGGGTGGGAAGATAAAAATCCGGAGATTTGTTCTGAGATAGCATCGAAGGCTAATGTGGAGGCTTCATTACTGATATTAGGGCTTCTGTATAGAAAACAGAAGAATATGACGTGGTTACGAAGAATAATTTTAATCCATAAATGATTAAATTCAGAGGGTGTACTATTGTACACCTTCTGAAACGCCACGTCATTCCTAATATACATGGCGACTCCCCTATGGTCGGAGAAATTGTGCACTAAGGTATACCCAGCCACCTGAAATCGATCTGAATCGGTGTCAGTGACTTGAGTTTCACTTAGTGCGAATATGGCCGGGGCATGCAGATCGAGATAGCACATTACATGATAGAAATTCGCGAGGAGACCCCTAATATTACAAAAAACAAAGGACAAATATTTGTTTTTGTTTAGGGGCCTTTCCTGCGCAAGGTCCATGACCTCATTTATGGCTGACTCAGCCGGCGATGCAACCATCGGAGCTTATGGGAACGGCCTTTCTGCAGTGTTATGCCTGCTTAAGCAAGACGATTCTCATCAGCTGACCGATATTGCTGCAGCGCCGGCGTTGTCTAGCTGGGGGAGCGGGAGAAGTGGAAACGGGAACTTACTTGCTGTTCGTCAGTACGACGTTGGTGGATTCCGTGTTGGTGACGTTTCCTTTGATTTGTTTTTTTTTCACTTCACTTCGTTCGCACTATTGTTTTTCGGTTTTTTTAATAATTATTGATGCTGATTTTTTTAAAGGCCGGGTTATGATTTTAAATCGAGATTATCTTTCTAATTATGTATTTGTTTGTTGTGAGGATTTAATTTTCACGAGGAAGTGGACTTGCGGCAGCACCCGCCCACTCTATGCCGGTACAGTCCAGACTGATGTCTGCAGGCACAATCTCGTCCCAATCAAGTTTAGCTAACCATAAATGTTGTTACATTACTTTCACTACAATTATAAGTAACGTCAACTAGCCCAAAGGTTCGAAAGTCCGGGTAACATTGCTATAGTTCTCTTAGAGCACTTGTCATTGGTGAATTCTGACACTTGAAACAAGAATACATCATTTACTGGGTCCCATTGGATTCCTAATACTTTTGAATACTACCGTCATCAATTAAAACACAACTGTCCTTGTCATTGTTGGCTCGGTTGAAGTCTAAGAATTCAAGTGAATTGGATCTCCATTTTGTGAGATTGAAGCCGTTTTTTCGCAGTAGTTCCGTTAAGTCTGCCTTCATTGCTAATGCGTCTCTGAGGCAATTAGCCCCACTTAACAAATCGTCCACATAGAAATCCTTGTCAATAATTGCCGATGCAGTCGGAAACAAGGCTTTGTTATCCTCACTGATCTTCTTCAGAACTCTTGTGGCTAGAAAAGGAGCCGAAGCTGTCCCATACGTGACGGTAGTTAGCCTGTAGTGTTTAATTGGATTATTTGGTTTATCCCTCCAAACAATTCTTTGGAAATCCCAGTCTGCCGGTGTATTCAATACCTGACGGTACATTTTTTCAATGTCCGCCGAAAATGCAATCTCAAATTTTCTAAAATTTATAAGGATGGAAGTTAAATCAATTTGTATCGTTGGTCCTACCATTAGCTTGCTATTGAGAGAAATTTTTACAGATGAGTTACAAGAGCCGTCAAAAACTACTCGTATCTTCCTTACTGGAGAATTCTTGAAAACGGCATGATGTGGCAGATAAAAAGTTTTTGCATCCAATTTTAATTTCGTTAAAGGGTATTTCTTCTATATGCCCGAGTTCCTCATACTCTTTCATAAATTGTCGGTATTGTTCTTTGAAAGATGAGTCCTTAGCAAATCGACGTTCCATAGCATAAAGTCTGGTCAAAGCATTACGTAGAGATTCTCCAAGTGCCGGAGATTCATGTTTAAATGGTAAGGGAACTACGCATCGTCCAGAACAATCATGAAAAAAGTTCGCTTGGAAATGTCTCACATTGAGCTTCTTCGTTTGTAAAGCTTTTCGTAGATGTCACCGCTTCCTCGATTCCCCAGAAACGAGCCAGCGATTTGTCGGTGCCAATCGTAGATAAACAAGCAACTGCCATTTTGCAGTTTTCTGATACCTGGACTGGTATAATCCAACCAAAAATAGTTTCTTGTGCAATTATGTGACCATTTTCATCGCGGTTTTATCCTGGAAGCAGTACTTCGAAAACTTGATCTGACCCCAAGATAACGTCTATTTCTGATGGTTCAAAGAACTTCGGCCAGGCGTAATTCTTTTATATAACTTCTAGAAACGGTAATCTTTTCTGAAGGGACTAATGAAGTTAATTTCTTCATTACGAAGGCAACTGCGTTTATTTTAGACATAGAGTTCCAGCGTGAGCATATATTTAGATGGACCCTTCCTTTAGTAACTCCAGCTTCTTTGGCTGATGGATGATGCTGACCTTTACAAAATTTGCATCGAACCTTGGAGTAGCAAACACGCACAGTATGCTTGGGGCTCAAGTACTTAAAACATAGAGAATTAGAAAGTACAAAATCTCTTCTAATACTTACAGCATCAGCTCTAAATTGAGCACATTGGTACAGATAATAGTCTGCTTTACATTTCGGACTTCCTTCGTTTAAGGTTTTGGCTGGCGTGACCTATAGTGATTTTATTTGATGGGTTGAGCGCTTTGCAATTGTGGCACAAGTTTCAAGACCATCGCACCTCCTGGTAAGAAACTTTAAAAATACATCTAAGGTTGGAAATGCAGCTACTGCAACAACTTCCTTAATCCATAGATCCCGTGTATCTGAATCTAATTTTGTAACGGCACTGTGAATAAGCCATGGGTCTCTATTTTCCGCTTCTGCACCTAGCGCCTTCAGGCCTCTGATTACCTCATCACTAATGTCACACAATTGCCTTAATGTCTTCACATTGACTTGATTTAATTGAGGTTGTTCAATATTCTTAGAAAGCTTGTAACGATTTGGGGCTTTTTGTCAAACCGCGCTTTTAGTTTCTCCCAAGACTCGCTGTAGTTAGCATCAGTTATAGATAAATGTCTAATTAAATTTGCGGCATTGCCCTTTAGCAGCCCTTTCAAATACTGCAGCTTCTGAGCTGGTGACAGAGATGTGCTAGTATGCACCGTAGCTTCAAAAAGATTTTGAAAGGACGACCATTCCTTATAATCGCCAGTAATCGCCAAACAAGCATCCCAGCGCTTGGGATTTCTTAAGAGGTGCAAGTTCCTCCTCCAGCCATCGGCCCGTGCTGTTATTTATAAATCCTACATTCGGCCTCTTCTCGAATATAACTCCCTCGTTTGGGGCGGCGCCCCAATAACCACCTTGGCATGGTTAGATAAGGTGCAAAAAAGGGCGCTCAAGTTAATTGATGACGACACCGCCTGCTCCACCATCGACCCCTTGAGCCACCGTAGGAATGTAGCAGCACTGACAAAATTCTATCGCTACTATCATAGTGACTGTTCCTCCGAGTTAAACGCTCTCCTGCCTCCACGGCAATCTTATACCCGCAACACTAGATTAGCCCACTCGTCTCATTCCCTTCACCTGCAACTACCCCTTTCACGCACTCAACAGGATATGAATTCGTTTGTAAATAGAACAACTCGACTGTGGAATAACCTCTCGCAGTCAGTATTTCCGAGCTCCTACAACATCCAAGAGTTCAAACGCAGGGTTCATCACCACCTTCTTAAATACCCCCCCGTACCTTTTAATCCTTAACCTGTACCCCCCCCCCCCCTCATCCCTCCACCGTACTAAGCTTACTGCTAGACATTGCACCATGACGTGACAAATGACATGACGGACTAGTAGTACAAAGAGTGACTCCTAAGCTTAGCACTGCCACATAAAAAAAAAAAAAAAGTAAACGGAGGTATGCTTAGGCGAGGTAATTTAGTGGTAGCGTTATTGTTTTATCTCTGACAATCTTGGAAAAATAAATGTTGTTATTGTAAGACATTTGTTAATGTAGCATTTGGATCATTCGGATTCTCTTCTGAGGTAGATGGTCGCTTGAGGTTTAACGCGCTTGTTAATATAGCTATTACTTCAAAAAAAATTGTTTTCAAACTCCTCCATCTCAGAAACTTGACCCTCAATGGTACACAAACTATCATCTATTTCGCAAAACTCCGTCCATGCTTCTTTCAATTTGTCCAGTCGCACTGTGATCTCTTCGATGCTATTTTTAATTGTGGCCTTTTCCGCAAATGTTTTTATGCGATTAATAGTAGCCTTCACTCTACCTCGTTTTTGAATCAGTACAGCTCATTCAGCCATTTTTCCTACAATTATTCAATTATTCCTTGTCTCGATTTAAATACTTATCTGGTTTTTTATTTTGAAAGTAATAATGTGCCTTTCATCCGGCTCGAAGGACCAGGAAAAACTAGGAAGCACGGCCCACGGCACAGCAATTGAGAAGGTTAGTACAGGCAAATAAACCAGTAAACCACCTCCACGAGCCTCCGAGTCATTATATCTATCCCTCCGAAATTGGAATTGGAAGGAGTCGAAAAGTTCAGCATTGAGGATCCCACTTTATAACCATGTCTCGGTGGAACCCCGCTATTATTACAATTAAAAAGGTTCTCTGGGCGATTGATAGCTTCTCCCTCCTCATTCTACCAGTCTTTTTATAGAAACTACCTGGGTTAGTAGTACCATGGCTGGTGGTCATGTTCAAGAGCTGCGTAGTGCTATGTCCCTATGAGTTGAAGACGGGCGAGGATCATCATTATCCCAAAGATAGAGAGAAGAAGTCACAAATCCACTAAGGACCATAGGCCGATTAGCCTGACATCCTTCGTGCTTAAGACACTAGAAAGGGTTATCGACTCCCACATCCGCCAATCGGTAAATGTGACTTTACTGTCACCAACTCAACAACCTTATCTCAGTGGTAGATCCACCGAGACAGCTCTGAACGAGAGGGTGGGAACAATCGAAAAGAGCCTGTATTACAAACAATACACTTTGGCAGCCTTCTTAGATATAGAAGGCGCCTTTAACAATGCTCGTACTGAATCAATTCGAGAAGCTCTAATATACCTAATCGTAGAAGCAAGCTTCAGACATTGGCTAGCAGCTATGCTCGAGTGTAATCCAAGCGATAAGATGATCAAATACGCCAGCAGAGGTACCCCACAAAGAGGCGTCAGGCGTCATACTAACTGTAGTTAGTATAGTATACTACAAAAACTAGACAAAAGCGGAGCTAAAGTAGTAGCATACCCAGATGACCTTGTGATTATGGTGTCCGGAATGTTTCCAACAGTGATGAGTGAAATCATGCAAGGATGCGTTAATAAAGTTGGCAACTGGGCAGCAGGCTGTGGTCTCGCAATCAATCCGGAAAAAGGTAAGGGGATGCTTTTTACAGGGAAACCGAAAACTCCAACCTTAAATGTCCCCAGGTTGGAGGGGCATACTCTCACCTTATCCTCCAGAGTGAAATTTCTGAGTAATAATAGAGTAAACCCTTCTAAAGCAGAAAGCGGACTTCTCAGATGGGCCGAGAAAAATTCTCAAGCAAGCGCTGAGAAGAGGCTCAGCTAAAGCATACAAAATATACAAAACAAGACAAAATATAAACGAACACACAAAGAAGCGTGCAGCACATGAGATAAGCAGTCACGCGAGGATAAAAAGACTCTTTTTGAAGGCATTATTACTTATGCTTATCAATCGATGACATTGTCACCTCATTAATTACGCCGATGACATCAAACTTTTGTAAATTGACTTTAACACACGTTAAAATACCAACCTGGTTCTTAATATTAGCAAGTGCGAGGTCATGAATTTTGTCCCATATATTACTATCTAGGATAAGTGAGGCAGTTAACCGAACGTTTAGGAGGCAGCAGGCCAGATTCAGGAAAGGCCGCTCATGTATTGATCATATTAACGCCTTGAGAATAATAGTGGAGCAGTCTACTGAATTCCGATCCCCCCTTTACCTTGCTTTCGTAGATTATGAGAAAAAGTTCGACTCGGTCAATAGGAGCTTTATATGGCAGGCACTGCGGCGACGTGGACTGCCTGATAAAATAATAGAATTGATAAAAGCCCTATATCCATCCATCCAATGGCGCTACAGCCCAAATCGAGCCTTGGCCTCCTCTAGGGCATTTCTCCAAGTTTGACGGTCCCTTACAGCATGTCTCCAGTTCCGGATGTTGAGCATTGACTCTGCGTCAGCCGTCACAGAGTCTATCCATCTCCTCCTGGATCTACCTACTGGCCTACTTCCCGAAATTTCTGATGCCATAAGCCGTTTTGGGATGCGATTGTCCTCCATCCTGATCACGTGGCCGGCTAGTCTCAATCTGTTGACTTTTATGAAAGTTGAGAGTTGTGGGTCGTCAAAAATTTCATACAACTCGTTGTTGTATCTTCTTCGCCATATTCCATCCTCTCTGATTGGGCCTATTATGCATCTGAGAATTTTCCTCTCGAACCTGTTGACTCGTTCCTCTATGTCCTGGGTCATAGTCCAAGTCTCGCTACCATAACACAGTACTGGTCGTATTACTGTTTTGTAGAGTGAGAGTTTCGTTTTCCTGTGCACAAATCTTGAGGGCAGGATTTGTTTTTGGGCATAAAAGGCTCTATTAGCCAGTAGTATTCGTCTAGTTATTTCTTCTTTTTCTTCATTTCTTTTTGTGATAGTAGACCCTATATAGCAATTCCAAATGCAGAGTTCTCCATAATGGAAAATTATCCGACAGCTTCGAGGTGAGCTCAGGAGTACGACAAGGATGCCTACTCTCGCCTTTACTATTTCTTATAGTAATAAATGACATCCTTGTCGGCGCTCTAGATAATAGAACAGGCGGCATACAATGGGGTTTGTTAGACCGCCTTAAGGATCTCGACTACGCAGACGATATCTGTTTGCTGGCCCAAAGACACCAGGACCTCAAAAACATGTTGAACAATTTGGCAACAGAAAGTAGTCCAGCAGGCTTAAGGCTAAATCCGACTAAAACTAAAGAAATGCGGATAAATGCAAACACCATTGAACGGACTGCGCTGAATAACCGTGACGTGGAACTGGTAAATAAATTCTGCTACCTCGGTACAGAAAATGGTGGGGCAGAAGAAGACGTCAGTTCCAGAATAAATAAAGCACGAGGCGCATATGCATGACTGTCCCGCATATGGAGATCAACGGAGATCTCAACTAACACCAAATTGCGGCTGTTCAACTCCAACGTTAAGGCAGTTCTTTTGTACGGTTGCGAAACATGGAAAGTCACCCAATTCATCACAGGGCGCCTACAAGTCTTCATCAACAGATGCCTGCGTCGTATCCTAAAAATCCGCTGGCAAGATAGAATTTCAAACGAAGAACTATGGCGCCGTGCCGGCCAAGAAAGGATAGACGACCAAATCAGGCGAAGGAAATGGAATTGGGTTAGCCACACCTTGCGACGCGAAAACGAAAATCTAGCCAAACAGGCCCTTGACTGGAATCCGCAAGGTTCCCGTCGAGTAGGAAGACCTAGAACAACGTGGAGGAGAACCCTACTAGAAGAAGCCGCAACAACTGGGAGATCCTGGTAGGAGCTAAGAGCTGTCGCGCAAAACAGAGTCCGCTGGAGGGCAACTGTTTCCGCCCTATGTCCCATGAGGGATTAAAGGAGTTTAAAGAAGAAAGAAGAGGTCATGACGTTTTGTAGGAAACGTGGTCCGATAATTTATGACTATACTTTTATTCACAACATAATCTCTCGCGTAAACTCTGTAACTGATCTTGGGGTTAGGTTTGATTGTAAGCTGGATTTTTCCACTCACATTAATTATATCTCTTCCAAGGATAGTTTAGTCCTGGGAATTATAAAAAGATGATTTAAGGAATTTAACAATCCCCTTATCACTAAGCACTTGTACATATCTCTAGTCAGGCCTTTACGCGAGTACGCCTCCCAGGTGTGGTCTCCTCACTACTTCTCCCATATGCGAAGAGTCGAATCGGTTCAAAGGAAGTTTGCCGCCTCACTTGGGATAACCCTCTTATTCTTACGAGCACAGGCTTAACTTAAGCTCTCTCCATAAGCGTCGCGAAGTTGCTGACGTTATTTTCGTTCATCGGCTATTAAATGGTAAGGTGGACTCAGGTTTCTTGCGTAGCCGTGCGTCGTTTAGAGCGAATAATTATAACCTGAGGGGTGAACCTCTGTTGCACATTAGTTCCTCTAACACAAATTACGGCAAGCACGAAATTGGTAATAGCATGCTTATTAAGGTCAATAAAAATATTGTGTTTTAGCATGCCAGCAAGTAAAGTTGCTTTCAAAAAATCTTTTGATGTGGCTTAGGTTCTTATTTGCTTTTGCACGCTTCTCTGTCTTTGTTTCTGTATATGTATATGCTTTTATGTTTGCCCTAGCTGAGCCCCAGAGCAGTGGCAAATGTTTTTCAGCCCAGCTGAGAAGTGCGCCTTCTGTGTTAGAAGGGTTACTCTATTATTATTAATAATATCCATTTATCCATCGTCAAAATATGGGCCACGGAAACCGTAAAGCTGCCAATAAAAAGAGAGGGACCCAAAAATTAACTGGCAACATCTGTATTATTCCTCTTTGAGCTATTCTCAACTAAAATTAGTTGATGGATTGCGGTCCTCACATTTTGCATACTCACTTCCCTCCAGCCCTGGGTCCAATATAGACAATTGCTGAAAGAGAACGAAAATATCACAAAGAGCATCAAAAAATATGCCCTCTGAAAGATTACAGAAGTGAATTGAGGTACATACATACGTATGCAAATTCTGCATTGTAATTGTAAAAAATACTGTTAAGTGTTTAATAAGGAGAAATGCCCAACTTCAAAATTTGTTAATTCTTAAGAATTGTTTGAGAGATATTATAGTCCAGGCGCTGTAGTCAAAATTTTCCTAAAATCTGACACTAAAACCAATACAAATGATGTTTGGCACACGAGTAGTTTTGAGAGTACTTTAAGGCCCTAATACACTCAGCGACGAAGTCCAACATTAAATACAGTTCCAATAACAAAATATTAAGGAAGCCCAATCTCAAAAACCTGATAACACAATCAAAACTACCTAAAATTTAAAATTGCACTATTCGTAGCGCACAGCACGAACGTCGGAGAGGAAAATTTTTGAACAATAAAGGGGCTCGGCTGCATTCGGGTATTCTGGTTTTGTTTTGCATTATGAATGCACCGAGCCGAGGTAATTTTCTGGTGGTCTTTAAGAAATAAATTCTGCGGTTTCGCCGGTTAGAAATTGAAACCAGTATTCGACAATTATGAATCGAAATTTCAGTAATGACGCAGCAATGCACTCCATGAATTTGTTCTTGTCATGGGATATGAGATTAGATCTTGTTTATTGGATAATTTTATTTTTACTTTCATGTGAATTTTTATATCGCTGCTTTTGCTGATTTGAAATTTAACTAGTCCGGCAAATAAACTCTAAAAAATTAAAATAAATGGATACAAATAAAAAATATTTTTAAAATTTGTATTTAGAAAGGAAATAAAATATTCATAAAAATTTAAAATTAGAGAAGCAATTCTCCCCCAAAAACATGTGTCAATGTGAATTTCATGATATCCCGAGTTATTCGCATGGAAATCTGGATATATCAATTATAGCTCATTATCTCCCATAGAAAGCAATTTTCGCGAAAAAAAACATACAGACTTTTTTGTGAGGCTTTTCACGCTCTACAAGTTGTTCCTATACATTATATCGCGTGCAGAGCAATTTTTTTGATTAAAGTACTCTTCAAAAGCTATTCGTGTGCCAAAAATCATTTCTATTGGTTTTAGTGTCAGTTTAAAATCCCTGGGTCCTGGACTATTATATTCCCGGGTTGTAAAGTTCAGGTTTACAAACATCTATATATGAGCCGCAAAAGTATAGGTACCTCTGAAATGAATACAGAAAAATTCGTATAACTTCTGTTTTATAAAGTATATAACATTTTTATTGTTACATTTATAATTACTGAAGGGTAGATTTAAGAAATATATAACCAAAATGTTTACTCCAAAAACTGTAAATAAATGAAAACAAAAACTAATTTTTTTAACAGAAAATACTTATACAAAATTATAGGTACCTTCAAAAATGTCTGTATATATTAGTATACAGGGTGTATCAGTTACTTGACGAGTTGGGCTGTGGATAGGTCTTGGATAGACAAACAAAAAATCGTTGGGTGGGGGAGGGGAAATCGTAACGATTTAGCCGCTAGGGCGTTTTGAAATTTTTTTGGTAGCGGTTTACATATTACCCTGTATTTTTGTAACCCTATTAGATATTATCCTGAATAAAGGGGCAATCAAGCAGAATACTCCCACCAATCTAAAACTGTAAAAGTCAAGTGGGCAACTCACCAACGTCCAGAGTTGTGAATCATCAAAGCCAAAATTTTGTAATTTTATTACTAAAATTTCAACTTCAACCACCTTTTTCTCCAAAAAAATACTTTTTTTGCAAAATTAGAAAGCTTGGACAATTTTCTATGAATAATGTCTCACAACTACTTATGCTGCGGCTTTTACTTTTGAAGTTTTAAGCACTGTTTTATTTTTGAAATTGGCTCTATTTCTTCCTTTTTGTACTTTTCCACCTGAGTTTTGCCAAAAAGTACCAAATAAGGCCAATTTTCACATTAACAGTGCTCATAACTTCTAAAGTAAAAGCAACAGTATATGTTATATACTTTATATAAAACAGAAGTTATACGAATTTGTCTGTATTCATTTAAAAGGTACCTATACTCTTGCGGCTCACTGTATCAGTGGCGGTTCGTAAGGTTCAGGATAAGGGAAGCAATGCCCAAAAGCGAACGATAAAAGTAAAAGTATCGAAGGCTTTATTAACTAAAAACACTGAAAAATAACATATAGTGGAGTCAGATAAACAAACATATGGAATTGTTTCCAATTTAAAAACTAGTTGGGATGTGGGTTCGACCCTTTTGGTCCACACGATCAACTTCCCAGTATGATGGATGTTGAATATTATGATTGGATATTTTAATAATAAATGAAGAATAGGCAATATAGAATATATGTATAATACCTAGAATTTGCCACAATTGTTTATCAATATTTTCGCTAAAATGTCAAACTAAATGTGCGCACTTACAAGATTAGGATGACGAAAATGTATATAAAATTTATGTATTAATGTTTTTCGGCACCTCAATGAAGTCGATATAGTTTTTAGTTCGCGCGGTATCGTGCAGGTACAAAAATCACTTAAGTCATTTAAACCAAAAAACCGCTGGACCGAATATTATAAAAATCTTTTCAGATTATATTGTCGCTAATACGCTTCGAACGGCACCTCAAGTAAGTCAATATCTTTCGTGGTTCGGGCGATATCGTGCAGGTACAAAAATCACTTACGTCGCTTAAACAAAAAAACGGCTGGACCGAATTTCATGAAAATCTTTTCAGATCATATTTCGGTTAACACGCTTCGAACGACACCTCAACGAAGTCGATATCAGTTTTGGTTCGCGCGATATCGTGCAGGAAAAAATGACCACATCCGTACGCACATACACACACACACACACACACACACATACTTCCTCCCAATTTTTTGCTTAAAATGCTCCTGGGACCTTGAAAGATGAAAATACGTTGAAATTTTCGATTTCGATTTTCGGACCGATTACAATAACTTCCTATACTGGGAAGTTAAAAATGTTTGGAACATGTTAGTTACATCGAATACTATACGAAATGGACATTTTCTATCTCTAGCAACCGCCGCTATGTAAGTTATCGGCTATTTTGTGAAAATTTCATCATTTTGGTCGTTTTTTCTAAATATAGATGCATATATACATATATCTCGGAATGTGTAGGTCCGCAAAATGCAAAAAAATAGAGGCTGCTCGTTATGATTTTGGCTACCAGCGGTTAAAATATCAAATTTTTATCAGTACACCTAACGTCAAGACAAACTTAAAAAACTGCTAAATTTTAGCATCTTCGGATTTTTTCAGTCAACTTATACAAAATAACTGGTTACAATTTCAGGTCAAAATATCTTATTCAAGTCCCAAAAATTGACTTCAAATTTGTAAATTAATTGCCCTTTAATTTTTGTGCATCGCATGAGGTTTTTCCTTTTTTTAATATGCATTTTCTTTTATGATGGTGGACAAGAAAAATTTTTTGAGCTTAAAAAAAGTGAAAAAATCGAATTCAAAGCCGTGAATTTTTGCATTTTGTCGAAATAGTTTCACTGCTAGCGGGCGTTTTGCGCCCTTTTTCAAATTCTGTTCAAAATTAAAGCGTCCAAAGAAAAGCTATAATAAGCCAGAATCTAAAAAAGATAGTAATAATAAAAACCCTATTTTGTAACCTTCGCCTACTATCATTACATTCTTCTTGCAAAAAAACACTTCAGGCAACCCGTACTCAAAAATGAATTTCATAAAAATATTCTCTATCCTTTAAAACATTATTAAAGAGAAACTAAAAAATTATATAATGGAAGCTACAAAGATATCAGCTTATATTCAATAAACACCGCCTGCCACCCCACTAGAATAAATAATATATAAAGAGAAACTTCACCTATCCTCGATTTTTTTTTTCTCGACTCAATCTTCAAACGAAAATTCATATTTTAAGAAGAGTCAAAAACAAAAATACGAAACAAAATTTTAAGAGCAAATTTAACCCGCCGTCTGCTACTGGGGTATTTCAATACCCCAGACTTATTTAAAATCTGCATATTTCCTCTTATTCTTGCATGAATTATTAAAAATTAAAAATATTGAAAGTTATTCTTTGGCTATTAAAACAAATAGAAATTAAAGTTAACACTTAAAAGACCAACCCAAATTTTGTTAGATTTTTTAAAGCATTTTTAGTACCCTAAAGTATACAAGGAAACGAAATACCCCATGTAGCAGACTATGTACACAAAAAACCATGTAGCATACGGCGGGTTAATATTGCTCGAAGCCAGAACAAAAGAGAATATGGTGGATACAGAAAATTTCTCTACCTTCGACTTCTCAATTCTCGCTGTTCGGTTCCGAAGAAGCTGTGTTTAGCTCAGCTTCTGAGGGTACGGTATTAACGCAAACCTTTGCGGGAGTGTGGGTCCAATTAGATTGAATGTGTTGGAGTTTTACGTTGATTTTCTGTGGCAAAGAAGCTGGAGATATTACAGCTTCCCCATGTTGTGTAAAGCCTCGGCCACGATAAGAGCGGCACCAGGAAAATTTAAGGTCTCAAATTAGCGGAGAGGCACTTCAGTATTGTCACTCTGCCGCTCGCCGCTCATATCATGTTCGAGGCCTAACACAGCAATGGGAAGCTGTAATATCTCCAGCTTTAGTGTTTCCAGAGGAGGAAATATATTTAGATTTTTGTTGTGATTAATCTTGATATATTTTAAAATTTAAATCAATATAAATTTATTTTGATGAAGTTGCCTATTTGGTCAAGGGAAGCAGTGCTTCCTGTGCTTCCAAAGAGGAACCGCCACTGCACTGTATGTGTTTAACGTTAATCAATTTTTGTTTTGCAATTCAGTATATAAGACAAAAACAAATAGGATTAAAAGAATCTAGCAACGTAATTAAGGGCCTACCTGAAATTGTCCATTCTAGAAGTTTTGACGCTGTCGACATATAATCGACATGGAAAAACAAATTATTTGTTAGCAAATAGCTCGTAAATTGACTTCGATGGGTTTGTGTTATTGACAGTTCACATTACTTTTTTACGCTAAAAAAAATAATAATATAAAAATTCACTAAAAAAATTACAATAACCAAAGTATAAATCGTTTTACGCCAACAGTTGCGAACGGGGAGTAAAATATAAATTCTTTAGAACAAACTAGAATCAATACTCGGCCAGATGATCACAGATACATTTACAATCTAACAAAGATCTTTAATTAATCATTAAACAAGATTAAAGCAAACAAATAACGCAACAGTTTTCAGAATAACGTAGGAATGTTTCATCATGTGTGTACCTAAGCCTTCGCCTATTGCATTCATTTGCGGCCTATTGTCATTTTCAAAGCCGATTCGAGACAAACTAATGAAATAAAAAATAACGACGTAATTGCTCTTGTCTTTAGTTGCCGCGCCCTTATTTTTGGTTTTTTATAAAAAAAAATTTATAAAATTAATAAAAATGGTAAAAGCTGTCCAATCTTAAAGTAAATATATGTAGTATAACAGTACCTCACTACGATTTTTTTTTAAATTCACATATTTTATGTATTTTGGTGCGTAGAGTACCTTTTTGAAAAAATTAACTGCCGCTAACGCACCGTTTTCGAAATATCGAAGCCCCCAAAATCGGAAAGGGGGAATTTTTAATAGAGTGGTATGGTTACTAAGCCCCCAACAATTAAAGAGGGATGGGGAGGGTGGAGTGGCAGAGCCCTTAATCAATCTTTCTATTGCATCTTTTCTTTTAGTAAAACGTGTAAGATGATTTGTAATTTTACGTTCAACACCAGTACCGAATTTCCCGATTTTCCTGAATCCTTGCGCATATTAAGATTCTTCTGGGGAGTTCCTAATTTTAGAAGAACGTTTTGCAATTTATAGTTGTACAATAAAAGTATAAAAAGCCCCCTCATATCAAGCTTAATGAATGCTATATTTGAATGCAAAACTGGAGACTTCAAATATATCTCGAAAACGGTGCGTCAAAAATGAACTCTACACACTAAAATGCATAAAATATGTAAATTTAAAATAATCGGAGGGGAGTGCTATTATACTACATATTTAGCCAATCTTATAATACTTACCTAAGAATCCCCTAATATCATCAACAACATCCCAGCGATCAATGGTTCCTAAAAATTTGTCCAGATTCGCGAAAGTTGCAGATTTTAGATTTTCATCTTTTAACCACATTTGAAGCACCTTTGCCATTGGATCCGCACTACTTATTATTCCGGGTTCATGTAAACTTTGAAGTCCAGCTAAGTAAGCAATGCCTCTCCAATCTCTAGGATACCCCTCTTCCGAGGGAAATATTTTTAAAGAATTCAATGTTCTAGAGAGTAGGAGTCGTCCTTTTTGCCGAAGTGCTATCAATGGGACATCTCGGAAATTTGAATCGGCGGGAAAATTTCCAGTTTTCATTAAAGAATCTACTGTCTCCATTGAAGACGACACCCTTAAAGTTCATTCACTAAAACCGCAATATTTGTCTACAGAATGATAATCAAAAATCCGTTTTATCAGGCCAATTCTGTAATATATCAACTATGACGAAAGCCCTTGAGCCACTAATTTTTTTATGTTTATTGAAATACCCACTTTATATAAGAGAACCCAACTAAAATGCAACAAAATTAACACGGAAATAATAAAAACAGCGAAAAATAAATTTATCAGCCACCTGTTAAAAAATTAGTAAATTTGACATTTTGCGATTAAAATGACAGCTCGTGCCGATAATGTAGTTCATGCCCCGTTCCGTTACATGTATTCCGCTTACATGTTGTCATGAGTTTCTGACTTGAAATTTTCTTGAACCTAAAGCTGGTGACATATCCAAGCCGTACATGCATTGCATTCGTTGACAGATAATATAGAAGTGTGTGTATTCATATGCGAGCTGACGGAATATCCCGTGAATGGAAGGCATCCCACGCAAAGGTCGGGCTACTTTCAACTTTTTCTGCATTGCCGCATTCGAGATAGCACCCACAAGCATAAGCACACAAACACATGAACACGTTACTTAGATTTTCGGGCTATGTGTAAAAGCCGGCACGGAACGCAACCATGTAATATTGTGTCAGAGGAAATTCGCCGGATTTCATGGAGCCTCTGAATGCAATGCATGTACGGCTTGGTTATGTCACCAGCTTAAAGCCCAAGACAGAATGAATGCAGAAACTTCGACTTTGACTTCACCGTTGCAGTAAAGTCGACTTTGCCGCACAGCGCTAACACATTCATTTCAATAACTTCAAAGTCGACAATTTGACAGCTTGTATTGCAATCACCATTTAATAACATGCTAGAAATTATTAATTTTGAACAAATGGACTAATTTATTTTTACTGTATGTGGACTTTACGTATATTACCTGCGAAAATTATATTTTTCATACAATAAACTTAGTCAATTTAAATTTTTTAATTTGGAGACAATTACAAATTTGAAATGTTGTGTTGGTAGTTCTGAAACTTTTGCAGCAGCTTTAAAAATTCTCAAAGTCGAAATCGGCGCAAAGTTTACTGCAACGCTTACTGCATTGATTATGTTAACTGAACGTGACTCCTTTGGAAACTGTATGAAACTGTCAAAATGCAAAGTTGAAGCCGAAGTTTCTGCATTCATTCTGTTTTGGGCTTAAAGCTGCGCTTTTGATTCACTTAATGGACTTCAAATTGTATTGGAATATTCTTGAACTGACATTTGAATTTTAATATTTCTATAAACTAAAAATTCAAAGGATTGGACGAAAAACAAAAAAAAAACACGCGAACTGGTTGGTAGTCACAACTTTAGTGAATTAGTGCTGCATGGTTCGCGAATGATCCATTCGTACTGAACGGAATAATGTACTGAACCAAACGAACTGGTTCAATAAGTAGTGCATATCCCGTTCAGTCGTTCAGTGGCGCACCACTGGTTCAATGATACTGAGCTGTGCTATGAACGAAGAACAAAAAGTACGAGTCTGTAATGAAATGACCTGCACTGGAATCCTGTAACAATTTAGATTTAGATTTTAGCGTAAAAATACTAAATTTAGAGCAGTTAAATTTATAGTATATTAAGCGGTTTAGTCTGGCAAAAGGGGCGAAGAAATTGCCATCTACTGCAAATTCCGGTTATTGATTTCTGTAGTAGAAGGCATAAACTTTTGTACGAAAGTTTTCTAAATTTAGACTAAGGGTGGGTGCCAAATTACAATTCCGAATTTGCTACTTTCACCATACTTCGAAATTACAAAGTGTGCAAAAATACAATTCACGCACTTCATTTGACAATTGTTATTATTTGTATGACAGCAAAATTTTGCTACTTATACAATTTTTAATAATTTCTTTTAAAGTAGCCCAGGGCTATATTAATGTGTTTAGAATGGTTGATGAGCTTCATGAGCATAATCCATCCAGTAAGGGTGGAATGTGTAATGTTAAGCTGAGTGTCACGTTAAGCGAGCCGGGATTGAAACTACGTGTTTATCGTTTGACTGTTGTCATGAAGCCCAAAACAGAATGAATGCAGAAACTTCGACTTTGACTTCACCGTTGCAGTAAAGTCGACTTTGCCGCACAGCGCTAACACATTCATTTCAATAACTTCAAAGTCGACAATTTGACAGATAGTACAGTACACACTGATAGATAGTACACACTGAGCCCACGTACGCAACGTATGCAACGCGTTATTAAATCTAAACGGTTGAATTTGTATGCCTAGAAACACACTTATCATACGCAATACTGTCACACGCGTCCCACGCAACGTTATATCTGTCGATCCAGATCGGCGTGTGAAGGTGGAGTGGATATCATACGCCATCCCACGCGTAAGACCAGTGTGTTTCTAGAAATTACGTTCGCAACGCGTCAGAAGCGCCAGAAGAAATATTGAACGAATCTGACGCCATATACGTTGCGTACGCGTAGTGTGCACACCAACTCTCCCACGTTGGATAGTATACGCTGCGTACGTGGGCTCAGTGTGTCCCTACCTTTACAATTGCAATCACCATTTAAAACATGCTAGAAATTATTAATTTTGAACAAATGGACCAATTTATTTTTACGGTATGTGGACTTTACGTATATTACCTGCGAAAATTATATTTTTCATACAATAAACTTAGTCAATTTAAATTTTCTAATTTTGCGACAATGACAAATTTGAAATGTTGTGTTGGTTTCTGAAACTTTTGCAGCAGCTTTAAAAATTCTCAAAGTCGAAGTCGGCGCAAAGTTTACTGCAACGCTTACTGCATTGATTATGTTAACTGAACGTGACTCCTTTGGAAACTGTATGAAACTGTCAAAATGCAAAGTTGAAGCCGAAGTTTCTGCATTCATTCTGTTTTGGGCTTGACACTGGTTTATTGAATATATTAAAGTATACAACACAATGGGTATTGACTTATGTCACTTCGTGACATCCTCCCTTTTTTAAAAAACAATTAAATTTTCCAATTCTTATTCTTTTTTGAAACAAAACTTAACTTTTCTAAATCAAGTTATTCCTATTCCACAAAAATTAAATTTTCTAACTTAAGATACTGTTGTTCTTTTTTGGAACCAAATTAAATTTCCTATTCTTATTCAAGAAAAATTAAATTTTCTAACTTAAGATATTCTTATTCATTGAACAAAATTAAATTTTCCAAATCAAGTTATTTTTTTTTATTTAGTTTGATGGGTCGAATTTTAACACAGGCTTAATCGTACGACCACACCTGCTTTTATTTGGTTCAGCTTCCGTTTGCCTGATACTCGTTCCGTCAGATTGCTCATTTCTCGCTCGATTTGGTTTATGTTGACGCTCTTCGACAGTCGGTGGATTAATTGGTTGGTTGATATGTTGAGCTTGTTCCCCACGATCGATAGTTAATTTCTCGTCTTCCATGCTCGAAGGCACAATCGGTGCTTTTATTTGGTGTTTCAACGATGACGGACCTTGGATTCTCAGTTTGTTTGACTACCTTTGCTGGTTGCCATTCACGGTGGTCAGTTTGCATTCTGACGCGGTCGCCAACTTTGAGAGATAGGCTTGGTAATGCTATGCGATCTGCATATCGTTTTTGATTTTCGCGCAGTTCCTGAAGTTCCGTGGTGACACCAGTTACAATCTTCGGTTTGAGGTCTTCAAGATGACTTGGCAAAGGTGTGCGTGTTTGTCTACTGAACAAACGTTGCAATGGTGATTTGAGAACGTTGTTTCTTGGCGTATTTCGCAGTAACAACATCGCCAAATATGGATCAGTTCCGTCACGCCAACATCGTTTCAATATTTCTTTCACTGTTTGGACATTTTGTTCTGCAAATCCGTTTGATCTTGGATAATGTGGAGATGAGATTCGATGTTTGAAACCCCAATCGCTCGCAAATTTTTTGAATATTGAACTTGCGTACTGAGGTCCCCCATCCGATTCTAGAATTTCGGGTATTCCATGCACTGCGAACCACTGTCTTAATTGTAATATCACTTCACTTGACGTTGAGGATTTTAATTTTTTAAAATCGTTGAATCCAGAATAATGATCTGCCATCAGTAAATAATCGTCGCCTTTGAATTTGAAAATGTCCGTTGAAACCAATTGGAATGGTATGTCTCTGAGTATTAGCGGCTCCTTGCGGTTTGCTCGTTGCGTTTATTGGCAAATAGCACATCTTTCAACATAATCCTTTACATCAGCTGACAGGCCATACCAGTATAACGATTGTCTAATTCGGCGTACTGTCGTAGAAATTTCGGCGTGTTCTTTGTGTGCTTCTGCGATTAGTTGTTGCGTTTGTGATTCCGGTACAATGATTTTGTTTCCTTTCAGCAGTAATCCGTCTTCCACTGTGATTTCGCGTTTGAACGGATTGTATTTTCGGATTATTTTGGGTATCTTTTCTTGATCGGCTGGCCATTTACCTGCTATGGCTTCCCTAAGCGTTTGAAGTTCGATATCCTTTGCTGTCGCTTCTATTAATCTGTCTTGTAGCCTGTCGCTTATGGCATACAAGATTTTTACTGCGCATTCTGCATCACTTTCGGTTTCAGTTGTTCCGCAGTCCCGACTCAGTGTGTCTGCAATTGGGATCGATGTACCCTTGACGTAAATGACTTTTGGTGAATACTGCAAAATATCGTATAGTAATCTTTGTAATCTTAATGGCGCATTTTGAATCGGGTTTTTGAATATCGTTTCCAATGTCTTATGGTCTGTGTTCAGTCCACAGTCATAATAATACCTAAAATACAATCCTATATAAAAAAATGGAAAGAAAATATACATATAAGACATAAAATATAAAAAAAATACAATATATTAAAAATTTTATATAAAAATTTTACATAAATGAATTTAAAACTATGAATACTTAAATATTTAAACTTATAAATACTTAAACCTATACATAATTGAATTACAAATAAATACATTTATAACAATTCTTACAAATTTTCTTAAAACTAAAAATGCAGCTAAGAACCTGAAAATAAATAATGGTTAATACTGTACAAAATAAATTGTATGATACCTTATACTCACCTGCTTCCAGGAATGACACCTAAAACGAAAACAGAATTAGTATATGTATACAAATATAAACAACGATACTATACTTACCTGTTTTCCAGTAGGACTTCAAATCTGAAATTAACAAAAAACATGAATTAATGAATTAAATACATAACATATAGTTTTATGTTCAAAACCCCAACAAGTATGCTACAAAGTAAACAACATAAGAATTTACAAGAAAACAACAACAGCAACATGTCAAATTAAAAGTTGCAAAAAATCATGAAATAATATAAGTTGACTACATATCATGCAACAAAATATTAAAGTACATTCTAATTAACATATATCATGCTTCGAAATAAATACAAATGGACAATTAATGCTATAATTATTACATGCAAAACGTAAACAACATAACCTACCTTAATGAAAATTTTATCCAGCGCCCTCAGAAAACCACCAAACAACACATTATTCACATGTGAAACCATTACACAAACACTAAAACTTCACTTGAGTACACACACGTACCTGAACTACGCGGAGCCAGGTATGAATACGCGAAATAAACCGCGACGTCGCGAACAACTTATGACAGCGCGGAAACGTCAAACTTTATGCACTGACATACTATGATACATCAAATTGATGTAAAATTTTATGCGCGTTCGATTGGTGGTGCCAGAATGGCAAATTTATGTACTAATAAAAAGATATTTAAATAAATATGTTTTTACATAAGAGTACATAAGAGGGAAAGAGAAGTGCAAGGAGCAGGAAGTGAAAGGGATGGAAATAGTTATAAAATGGAGGAAATAAATTGTTCGTCGCCATTTTTTTTGTGAAAAATTAAAATGCGAAAAACATAAATATTACTTACAATTTGATATAAATTTACATCTGAAAAATCATGCATGAATTTTTACAGCATAATTATGCTATTAAGGGACGCATATCATCTAAATTATTAATAATTGAAAAATATTCACATGTCGATAGTGCAGTTCGGCTAGTCCCGTTTTTGTCGAGCCTATATAAACAGAACATTTTCATAGGCTCGCTCTCTCGTCTTTCATCTTTTCCTAAGGAACTTGCCACAGAGATCATGGTATGCTTTGAGCTAGTGTGATCTCAGGTGTTAGTTCAGCGAAAAATTACTTTGGGTAAGTACAAATACATACAACAAACAGTAGAGAACCATAATATGCCTAAGGGTTAAATTTGGTTCTGTATGCGTTTGATTCGAATTCATTTTAACAAAATTACAACAAACAGTAGAGAACCAAAAATATGCCAGAAGGTTAAATTTGGTTCTATGGGCCTGTGTGAATTCGATGACTAAAATTTAGTGTCGATAATACAGTATTTAGTCTTCTGGCGAGGAGGCTAAATTGTTTGACAGTTGACTAAATTGAGGATGAATTTATTTCAAAATAGTTCAATACAACGGAAAATAAAGTGAAGAACTAATAGCCTGTTGTCAATAGTGATATTTGCTACATCCATTTATTTAGGTGCTTGCTGCATAAAAAGCATATGCTATAATTATAAAAGTAAAAATTATTGTCAATTGAATTTAGTCATGAAACGAATTCACACAGCAATTTCCTACATTAACGACGAAAACTGCAAAATTTAGTTTAGTCATCAATTTAGTCCCAATTCACACAGGCCCTATATACGTTTGCTTCAATTTAATAATAAAAAAAAAAACATAAAAAAGAATCAAACAGTAGAGAGCCACAATATGCCTGAAGGTTAAATGTGGTTCTATATACGTTTGCAACATTTTACACTGCGATAGAAAATTCAACGTGGGAATCCGCAACTAACACCAGGACATCACACGACGGCTCCCTTTTTTTATATTATTATTTTTTTTAAATAAATTTTATAATTTTACTGAATAAAAACAAAACAAGTTTGAAGTATTAACCGAGTGTTATTATTTTACTTTGCTACCCAAGTCCTCAAATTTGCATTTCAGAGGTACATCAATTTGGGCCTGGGTATTAATCGTACAGCTAATATCCATATCACGTATGCGATCAACCATTAACATTAATTGTACAGCTGATATCCTATATCACGTATGCAATTAAAACATTGGTATTAAATCGTACAGCTGATATCATATATTCACGTATGCGATTAAACATTTGGAGGTTCCACCGAGACATACACTCGGCATATTCAAGCTTGTTTTGTTTTTTTTTGTTTCGTTATTTACGTCCGTTTGTGCGATAATTTCTTACGTTACCGGTAAAATGACTTCGCTACAGCAATTATGCAACCAACAGCAAACGCTACAGCTCCACTTCGATAAATTTATCGAAAATTGCAAAAAAACTGCCATAGCAAAAAGAACACAGGGATTTTATGAATCAAGGATTGAGGGACTAAATAAAATATGGACCCAATTTCAGACAAATGACATAGCGATTAACGACGCAGCATTACAAGATCCCAATGCAAATACAGGGGATTATTTCAAGTCTGATAAATACAGTGACGTAGAACTTAAATATTATGAATTTATGGGGGAATTGGTAGATGGGCTAAAGAGACAAACTCCAAGTACCATGTTACCGCCTCCTGTCATACCAACTACAGTCACGACGTCGTCACAGCAAGATATCCAATTGCCAAGGATAAGTCTTCCTAAATATAATGGCAACTTTGATTTGTGGCGATCCTTCCACGATATATTCGTGTCCCTAGTCCATCATAATAGAAAATTGCAACCTGTACAGAAGCTTCACTACCTTAAGGAATGCTTGACTGGCGATGCTGAGGCCCTTATACGACATGTGCCCATTACAAACGATGCTGTATGAAAATAAAAGGATTCTAGTCAACCACCAACTAAAAACGTTTTTGAATATGCCTAAATTGGCGACGGAAACTGCAAACGCACTCAAGGTACTCATCGACACCACTGCTGAATGTTTGCAACAGCTTAAAAGCTTAGAGGTGGATACAACTTCCTGGGACGCCATATTAATTCACATCTTGGTACAGAAGTTACCTTTTGCCACGTTGAAGTTATGGGAAGAAGAATTAGGACCATCCCAAACATTGCCGAGCCTTGCAACTTTCCGAACATTTCTTAATACAAGACTGAGAATTCTCGCGTCCATTGCGGATACTATTACCACCAAGCCACCATCGCACGTTAGACCAACACCCCCTCAAAGGGTGTCACACGCACATCATTTTAGAAAGGCAAACTGTTGCCCAGCATGTCATGCTAAGCATTTCGTGGCCACTTGCAAGAAGTATCATGCCATGACCCCTGAAGCAAGACGGAGGATTTTACAAACAAACGGTCATTGTTTAAATTGCCTTGTAAGCCATCACAACACTAAGGATTGCCCAAGTAAATATAGATGCTGGAAATGTAAACAGCACCACCATACTACACTACATCACGACAAGCAAGAGAGCCCTGGATCGACATCATCCAAGGAAACATACTTACAAGGAGAAACCATACCAAACAATTCTCCGACAATGCAGGTTAACATGAACCGAAAGAGTTCTGGATCATTATCCAAGGAGGACTACTCACACGGGGAAATCATACCAAGTCATTCTCCGTCATTGCATACCTTTATAAAACAAGAGAAAACTGAATTACTAGATCTCAAGGAAGATCATTTACAAGGAGATTTGGCACCTAACCATTCTACTACGCACGAGGGGATACAATCCTCCACCAGTACCTCCAAAAACAATATACAAAGTTTTTTAGCAATAAAAGACCATCAAGCCCTATTAGCTACCGCAGTTGTAGCTGTACACGCGAATAAGGGCAAGGAGGAAATTCTACGATGTCTCGTTGACCCTGGCTCAGAGTCATCGTTTATTACTACAGCCGCATGCAAGCGACTAGGTGCTCAAACCAGTTATACAAATATACAAATTACAGGCTTAAACACAAGTCAAGCAGGTATTGCACAAAAACAAGCTAAGCTAACATTGAAGGGACGGACTGCAACCCCAGTACCAATCATAGATAACTTCCTCGTCATTGATACGATTACCGACCCGTTGCCCACAAGAATACGTCGAAAACCTAAGTGGAAACACATACAAAATCTCCAACTGGCAGACCCAACCTTTTGGAAAATCGGAGGAATCGACATGTTGCTAGGGGCAAGAATTTACACAACAATTTTGCGAGACGGCATACGACGTGGAGCTGAAACAGATCCAGTCGCGATAAATACGGTATTTGGATGGATCCTAATGGGACCAATATCTATGTCTCACAACCAAATTACAACATGCATCGCTACTACACAAGACATCAGCCTAGAAAACCAGGTCAAACGTTTTTGGGAAATAGAAGAAGTACCCACAGCTACATTACTTTCTGAAGATGACAAATTATGCCAACAAATCTTCGAGACTACTCACGTAAGACTCCCCAATGGGAAATATCAAGTTACTCTTCCATATTTAGATAATAGGCTTCCAGTACTTGGGAACTCGAGAACCCAAGCATTAAAAAGATACATCACATTACAACAGCAACTTAGCAAGAATCCCCAACTAGGGGAAGAGTACAAAAAATGTTTGAATGAGTATATAGAGAGCCCTCCCAAAGACAATGAAGCCCATTATTACATACCACACCACGCAGTCTTTAAGGATAGTACAACAACAAAGCTGCGTGTGGTCTTCGATGCTTCCGCTAAAACCAGTAATGGGAAATCTTTAAATGAGCAATTGTTAACTGGGCCAACCTTACAGCCTAAACTTTATTCTACGTTGCTTAATTGGAGAAAGTTTAAAATAGCCATGAATGCTGACATTGAGAAAATGTACAGAATGATCGAAGTTCATCCAGATCACCAAACATATCAGCGGATTCTGTGGCAACATCCTAAATCAAAGGAGCAACAAGATTATAAGTTGAGGACAGTAACTTTTGGCACAGCATGCGCTCCATTCTTAGCCATCCGCACTTTACAGCAGCTAGCTGAGGACGAGAAGGAAACCTGGCCCATAGCAGCCGAAGCGATTTATAATAACTTTTACGTAGACGACTTGTTAACAGGAGCAGACAACATTCAAGAGGCTAAAATACTGCAAAACGAGCTACTCAACATCACGCGTGCAGGAGGGTTTAAGTTGAGAAAATGGGCCAGCAATGAGCCAGCGTTACTAACTACTATACCGTTGGAAGATAGGGAGCTTAAACCTACTTTGGCACTCACTAAGGACGAGTCAGTCAAAACATTAGGCATCAAATGGCATCCTGGACCCGATTATTTTACTTTCAATGTTATTCCACTGCGAGAACATCTTACAACCACAAAAAGAAATATTCTGTCGGACACTGCATCATTATACGATCCACTAGGATGGCTGGCACCAGTGATCATCAACGCTAAGGTACTAATGCAATCCTTATGGATGACCGGTTTTTCATGGGATCAGGAAGTACCAACCCAGATTGAACACCAATGGAAAAGCTTCAAGCCAGAATTACAGGACCTCAACACTTTGCAAATCCCAAGGTGGATTAATTTTTCAAAAACAGCAAGCATGCAGATACACGGGTTTTGCGATGCATCTGCCAGAGCCTACGCGGCCGTTGTGTACTTGAGGGTAGAGTCAAACAGCGGACCGATTACGTCAATATTACTTACTTCAAAAACTAGGGTCGCCCCTGTAAAACCAACCACAATCCCTAGGCTGGAACTAAATGGTGCGGTAATTTTAGCCAGATTGTTGAAAACTACAATTGAAGGCATGCAATTAGGTCACCTACCAATATTTGCGTGGACAGATTCAACGATAGCTCTTCAATGGATTCAAGAACACCCCTCTAAATGGAAGACATACGTGGCCAATCGGGTAGTGGAAATACAGGAAGTCATTCGACATGATCAGTGGCGGCATATTCCAACTAGTGACAACCCAGCAGATTTAGCCTCCAGAGGTGTAGCAGCGTCCATATTACTAACCTCGCAATTGTGGTGGCATGGACCAAGTTGGTTAATCAACGACCCAAGGAATTGGCCCAAAACAAAATTTACTAGCGAGAAAACCAATTTAGAAGCAAAAAAGTCAACAGTAATCAACGTTCTTGCGCAATTGGAAGATAACATTTTGCTCCGATACTCCAATATGACACGGCTCATATCCATCATTGCACTCATACTACGTTTTACTTATAATTGTCGTAATACCAAGGCTAAACGACTAAATTACTTATCATCAATTGAATGGATAGAGGCAGAAAGGGTAATATTACGGCTAGTGCAACAAGCAGAATTTCCAACAGAATACACAAATCTACAAGCCAAGAAACTATTATCGTCAAACAGTCGTCTGTATAAACTATCCCCATTTATGGACAAAAATAACTTAATGCGAGTAGGTGGAAGGCTAGCTAACGCCACAATATCTTACAATGCAAAGCATCCAATCATTCTTCCTCAAAGACATCTGGTAACAAGGCTAATCATAAGGCAGATACATCTAGGAACTCTCCATGGAGGTACTTCACTTGTGCTAGCCACTAGTCGTCTTAAATACTGGATCTTGAATGCCAGAAGAACCATTACTAGTCAAATTGGAAAATGCGTTACGTGCATAAGGCAACGTGGAGAAACCATGACACAACTTATGGGACAGCTACCGACACCTAGAGTCACCATTACGAAGCCTTTCACAAACATCGGAATTGATTATGCCGGTCCAATTACTATTAAAACTTCTACAATTCGTAACGCCAAACTTCAAAAGGCATACATCTGTGTCATAGTCTGCCTAGCTACACGAGCGCTACATTTAGAACTGGTGTCAGACTTATCAACTCTAGCATTTATAGCTGCTTTTAAAAGATTCGTGGCCAGAAGAGGGTTATGTACAAATATTTATTCTGATTGCGGCAGCAACTTTATGGGAGCTAAGACCATACTTGACAGAGAGATAAGGCAAGCAATAAACCAGGCCAGCCCAGAAACTGCGCGATATCTTGCTTCCGGGCAAGTCACTTGGCACTTCAATCCGCCAGCCGCTCCACACTTTGGAGGCCTCCAGGAAGCCGGAGTCAAATCTGTTAAACACCATCTACGTAGAACATTGGGAAAGGCGACTTATACTTTTGAAGAATATACCACCATCTTGACACAGGTGGAAGCATGTTTAAATTCCAGACCACTTTGTTACGTGAGAAATGATCCTGACGATCCATTTGTACTAACACCTGGCCATTTTTTAATTGGACAAGCGCTTAATGCCGTACCCGAACCAGTGCACAACGAAACAATACCACTTTCTGGGCGATGGCAACGTCTCCAAAGCGCAGTTAAGGGATTTTGGGACAGATGGACCAAGGACTATTTAAATCAACTGCAGCATAGACCAAAATGGCAACTGGAACAAGTGAATATTGTGATGATTATGCGCCATCTGTTTGTCGAGAGGATGAATCAACGATTTTCGGTTGTTGTCTGAACTAAGAATTTAAGTACTAAACTAAAATTGGAACGCGCGATAAGTGAAGACAACTTCAAGCTCCTGGACGAAAAGAATAGAACATACCACTAGGCTCGAGAAAAAGGACTCGAGAAGGTTCCAGAAAGTAGACAAAGGTAGAACTGCCTATATAAAAGCGCCTGGCAGCCGCTATCGAGTCAGTTTTGATTATAAAGGCGATACAAGTGTTCCAAAGTGAAAAAGTGGTGATTTATAGTGAAATAAAAAGCGATAATAAGAATTGAATAGTGCGAAATATTAAATTTGCTAGTGATTATAGTGAGCTCTAAGAATTGTGTTTATTTTTAAATTGTGTTTGGATTGTGATAAGTAAATTATTGTGTGGATTATTAAAAAGTGTATTCCTTAATTAATCCTACGAATCCGTTAAGCCGTCAAAACGTAACAATTGGTGTCAGAAGTGGGATTAATTAAGAGATAAGTGAAATAAGTGAACTTGAACAATAATTGTGATTGGAATTTAAATTTTGTGCGTGAGAAATAAGGACTTATTAATAAAATGGGTCGAAAGCTAGTGGATTTGCGCACTGTAGAGTTGAAAAAAGAATTAAGTAAACGCTCGTTGTCAACGGTGGGGGCTAAAAGTTCCCTAACCGCCCTGCTTCGAGAAGCTATGGTGAACGAAGGTAAGGATCCTGAAACCTACATGTTTGAAGACGAGGTAGAAGCGGAGCCAGAAGAAACGACAGTGAGTATGGCAGAACTTTTCAAAACATTGATGGTGATGAAGGAAGCGCAAGAACGGTCATCAGCAGCGCAAGAACGGTCATCAGCAGCGCAAGAACGTGCATCAGCAGAGTTGAAGGCAGATATGAGGGAAGCAACAACAGAAATCAAGGCGGAAGTGTTGGCGTTAAAGGATGAACAAAAAATGTTAACAGTAGTTCATGAACGTTCGATCGCAGATCTCAAAGAATCGATGGAAGAACAGAGGAACCAGCTGGAACAGAAAATCGAATCATTCTCCCTTTCTGTCGACAACAAGCTAGATAACATGAAAGAAAATGTAAGGAATGATCTGGAAAATCTCGAATCTTCCATCAAGGTAAATGTGAAGAATGATCTGGAAAATCTCGAATCCTCGATCAAGGCAAATGTAAGGAATGATTTAGAAAAGCTCGAAACTGAACTAGAAACTGTCAGAGCCGACCTGGAAAGGGTAAAGATTCAACACCCAGCGGCAGCATCTCACGAAGTCATCGGAGTTAGGAAACTACAGCCTCCAACTTTTGACGGGCAAAGCCCATGGCCTACTTATAAGCTCCAATTCGAAGCAGCAGCAGCCGGTAATTACTGGACCGAGGAGGAGAAAGCAATGTCCTTAACGTTAGCACTAAGGGGCACAGCAGCAGAAATACTACAGTCAATACCTGCAGAGCATCGAAACAATTACGGGTTCTTGGTTCAGGCGTTAGAAATGCGCTACGGCGATCAGCACATGCAAGAGGTCTATCGGCTTCAACTTCGAAATAGACTTCAAAGGCCAGGAGAAACATTACAACAACTATGCGCCGACATCGAGAGGTTAGTGCATCTGGCTTATCCTAGCTTCGGCCAAGACTACATCAACGAAGTAGCAAGAGAGGCTCTTCTTAACGCATTTGCTGACCGGGACTTGCAACAGGCAGCCAGATTGGCCGGAAAGAAGAATACTGCAGAAGTTTTGGCATATGCTCTGGCATACGAGGCAGCGAAGCAAGCATCACGAAGTGCAGTCCGCATCAGAGAGATCCACACAACAGAGGACATTTGCAGCAGAATGAATGCAACAGAAGTACGCGGTCGACTCCGATGCTGGAACTGTAGCGAACCGGGTCATTTGCAAAGGAATTGCAGAAAGCGAAGGAGAGCGGAGTCCCCCGAGAATAAGAGTGGCGCAAAGTGTTGTGAAAAATGCGGACATAGACAGAAAGGTGACCAGAGGGAGGCCGAAGAAAATGACTCCGTGTCGCCCCGTAGACAGCAGCAGGGAAACGAATAAAGACTAACTCCATGGGGCGGGAGTTGGTCGGGGAAATCGAAGCCCCCGGTGTCATCATCACAACTATCAAACAACTGCAGCGTAGTGGCAACAGCCTGGTCATCGATGGAAAGATTGGAGCGGAAAAATGCACAATAACTGTAGACACTGGCGCTTCAAAATCTGTTATCCGGGCTGACATGGTTGGCAATAAATGGCTGAAAGACGCACGCCAATACAGACTGAAAACTGCAACAGGAGAGCCAGTACTAGTACACGGGGAAACTATGTTGGATGTGGTTCTCGCAGACATCGGATTTTCACACTCGTTCCTGGTAGCTGATATAACAGACGAGTGTATTCTGGGACTGGACTTTATGAAAACGCATAAAATTCTACTGGACATCGGAGAGGAAATACTGAGATATGACAACAAGGAGATTCCCATGGCCATAGGATCCACGTGTTTTTCGCAGCTGAAAGTCGTCGTTCGAGAAGATACCGTGCTTCCTCCGTGCGCTGAGAAATTGGTGCGAGCAATAGTCGATGGTGATCCCGGGAGCTACCGATTCTATCTTATCGAACCAGAGAAAACGGAACAGGCCAAAAGTATAGCAATTGGAAAATGTCTGGTGAGCATCGATGACAAAAGGGAGGTGTTCATGAGAGTGCTAAATACCAACGAGCGCGAAATACGATTAAAGAAGGATACGGTTTTGGGGAAAGGAGAACCGGCAGAACAGATTACATTAGTGGAGTGCGCTCACACGGAACCGGTGGCAAAACCAAAGCCAAAGGCCACGAAATTGGTAAACACAGTGCTCTCAAGTAGTTGTCTTGAACAAAACCAGTATCTCCAGGCAAGAACATTAGTGGAGGATTTTAGTGATATCTTCGCCATGAGAGATGATGATTTTGGAAAAACGAACATCGTCCAACATAGGATCGACACCAGAGATGCCCAGCCAATCAAGCAACCGCCGAGAAGACTACCACTAGCCAAGCGGGAAGAAGCAGCCAATATGATTGAGGACATGAGAAGACAAGGCCTTATAGAGGAGTCGAAAAGCCCTTGGATGTCTCCCGTGGTTCTAGTCAGAAAGAAAGATGGCAGCACAAGGTTTTGCGTGGATTATCGACGGTTAAATGACATCACTAAAAAGGACAGCTACCCATTACCTCGTATCGATGACACACTGGATACTCTCTCTGGAGCTAAATGGTTTTCTACCTTGGATCTTAAGAGCGGCTACTGGCAAGTCGAAATTCACCCGGAGGACCGGGAAAAGACAGCCTTCTCTGTAGGAAACGGCCTGTGGCAGTTTACAGTCATGCCGTTTGGACTGTGTAATGCTCCAGCTACATTCGAACGACTGATGGAATGCGTCTTGCGAGGACTGACATGGAAGACTTGTCTGGTTTATTTGGACGATATCATCGTCGTTGGAAAAAGTTTCGAGGAACATCTGGGCAATCTACGAGAGGTTTTCCAAAAGTTGAGAACAGCCCAACTGAAACTCAGCCCTAAAAAGTGCGTACTGTTCAGAGACCAAGTCAACTATCTCGGACATGTGGTTTCATCCAATGGAGTTCAAACAGATCCGGAGAAAATAGCAGCAGTTAAGAATTGGCCCACACCGAAGGACAAACATGAACTTCGAAGCTTCTTGGGACTTGCCACCTATTATAGACGTTTTGTCAGGAACTTTGCCGACATAGCTAAGGAATTACATAAACTGACAGAAAAAGGAAGACCATTTATCTGGACAGAAAAATGCGAGGAAAGTTTCAAGACACTAAAGCAAGGACTTTGCCAAGCACCAATACTTACATATCCGAAGCCAGGGGAAAAATTCATATTGGACACAGATGCGAGTAATGTCGGAATTGGTGCAGTGCTATCACAAAACTTCGAAGGGCAGGAAAAGGTCATAGCTTACTACAGTAGAGCGCTGTCAAAATCGGAGCGGAATTACTGCGTCACAAGGAGAGAACTGTTGGCTATCGTGGACTCAACTAAGCACTTCCACAAGTATCTCTATGGGCAAAACTTCATCCTTCGAACGGATCATGCAGCATTAAAATGGCTGATGCAATTTAAAAATCCTGAAGGACAAGTGGCAAGATGGATCGAGAGACTTCAGTCCTACGACTTTAATATAGGCCACAGAAAAGGAGGAAACCATGGAAATGCAGATGCACTCTCCCGGCGACCATGCGTAAAAGATTGCAAACATTGTGGGCGTATTGAGGAAAAGTGTCAAAGGACGACCGTTGAGCCAACGACAGGATGGAACGACCAGGGACTCCGAGACGCCCAACGCGACGACCCAGATATTTCTTCGATTCTGGCATGGAAGGAATACGAGGAGAAGCCTGAATGGAAGGATATTGCAGAGAGAAGCGAAACCCTGAAGAGCTATTGGGCCCAATGGGATTCATTGCACATCGAGCGAGGAGTGTTAAAGCGCAAATGGGAAACCGCTGACGGTACCTCTCACCGAATGCAGGTGTTAGTCCCTCGCAGTAGAATAAGAGATATTCTCGAGGAGTGTCATAATGGCGCATCAGGAGGACATCTGGGAGTCAATAAAACTTTGGCAAAAATAAGAGATAGATTCTATTGGCTTCACATGCGGGACGATGTTACAGACTGGTGCCGTAAATGCACAATTTGTGCCAGCAGCAAAGGCCCTCGGGTAAAAACAAAAGGAGAAATGCAGCAATACAACGTGGGAGCTCCATTTGAAAGAATTGCAATCGATGTGGCGGGACCTTTTCCAGCATCAGACCGAGGGAATCGTTACATTTTGGTGGTTATGGACTACTTCAGTAAGTGGCCCGAAGCATATGCCATTCCAAACCAGGAAGCAATCACTGTTGCAGAGGAATTAGTGAACAATTGGATCTGCAGATTTGGTGTTCCTCATGAGCTTCATTCTGACCAAGGGAGAAATTTCGAATCTCAAGTTTTTCAAGAAGTATGTAAGATACTCGGAATGAAGAAGACCAGGACGACGCCCCTTCATCCCCAATCCGATGGAATGGTAGAACGATTCAACAGGACAATGCTAGAGCACTTAAGGAAAGTCGTTAGCGAGCACCAGCGCGACTGGGACAGTTATATCCCTATTTTTCTAATGGCATATCGGACAGCAGTTCATAATTCCACAGGACAAACCCCTTCTAGTGTGATTTTTGGAAGACAAATCCGGCTGCCAAGCGACTTGAAATTTGGGACACCTGTGGAAAGCAACGAATCTACTGGCGGTTATACAGGTGTACTTCGTGATAGACTTGCAGATATCCACCAGCTCGCAAGGAGGAATCTCAAGATCGCCAGTGACAGGATGAAAACAAGGTACGACCTCCGAGCAAACTGTAGCGGATTCCAGGAAGGTGACCTCGTTTGGCTGTTCAACCCTCGAAGACGGAAAGGCAAGTCTCCGAAACTTCAGCGTCAGTGGGAGGGGCCCTATAAAATCCTAACACGGATCAACGATGTGGTCTACAGGATTCAACAAGGACCCAAAGCAAAGAAGAAGATTGTGCACATAGACAGGCTGTGCCCATATCATCAGCCGGATCCAGGATGGACAACTGTTCGGGACGAACAGTCCTAAGAAGGGGGCAATGTGATGATTATGCGCCATCTGTTTGTCGAGAGGATGAATCAACGATTTTCGGTTGTTGTCTGAACTAAGAATTTAAGTACTAAACTAAAATTGGAACGCGCGATAAGTGAAGACAACTTCAAGCTCCTGGACGAAAAGAATAGAACATACCACTAGGCTCGAGAAAAAGGACTCGAGAAGGTTCCAGAAAGTAGACAAAGGTAGAACTGCCTATATAAAAGCGCCTGGCAGCCGCTATCGAGTCAGTTTTGATTATAAAGGCGATACAAGTGTTCCAAAGTGAAAAAGTGGTGATTTATAGTGAAATAAAAAGCGATAATAAGAATTGAATAGTGCGAAATATTAAATTTGCTAGTGATTATAGTGAACTCTAAGAATTGTGTTTATTTTTAAATTGTGTTTGGATTGTGATAAGTAAATTATTGTGTGGATTATTAAAAAGTGTATTCCTTAATTAATCTTACGAATCCGTTAAGCCGTAAAAACGTAACAATATCCAGATTGGTGATATTGTTCTCGTTAAACAAGAAACTATGGCTCCAACACATTGGCCTCTTGCAATTATCGAAAAGGTCTTTCCAGGTAACGATGGCCTAATACGTGTAGTACAACTACGCACTAAAGATAATACATTTAAACGACCTGTCACTAAAATTTGTCGATTACCAATTGAGGAAACAAAGCAATAACTCCAAGAAGGAGCACCAGCATAAGTGTTTTATGTTTCATGTTGTGTCGTAAATTCAAATTTACAACCTAATCCCACTCTGTCCATGCTAACCTGATAGTTTTTTTTTTACAGACATCCGAATACGACTATACTGAGGAAGATCTGGCCGCAGTGGAAGATAGTTTACTATATCCACCCGGCAGCCCTTTTTTAGATATAGATTGCGAGATTATTGATCTCTCCAGCCCGTCACCACCACCAGCATCGCCAAAGATTATAGCCACGCCTAGTGACATCAACAAACCATCGTCGTCATCAGCCCCAGTTTTGGAAAAGCCAGCTAGTATTAATGGACGGTTCACCTACAATTTAGAAGCCTTGAAACCAACCACAACGCTGACCGAGTTAGATGAACGTGCCCAAAATTGCTTTCAGCGCTTCATCACGCGCGAAGGAGAAAGCTTATTCTTGCCTCGCAGCGTGATACGAAAAATTGACTTTCACGGCATACGAGCAAAAAAAAGGAAGGAAAAGACAATCAATCTGCCGAACCGTCATCAAGCACGACTGCAAGTAAAGGCCGATGGACGAATTGTCTTTCATCATTACCACAAAAGGGGCATCAGTAAACTCCTTCATCTTGAACGTGACCGTTCAACGGGGCGGAGTATGTTCAGTCCACAGTCATAATAATACCTAAAATACAATCCTATATAAAAAAATGGAAAGAAAATATACATATAAGACATAAAATATAAAAAAAATACAATATATTAAAAATTTTATATAAAAATTTTACATAAATGAATTTAAAACTATGAATACTTAAATATTTAAACTTATAAATACTTAAACCTATACATAATTGAATTACAAATAAATACATTTATAACAATTCTTACAAATTTTCTTAAAACTAAAAATGCAGCTAAGAACCTGAAAATAAATAATGGTTAATACTGTACAAAATAAATTGTATGATACCTTATGCTCACCTGGGGCCAGTTCACGCAATTCGACGTCGACTGAAAACGACGCGTTAAATGTCGTTTTGGGTTCACGCAAGTCGACGTTTTATGTTTGACGTTTTAAAAGTGTCGTTAATCTTCTCGACGCCAGATTTGGCGTCGAATTCATTTATTGTTGTATTAAAAACGAGTTGTGGTGCCAATTAGAGCACAGCAGAAATAATTTTACACAAAACTTTTTACAGCTCTGAACGAGCAAAATGCAACAGAAAAAGAAAAACTATTAGTTGAAAAATAACAATTATAACTACTCCAAGAAGATTTAGATGTACAAAAATAAATTCAGAGCTGAGATTTTCCAATAATGTTATGAATTTGTTTAATTAATTAATTTAATTACTCACATTATTGAAGTTTTAGTATTATTTGCAACTTGTCCCCCTTGTGGATAATGTGAAAAGTGCACCGCATTGATTATATACTAAAGGTACCTTTACATTATATGACTTGTCATATGACTTTACTGTCAATGAAGTCAAACCTAACAATGACATTTGTTTTTGACATGACATACGACATTCTGTTAAATTTTGTTTTGAATATTCTCTGTTTTGACTTGATTTATCATATGATTTTTCTATCAAAATTACAAGTTGATAATCTATCTTGCTTCGTATTGTGTTCACAGTTGACAAGTCATAACAGAAATATTCAAAGCAAATGTCGTATGACATGTCAAAAACAAATGTCATTTGACATTTTATGTTAGCTTTGACTTTATTGACAGTAAAGTCATATGACAAGTCATATAATGTAAAGGTGCCTTAAGTAGATATGGACAAACGCGAGTCAAATTAACTTTAGGTTACGGCACCACGAGCTGGGGGCGCTAATATCGCAGGGTTTTATGCTCCGCTATATATGGTTAGTTTCCGAAATAAACTTTTTCTGGTTTATGTGAAAGCCCTTTGCGCATTTGAAAACAAAATCAGAAGCTGCGGCTTTGGGTTTAGTGGCTGCGAATCTAAAAACAGATTCCTATGCGCTTTTTCCTATTGTTTTGTTAGGGAAGGGCAAAGAGGATGGAAAAATGATGATGATTTCGTAGCTGATGGGTGAAATTTTACAATGAGGGAATGAAATGAATGGGCGAGATAATTTTAATGGGAAATTTGGCATCAAGGGTTTTTTATTATGTTGAAAAAATTGAAATGGGTTTTCAGGGATTATTCCATTTTTTTAAATGAGTTTTGAATGACAAATAGAATTCGTAGAAATTAGTAATTTTTACGGATAATTGTACTACTATTGAGATATATAAATAATTTCTATTTATGTGGCATGGTGAACCTTTTATACGTAGATGTCAATGAACCTTTGCGTTTGATCTGTGAGGTGTTATATGGTTTCAACAACACCGGCTGTTTGTTCTATTTATTAACGAAGAGGAGGTATATGTAGTGGGCCTGCAATAGGCCGAGTTTGCTGTCTTGGGAAAAAAGGTGCATGTAGGTAAAAGCGGTAAAAATTAGCGAGGGCTGCAAATACTACCGTGGCTTGAAGGGTCTCTAGAGGAGCAAAAGGGTGCTATCGCCAATGCACCTTCTTCGCTTTGCACCTTCTCCAGCCAAGGCAAGCTAGTTTTTGGGGCACCTGCAATACAGGTTCGCGCCACGCAACCGTCAAAAACAATTAAATATATAGTATTTTATTACAACAAAAACTAGGGATTTATAACGAGTTAAAATAAATTGAGAGGACTATTAAACAAATTATTGTAATTACAACCAGACGCATTTTGATAAACACTAATCCGAGGCTGAAGCTCTGTTAATTTATTTTTTCCAAAGATGAAAGAATAATAATATTAATAATGTTACAATATTGCTAACTAAATATCTAGGTAGCCGGATGCTCCCGAGGTCATTGATGGTGGCTTGTGCCGTAAGGCTCGTGAACTTTTGGTTGGGGTCATGTGTCGTATGGGTTGTGGCCGTGGGAACATAACTTCTGCCCAGATATACGAGTTATGTTCAATACAATTCCATATAAGGCGGAATGTAGGACTTGTAGATTGTAGAGGGCCGCCTGCTGAAGGAGGAACTTGCATCTCTTCAGGAATCTGATAATTGATAAGCATTGCATTGATAAGCTTGTTTGGCGATTTGGAATATGTGATTACTCCATCGCAGATCTGGGACCTTATTTTCTATTGCAATATTGTTATTTTTTTCCGAAACTGCCGAAACCGTATTTTATATTATACAATATTGACATTTATTTTAAGTGAAAATTTAACAATATTGGTAAATTTTTACTTGCAAGCTGCTTCGTCTTCTAATCGGATTTAACAATATTGTAATACGGAATGCCACTGAAGATTAAATTACGTCTAAAAGTACGAGTCCACCAAAGGCATTTTTTCTTGACGTGATAATGACGTAAAAAGATGATGTTCCAAATGTGCATAGCTGCGATATGCACTTTCTTCGTGACGTCATTTTGCCGGCGAGCAAATGTTTGTTTGCTTTGGTGGATTTGTATATTAAGATGTTAAGAGATGAGTCAGCTATTAGATTCTTTTTACCACTGAGATAAAGGGAAGGATGGTACAATTTTTTCGAGGGATGAAAGTTCACACTCTATTAGACAAGGTCTTGCCCGTTCTTGTCTTATATTGACGAAGGCGTACTACCTTAATTGAATGGCCCGTACTACCTTAATTGAATGGCCAGAAAAAAAGCTCTCAAACCAGTTCTTTAGTACTGCGATGTGCGTTAATTTTACAGTTTTACAGAAAGCGTCGAATTTTCCACCTGTACAAAGGAATTTGCACGCATAACTCTGCGCTCAAGTTTCTGCAAAAATGTATGCAGTTTTAAAAAGAGGCGGCTTTTCTATCCACTCAATCAACTCAATAATTTTTAAAGCTACAACTTTTAAGAAAATGACCAGCATTTAATAAAAAATTCACCTTTGAACCAAAAAAAATAGTAAAACTGAATGAAAATATTGTAGATATGTATTAAAGAACTTGTTAAGAAACTGGCTGATGTGCATTTAGTGTTTAATGGTGGGAAAGAGGGTTTTGCCCGTCTTACTTTGATGTTTGAATGAAATGGCTACCTAGTAAGATGAATATTGAATATCACGAAGGCCTTTAAATTAACGGTTAATTTATACATACTAAAAAGGCTGGTCGTCCCAAGCAAGAGCATGTGAGCCCTCATCATTCTTATAGCTACACAATATGTGTACATCTCTCTTCTTGAAGTTTGGCTCTCGTAGCAACCTGAACATCAAGAATTCCAACTTGTTTGCAACAACTGAGTTTTTGTGTCGACGGACCTGCCACTAATTATAGGTTTTCATGGCAGGCTTCCAGTTGAATAATGAATCCAGACTGGTTTGTTCTTAATAATTTAAATTATTTTTATTTCCAATTGGATTATTTTCATAATTTTTAAAATTTGATACTATCAGAAGTAAGCAAAAGGGTAGTTTTATTGAAGCTACCATAATTAAATGAACGGGTGGTGTAGTGGGATATTCATATACATGTACATATATATAAAATTCTTAGAATTTTAGATAATTATTTACTTTATCACCGCACTCCCGCAGGAGGTAGGCTTTGTAAGGGGTTGACCAGAGCATGTTGCTTTTGGAATTAGCCGTTGGTTACCGGTTGGTTATTCAGGGTTAAAATTTTGTAAAAGTAATTTTTATAAAAAATAGCAGTTTAATTCTCCCACCAAAAACTCACCGCATTTTTGGAGTATTGCGCGAACTTTTGCGTCTGATAAAGTAAACAATTACCCTTAATACAAACATTTTAAAAAATCTTTCAAAATCGGAACTCTTCTTTTTTCATTGACGACTACCACTCTTGAGAAATATGAAGTAGGGTTTTAAACGAAAGTTTTTTATTGTTTTCTATTATTGCACGCAAATATGTATACATATGTATATTCACATTTTCAAATAGTTTGCTCAATTTGCTCTAAAAGCAATAATAAAATCAATACAAAAAAACTAGAATTTTGTTAAAAACAAACTTATTTAATTTTTCTCAAAATAAAAAAAACACGATGCTAAATTTCCCATTAAATCTCTCTTCCCATTCATTAATTTCTTCATTCATAAATTTCAGTCACCGGCCAAGAAATCATCGTAGTTTCAGCCCACCCACCCCCTTCCAAATCAAAACAAAAGGAATGCCCGCACAGGAATCTATTTTTAGATCCGAAACTTTTGTTTTTTCTTCCAACATGCGTCAAGGGCTTTGAAATGCTTTTTTAAATTCAGGCGCAAACCCGCTTTTTTATGTTTTACTAAAAAATAGCAAAATTAAAAAAATTGTCTATTTTATGATTATTATGCACTAATAAAAAATTAATATTATTAAACTAATGTTGTAAACCCATTCCCATTAATTTTAGAGGTTTACAACAGAAATTCGCAGCCCTAAAACTTAATTCAGTGTAACTAGCGCCATCTAACAAGACAACCTGAAAGATGTTTGTCCATATCTACTTACTCTATAATCAATGTGCACCGGTTTCTTTGGATTTTGCATACCTTTAGGAGAAATTATTTTGGGAAAACGACATTCGACACGTCGACTTACGTGAACCCAAATTCAACGTCGTTGAAATTAATGTCGTTTTCATAAAGCGTCGATGTCGACGTCGAGTGTCGAATTGCGTGAACTGGCCCCTGCTTCCAGGAATGACACCTAAAACGAAAACAGATTTAGTATATGTATACAAATATAAACAACGATACTATACTTACCTGTTTTCCAGTAGGACTTCAAATTTGAAATTAACAAAAAACATGAATTAATGAATTAAATACATAACATATAGTTTTATGTTCAAAACCCCAACAAGTATGCTACAAAGTAAACAACATAAGAATTTACAAGAAAACAACAACAACAACATGTCAAATTAAAAGTTGCAAAAAATCATGAAATAATATAAGTTGACTACATATCATGCAACAAAATATTAAAGTACATTCTAATTAACATATATCATGCTTCGAAATAAATACAAATGGACAATTAATGCTATAATTATTACATGCAAAACGTAAACAACATAACCTACCTTAATGAAAATTTTATCCAGCGCCCTCAGAAAACCACCAAACAACACATTATTCACATGTGAAACCATTACACAAACACTAAAACTTCACTTGAGTACACACACGTACCTGAACTACGCGGAGCCAGGTATGAATACGCGAAATAAACCGCGACGTCGCGAACAACTTATGACAGCGCGGAAACGTCAAACTTTATGCACTGACATACTATGATACATCAAATTGATGTAAAATTTTATGCGCGTTCGATTGGTGGTGCCAGAATGGCAAATTTATGTACTAATAAAAAGATATTTAAATAAATATGTTTTTACATAAGAGTACATAAGAGGGAAAGAGAAGTGCAAGGAGCAGGAAGTGAAAGGGATGGAAATAGTTATAAAATGGAGGAAATAAATTGTTCGTCGCCATTTTTTTTGTGAAAAATTAAAATGCGAAAAACATAAATATTACTTACAATTTGATATAAATTTACATCTGAAAAATCATGCATGAATTTTTACAGTATAATTATGCTATTAAGGGACGCATATCATCTAAATTATTAATAATTGAAAAATATTCACATGTCGATAGTGCAGTTCGGCTAGTCCCGTTTTTGTCGAGCCTATATAAACAGAACATTTTCATAGGCTCGCTCTCTCGTCTTTCATCTTTTCCTAAGGAACTTGCCACAGAGATCATGGTATGCTTTGAGCTAGTGTGATCTCAGGTGTTAGTTCAGCGAAAAATTACTTTGGGTAAGTACAAATACATACAACAAACAGTAGAGAACCATAATATGCCTAAGGGTTAAATTTGGTTCTGTATGCGTTTGATTCGAATTCATTTTAACAAAATTACAACAAACAGTAGAGAACCAAAAATATGCCAGAAGGTTAAATTTGGTTCTATATACGTTTGCTTCAATTTAATAATAAAAAAAAAACATAAAAAAGAATCAAACAGTAGAGAGCCACAATATGCCTGAAGGTTAAATGTGGTTCTATATACGTTTGCAACATTTTACACTGCGATAGAAAATTCAACGTGGGAATCCGCAACTAACACCAGGACATCACACGACGGCTCCCTTTTTTTATATTATTATTTTTTTTAAATAAATTTTATAATTTTACTGAATAAAAACAAAACAAGTTTGAAGTATTAACCGAGTGTTATTATTTTACTTTGCTACCCAAGTCCTCAAATTTGCATTTCAGAGGTACATCAATTTGGGCCTGGGTATTAATCGTACAGCTAATATCCATATCACGTATGCGATCAACCATTAACATTAATTGTACAGCTGATATCCTATATCACGTATGCAATTAAAATATTGGTATTAAATCGTACAGCTGATATCATATATTCACGTATGCGATTAAACAGTCTGATTCAACAACCAATGCTTTGCCATAAATGTATTCGTGGAATTTAGTACAACCAGACCGTATAGCTAATGCTTCCTTCGTTGCGTCGAATTTTCCACCTGTACAAAGGAATTTGCACGCATAACTCTGCGCTCAAGTTTCTGCAAAAATGTATGCAGTTTTAAAAAGAGGCGGCTTTTCTATCCACTCAATCAACTCAATAATTTTTAAAGCTACAACTTTTAAGAAAATGACCAGCATTTAATAAAAAATTCACCTTTGAACCAAAAAAAATAGTAAAACTGAATGAAAATATTGTAGATATGTATTAAAGAACTTGTTAAGAAACTGGCTGATGTGCATTTAGTGTTTAATGGTGGGAAAGAGGGTTTTGCCCGTCTTACTTTGATGTTTGAATGAAATGGCTACCTAGTAAGATGAATATTGAATATCACGAAGGCCTTTAAATTAACGGTTAATTTATACATACTAAAAAAGCCGGTCGTCCCAAGCAAGAGCATGTGAGCCCTCATCATTCTTATAGCTACACAATATGTGTACATCTCTCTTCTTGAAGTTTGGCTCTCGTTGCAACCTGAACATCAAGAATTCCAACTTGTTTGCAACAACTGAGTTTTTGTGTCGACGGACCTGCCACTAATTATAGGTTTTCATGGCAGGCTTCCAGTTGAATAATGAATCCAGACTGGTTTGTTCTTAATAATTTAAATTATTTTTATTTCCAATTGGATTATTTTCATAATTTTTAAAATTTGATACTATCAGAAGTAAGCAAAAGGGTAGTTTTATTGAAGCTACCATAATTAAATGAACGGGTGGTGTAGTGGGATATTCATATACATGTACATATATATAAAATTCTTAGAATTTTAGATAATTATTTACTTTATCACCGCACTCCCGCAGGAGGTAGGCTTTGTAAGGGGTTGACCAGAGCATGTTGCTTTTGGAATTAGCCGTTGGTTACCGGTTGGTTATTCAGGGTTAAAATTTTGTAAAAGTAATTTTTATAAAAAATAGCAGTTTAATTCTCCCACCAAAAACTCACCGCATTTTTGGAGTATTGCGCGAACTTTTGCGTCTGATAAAGTAAACAATTACCCTTAATACAAACATTTTAAAAAATCTTTCAAAATCGGAACTCTTCTTTTTTCATTGACGACTACCACTCTTGAGAAATATGAAGTAGGGTTTTAAACGAAAGTTTTTTATTGTTTTCTATTATTGCACGCAAATATGTATACATATGTATATTCACATTTTCAAATAGTTTGCTCAATTTGCTCTAAAAGCAATAATAAAATCAATACAAAAAAACTAGAATTTTGTTAAAAACAAACTTATTTAATTTTTCTCAAAATAAAAAAAACACGATGCTAAATTTCCCATTAAATCTCTCTTCCCATTCATTAATTTCTTCATTCATAAATTTCAGTCACCGGCCAAGAAATCATCGTAGTTTCAGCCCACCCACCCCCTTCCAAATCAAAACAAAAGGAATGCCCGCACAGGAATCTATTTTTAGATCCGAAACTTTTGTTTTTTCTTCCAACATGCGTCAAGGGCTTTGAAATGCTTTTTTAAATTCAGGCGCAAACCCGCTTTTTTATGTTTTACTAAAAAATAGCAAAATTAAAAAAATTGTCTATTTTATGATTATTATGCACTAATAAAAAATTAATATTATTAAACTAATGTTGTAAACCCATTCCCATTAATTTTAGAGGTTTACAACAGAAATTCGCAGCCCTAAAACTTAATTCAGTGTAACTAGCGCCATCTAACAAGACAACCTGAAAGATGTTTGTCCATATCTACTTACTCTATAATCAATGTGCACCGGTTTCTTTGGATTTTGCATACCTTTAGGAGAAATTATTTTGGGAAAACGACATTCGACACGTCGACTTACGTGAACCCAAATTCAACGTCGTTGAAATTAATGTCGTTTTCATAAAGCGTCGATGTCGACGTCGAGTGTCGAATTGCGTGAACTGGCCCCTGCTTCCAGGAATGACACCTAAAACGAAAACAGAATTAGTATATGTATACAAATATAAACAACGATACTATACTTACCTGTTTTCCAGTAGGACTTCAAATCTGAAATTAACAAAAAACATGAATTAATGAATTAAATACATAACATATAGTTTTATGTTCAAAACCCCAACAAGTATGCTACAAAGTAAACAACATAAGAATTTACAAGAAAACAACAACAACAACATGTCAAATTAAAAGTTGCAAAAAATCATGAAATAATATAAGTTGACTACATATCATGCAACAAAATATTAAAGTACATTCTAATTAACATATATCATGCTTCGAAATAAATACAAATGGACAATTAATGCTATAATTATTACATGCAAAACGTAAACAACATAACCTACCTTAATGAAAATTTTATCCAGCGCCCTCAGAAAACCACCAAACAACACATTATTCACATGTGAAACCATTACACAAACACTAAAACTTCACTTGAGTACACACACGTACCTGAACTACGCGGAGCCAGGTATGAATACGCGAAATAAACCGCGACGTCGCGAACAACTTATGACAGCGCGGAAACGTCAAACTTTATGCACTGACATACTATGATACATCAAATTGATGTAAAATTTTATGCGCGTTCGATTGGTGGTGCCAGAATGGCAAATTTATGTACTAATAAAAAGATATTTAAATAAATATGTTTTTACATAAGAGTACATAAGAGGGAAAGAGAAGTGCAAGGAGCAGGAAGTGAAAGGGATGGAAATAGTTATAAAATGGAGGAAATAAATTGTTCGTCGCCATTTTTTTTGTGAAAAATTAAAATGCGAAAAACATAAATATTACTTACAATTTGATATAAATTTACATCTGAAAAATCATGCATGAATTTTTACAGTATAATTATGCTATTAAGGGACGCATATCATCTAAATTATTAATAATTGAAAAATATTCACATGTCGATAGTGCAGTTCGGCTAGTCCCGTTTTTGTCGAGCCTATATAAACAGAACATTTTCATAGGCTCGCTCTCTCGTCTTTCATCTTTTCCTAAGGAACTTGCCACAGAGATCATGGTATGCTTTGAGCTAGTGTGATCTCAGGTGTTAGTTCAGCGAAAAATTACTTTGGGTAAGTACAAATACATACAACAAACAGTAGAGAACCATAATATGCCTAAGGGTTAAATTTGGTTCTGTATGCGTTTGATTCGAATTCATTTTAACAAAATTACAACAAACAGTAGAGAACCAAAAATATGCCAGAAGGTTAAATTTGGTTCTATATACGTTTGCTTCAATTTAATAATAAAAAAAAAAACATAAAAAAGAATCAAACAGTAGAGAGCCACAATATGCCTGAAGGTTAAATGTGGTTCTATATACGTTTGCAACATTTTACACTGCGATAGAAAATTCAACGTGGGAATCCGCAACTAACACCAGGACATCACACGACGGCTCCCTTTTTTTATATTATTATTTTTTTTAAATAAATTTTATAATTTTACTGAATAAAAACAAAACAAGTTTGAAGTATTAACCGAGTGTTATTATTTTACTTTGCTACCCAAGTCCTCAAATTTGCATTTCAGAGGTACATCAATTTGGGCCTGGGTATTAATCGTACAGCTAATATCCATATCACGTATGCGATCAACCATTAACATTAATTGTACAGCTGATATCCTATATCACGTATGCAATTAAAATATTGGTATTAAATCGTACAGCTGATATATATTCACGTATGCGATTAAACAGTCTGATTCAACAACCAATGCTTTGCCATAAATGTATTCGTGGAATTTAGTACAACCAGACCGTATAGCTAATAGGCCCCCATCCACGGTCACACATGTGTGACGAACATCTTTCGAAGAAGAACTGCCATTTACACACACATAGAAGTTTTGACATTTCTAGGCCATCAACGAGCAAAAATTGCTTCACACTTGTGTGAGCGACAATAATAATAAAAATCTATATATCTCTATATTGATATTTTTAAATGAAAAAAAATGTCTTGAGTGTTACAAAAAACCAAAACAAATCGTGTTTTACGTATTTTACACTCTCATTCGCAAAAATTCACCCATATAATGAAGCAGGTGTGAAGGAAAAATCAAACCCGACGAATATTAGCTTCATACGGCGGCCAACTTCGAAAATTTGTAGTTTACACACGCATACTATGAAATAATTTCGATGTTGGCCGTATGTCGCACACTTGTGTGACCGTGGATGGGGGCCTAATGCTTCCTTCGTTATTTGTGGCTAGTTTTGTTGCGATGGTGTGAACGCTCTAGTGGCATAAGCTACAGGCTTGTTATCTTGTAACAGACAAGCCCCCATTGACTTACTGCTGGCGTCCACTGATAACCTCACAGGCTTGTTTACATCGTAATAGTTTAAAACTGTGTAAATGTGACCTAGAAATGTAACTGTGAAAATGTGACCTAGAAATTTGACAGTGGTTTTATTGTACTCACATTTTTCGTTGTTTAATGTAAATCCTGCTTCACGTAGACGGTTGATTACCGTTGTTTCTCGAAGTTCTTTTGAAGTCGTGCGTGTATGAATATGTCGTCCATAGCTATCTCACAATTTTTTATTCCCTCTAAGGTTTTGTTCATCACTTCGGTAAAAACTTCGGGGGCTGATGATATGCCAAAGGGCATTCTTAAATAGCAATACCACCCCCAAGGTGTTGAGAACGTTAGGTATTTTGATGTTCTTTCTGACACTTTGATTTGCCAGAATACCTTTTGGCAGTCTAATTTGGTGAAATATTTACTGCCATTTGTTTTTGCTGCTATTTCTTCCACTGTTTTCATCGGGTAAATTCTACGTTTGATGTTTTTATTCAGGTCAGTTGGGTCCATACATACTCTTAGTTTTCCCTTGTATACTACTACCATTGGGCTAACTGCTGGTGTTGGTTCACTGATTGATTTTATTACACCCATCTTTACCATATTATCCAGTTCTTTTTTTACTTGGTTTTGGATCGCGTATGGAATCTTTCGTGCTGGAATTATTTTGAATTTCGGTTTATCTATGATGTCTATATCGTATTCGAAATCCTTACAGCAACCTAAATTATTTGTCTTCATAGTTTCATTGTCCAATTTGTTGACACGTACTACAAAACCCATTTTGTCACACATCTCGCGACCCAATATTGCTTCATAATTCTCCTCAATTATTTTGAATAAGATTATTTGGTCTGCTTTTTTTATTTGACATCTGATTCGTGTTTCACCTACTACCCTGATACTTTCCTCATTATAGGCCAGCAATCGTTTCGTTGATGATGCTTTTATTTCTGCTCCCAACTTTACAGCTTGTTTCCTTGACAAGACATTCCACTGTGATCCTGTGTCTAAGTTTAGTGTCAGCTCATTTTGGCCAACTTTGACAGTAGCCCTCCATTTGTCCTTGTTTCTTTTCGCTATTTGTATTGATCCTACAAATGAAAATTCTTCTATGTCAAGTTCATTATAGGTGTCATCGCCCGAATCCAAAACGTTTACTTTTTCCGTCTTTTTGCTTTTATTTTTCTTTTTATCGCTTTTGTGTTCATTTGTTTGTTCCCTTTTTGCTGAGCGGCACATGATTCCAAAGGGTCCCTTTCTTTCGCATTTTTTGCATTCTTTATTGAAGGCTGGGCAACTCCTGGAGCCATGTGTGCTTCCACAACGTTTACAATTAAATTGTTCGTCAGTTTTGTTTATTTTGAATTCATCATTAAGCTCATTTATTTGCTTGTTTGCTCTTTCTGCAGTTCTGCATATTTTAATGGCTTTTTCAATAGATAACTCATCTTCCATCCATAAATTTTGACGTGTTTCCTCCGATCTCAAACCAAGAACTATTTGATCGGTGATGAATTCATCCTCATTGGCAAACGAACATCTTATTTTCTTACCTGTTCCCGTAATTTCTGCAGAAAATCTTCAAAGGGTTCTTCTTGCTGCTGATTCTATGAAATTGACAACGCTCGTATGTTTTGTTTTTCGTCGGAGCGAAGTGGGCTGTTAACTTTGCCTTTAATGTAGTTAAGTTCGCACGCTCGGCGTCTGTGAGTCCCAGATTGTTTATTACTCGGATTGCATCTCCGCCAATGACAGCTTTAAAATTCGCGTTTTGTATCCCATTTGGCTCTTTATCTACTTTAGTGGCTATTACGTAGCTGTCGTATTCTTCTGACCATTCAGCCTACTCGCGAGACATGTCAATTTCATTATTTATTAATAGTGGTTTGGGCTGCCATTTTTCCACTTTTTAAATCATAATCACAAATTTATTCACAATCTTACCTCAAATTCTACAGAAAGAAAAAAGCCCGTCCATGTGCTTAACCTCACTTTAATTTTTTCGTACTTTTCATTTCTATTTATTAAAGCTTAACTCACGATTTTTTTCTCGCTTTTTATTTTCTAGAATATTATTATTTTTAATCCTATTTTAATCGGGTTCCGGCACCATGTAATGTTAAGCTGAGTGTCACGTTAAGCGAGAGTGAACGCACTCACTGGTTTATTGAATATATTAAAGTATACAACCCAATGGGTATTGACTTATGTCATTTCGTGACAGAGTGCAAGAAACATTTACTCAACCTTTGGAAAGAATGATTCAATTTTTGTAAGAAATTTGAGTTGTTAATTTTACTTTAATTAGAGTCTGCAACGTTCTACCGTATAGGAAATGTATCACGCTATACGGTGAAGACCATCGTCCACTGAAAATTCCAAAAATTTGGGGTATTGTTGTCCAATGGACCTGTTTCCAAGAGTTCAAAATTTCGCAACGCATTAGGGCCATAGATTCCACGCATTCGTACTTATTTTTATAGCCAATTTATCAACAGAAAGTTGCACTACTGAAGCCAAATGCAAGATGATTTTCCATTTAGAAAACTAACAGTATTTATTTATTTATGACAAACAGCTACAAAACGAAAATCCAACAAACTGTCAAACGAATGTTTGCATAATATTTCCCTACAATTCGAAATCCTTACATTTCCAAAGACAAAAACCTCTGAAAATTGAAATGTAAAATCGAAATGTGTTGTCCATACAATTTGACATTTGAAATGTATCTTGGCACAGCCCCTAAATTTGGAATTATGTAATACGTTTTTTGTTTCAGTTAGGGCCGTTTTCACAATCTCCGGTTAAACTTTAACTGCAACAATAACCAGCAGTTAGTTAAAAATGCCGTTTCACAATCTCTAGTTAGAGTCAATCTGTCAGTTAATTTACAACTGGAAGTTAATTTAACCGGACGAATTTCTCCTGGTTAAATAATTTAACTGAAAGTTTCACATTGGCGTTGATATTTTTGCACTTTACAAGTCGTCGCTTATCCAGAATAGTGTCGCAACTCAAAAACAATGAATTTTACAGGGGAGCCATTTGAAAGTTTTTAGTTTCATACAAGCCCATGTTATGATCTTGGATTCCAGCGGGTTTCCAGCGGTCATTTTTAGAAGTATTAATATGGATTTTTGCTACATAAAAATATGCATATTTAGCTATACATTCTTAAAATAAACTCGAAATTGGAAATTTTTGAGTTGTACCACTATTCTGGATAAGCGACGAAGTGTATTTTAATGAAAAGGAACACTTTTGACATTTGATGTACTGTAAATATATGAAAACTAGTACATTTTTACTTTAACTTCAAGTTTGTTAACTCATAGTTGGTGAAAATTAAATTTTTTTACTGGCACATTACGGTCACAGTTAAATTAACTATCAGTTTAGAAACTGGAAGTTTACTGACAGTTTAACCGGAGATTGTGAAAACGGCCCTAAGAGCTCGATTTCATTCTCAAATAAGATGTCTTGTGAACAATTTTGGAAATTTGCAATAATGCAAGTGAAAGCAATTTTTAAAATTCAATAAAAATAATATATGTATTTCTTTAAAATATTCAAATAATAATTTTTTTTATTAATTTTTAGGGAAAAGAAAACAACTAAATGGCAGTTTCAAATTTTAATTGATTTTATGGAAAATCAACCGGACCTGGCAAAAAATTGTTTGAACACAAGCGATGGAAAAATCCGACTGAAGAAATTGTGTCCAAGTCTTGAGGAGCAGCTAAATTCTCCCGGGCCACCTGTTAAGGATGTTGACACTTTTCAAATGCAAATTGCAACTGATTTTAAAAATTATCGTTTATTATTTCAGGTTTGGTATGATTTAAAAAATACGGTCAGAGCAAAATACCGGAAAAATTTCATAGAAAGGAACAAGACTGATGGAAGACCTTTAAAAATAATTACGATGAGCGACACGGAGCAGCGACTGATCGATTTGCGGATTAGCGATAGCTGAAATACCCAAACCAAACCTTTTTGTGCAGGAAATAGGAAAAAATAACGTTTCTCTTTTTACATTTTTGATGTGAAAACGTACTATCTTTTCTAAAAATCTAGTACATCACTATAAATCGTTTACAGAATACCAACCCTCCATAAGGGCCGATACATATCCAGGCGTGCTTTGAACACATCCAACCCCAAAGCTGGCTGCAAACACATCCAACCTATGCGTTCAAATGGGATTGAACACATTAAAGCTTATCTCGCAAATTCAGGCCTTGGCAAAGATGGACACAAGGCTCGCCTCTGTCGGAATTCCGGCAATGTTGGAATTTGAATTCGGACGAGGCTCTAGTTTGCTTTTGACAGTTGAACATTGGGGTTGGCATTTTGTTTGTGAGTTCATATTAAAAACTAGTTGGGATGTGGATTTGACCCCTTCAGTCCACACGATTAACTTCCCAGTACGATGAACGAAGATGGAATAAACTGACTTCTTACAAAATAGTTATACGTTTAGCACGGAAAATTGGCTAGTATCAGAACTGATGACAAAGCAATCCCGAGAGAAGCTAGTTCAAATAACTATAATAGTAGTAAATCCACAAGATTTTTCTAGAGAATTTGTTTTTCCTGAACGTTAGCAAACAAACATGTCCTCCGCATTTCGTTCGCTGCACAAAAGCGGGTGTGCAAATTCGTATTGAGCGTCCTGAAGCGCCGTTGACAAACTGAGAAGCGAATGACTTCATTAGTGTTATGATTTCTTAAACCACTTTTATCGTTTAGCGGAGGAAACAAATACAAGAGAACATTTAAAGTCTCATTTTATTATAAACACAGAATAAGATAATTAAAAATAAACAAAAAAGGAAATTACATTTCACCAACTTAAATTAAGAGTTCTTGTTCAAATCTTTTTGGCAAGAGGATTGCACGAAGCAAAACCGACCGGTGTCCTTGGTGGGCTGGAAGAACGCGATGGCGATGGGCTGAAATATTCCCCTGCAGAAAACTCACCATCAGACTGCTCCGGTGTTAACGTTTCGTTCGCTACCGACGTCCTTGGCAACGAAAACCCCTCCATCAATATGTCCAATGGTAGCCCCCGTGAGCTCGAGACCTCGGTGTGAGATGTACTTCGTGCTTTGAACTGATTCGTATGCGACCGGATTAATCGCTTTCCATTATTGTACTCAATAAGGACATTGTACATTACGTTTCCTATCTTTTCAATTATAGTGCCTTTGTTCCAGAAGCACTTCCCCCTTTTATATGTACGTGCGTATACCAAGTCTTCGGGTTTAAAAAAACGATGCTTTGCTCCGTGATGTCTATTGAAGTAAAATTCTTGCTTTTCAGTTTGAAAATCCCTACGATGCGGTGGTTCCACGGATGTTGGTTTAACAAGATCCATTACTGTTGATATCTTCCTCTTTATAAACAACTCGGCAGGCGACAATTTTCCGGGTAATCTCGGAGTGGAACGATAGGTTTGCAAAAATGTTTGTAAGTTTTCTACATCCGTCCCTTCCGTTCTTAGTTTTTTTATAGCTCTCTTCAATGTATCCACAAATCTTTCGGCTTGGCCGTTAGACTGGGGGTGGTATGGAGCTGTAGTAAAATGCTTTATACCTCTGAATTTCAGGAATTGTTTAAATTCTTCACTAATGAATTGTGTACCATTATCAGTTACCAGTTCTTTACAATCTCCAAATTGCGCAAAAACTTTTTGTAGTTTTTCGATAACGTCCTTCGTTGTGATTCTCGCCATAGAAAAAATGTCTGGCCACTTTGAATGTGCATCCACTATCACCAGATAGTAGGTTCCAAAAAGTGGTCCAGCGATATCCATGTGTAAATAGCACAATGTTTGATATAATCCCTTATATCCTCGTCTATATTAGGCCAATAGACGTAGCTGCGGGCTATTGTCTTCATTCTTTCTATACCTTGATGACCTTTGTGTAGTTGTTTTAAAATGCGAACTTTAAAACATTCCGGTATTACTACCCTATCTCCAAACATGATGCAATTATTGAATAAGGATAACGTGTCTTTCCGGTTACAGAATTGTTTTAATTTTGGATCTAATTTGGATGAATCCACTATTTCTTCGTTGTCAATCATTCTAACAACCTGTTGCAAAATTTTATCCTTCTTCGTTGCTTTTGCTATCATTGACGCCGTCAGTGGAAACTGAGCTATGCTTTCTTTAAACTGCTCATCTACATTATTTTCTAAATGAGTACAAGCCATAATGTATTCCTCTTCAGGTTTGCCTTGGGAATCTATTAATCTGGATAGCATATCCACGTATCCGAAATCTTCCGTATTTACATAATCGATAGTAAAATCATACAACATCAAAGTAAGGGCCCAGCGTTGCAATCGGTTTGCTGTGTATGTTGGGATGCCTTTTTTTATCCAAATATAGACAGCAAAGGTTTATGATCTGTTAACAGCTTGAATTTTCGACCATAAATAAACCTATGAAATTTTGTGACAGCAAATACAAGGCCAAGCGCTTCCTTTTCTATTTGGCTGTATTTCTTCTCGGCTGGTGTTAGTGTCCTCGCTGCATGCATTATTACTTTTTCGCTTCCATCGGGATAAGTGTGAGCAATGTAAGCTCCTATTCCTTCATTCGATGCGTCTGCAGCCACTTTTATAGGTAACTCTGGATCAAAATGGGTTAGTAATAAATTTGAAGATAAGATGGTTTTGAATTTCTCAAATGAATCCTGGCATGCTGCGGTCCATTTAAAATCAACTCCTTGCTCTAGCAGTTTATCAAGGGGTGTTCTTAACTTCCTTAACTCTTTTATAAACTTTCCATAATGATTTATAGATCCCAAAAATGATCTTACTTGTGTCACCGTTTTGGGTGTAGGTAACTTTAAAAATTTTTCTATATTTGCAGGATCTGGTCGCAACCCGTGCTTGTCAATAATATGTCCCAAATATTTTATTTTTTCAGAAAAAAACGTGCATTTCCCAACTTTAACTCGGAAACCATAATCTTGTAGTCTCTTTAATACTACACTAAGTGTCTCTACGTGTTCGTCTAGGCTTTTGCCACTCACTAAAATATCATCCAGATATACTGCGACATTTCCGATTCCAGAGAGCATTGTGTCCATTACTTGTTGAAAGGCTCGTGGCGCTGCTTTTACACCTGGGGCTAATCTATTAAATGTAAACAGTCCCTTATGTGTATTAATAGTTAATACTGGTGAGGTTGGAGTGAGTTATTCAACCCTGTTGAGTAATCCCCACATATTCTAATATCCTCATTAGCTTTATTTGCAGCTACTATTGGTGCCGCCCAGTCTGAAAAATCTACTGGAGATATAATCCCTAAATTCTGTAGTCGTTCCAACTCTTTTTCGATTTGGGATAAGGCTGAATATGCAACTGGACGTTTCGGTCTGAAAATCGGCTTCACGTTTTCTTTTAAATGTAATTGAACCCTGACCTTCGAGCAAATGCCGGGTGTATCCGAAAATAATTCTGAAAACGTTTGCAATATGTTGGCTCTTAATTTGTTTACGTCAGCTGAAACAGTTGTTTTTGCACATATTGCACTTAAAGGTTTTTCCCAAAGATTGAATGTATCGAAGACATCAATACCTAAAATATTTAAATTTTTCATATCAGTTACATAAATTGTTAATCGAGCAACTTCCCCGTTTAAATTTGCATCGCATTGAAACTGTGTTATAATGCGAATTTGATGGTAGGACGCACTCTTTGCCGTTAAGTATGTGTTGTCAGTCACCGACTGCGGTTTCCCTAGCTTTTCCCAGCGTTCCTTGGTGATTAACTTTATATCCGATCCCGAGTCCACTTGTAACTTCATTGGAAAATTTGAAAAGGTCCCCATACACTCCAAGGTTTTATGCGTACAAACATGTCCCACAATCTTTCTGACAAACTTGTTTGAACGCCGAGCTTACCCATACACTATTATGGTTTTCATTTTCCTTTAAAGATTTCAAATCGAAATGAGTTCTTTCACTAGGAATAAGTTGTAATCAGTAGCCTTTGTAATTTTATGTTATGCACAGAACTGTCAGATAAAACCACGAAAAAATCAAACCATTTTGATATTTGGGACAAACATAAAACCAAAAACCAAATTCACCACACACTGTCAATCTTTGTTTGAACGCCTTGTTTGTACGCATAAAACCTTGTAGTGTATGGGCCCCTAAATGTTGCTTCCCTCTAGATTACTCAAATACAGTGTGGTGAATTTACGTTTTCGCTTTGAATCCAACTTATTGACATTAGCGAAAACTGCGAAATTCCGCTTCTCTTCCAAAACTTTTTTTCCTTTGTAAAATTTCCCTGGAACTCTGTTGTCGAAACCAACCGATCCTGGAACTCTCTTTTCGAAACATGCACAGTAGCCCTCTTTATGGCCCATTTTCTTGCACTGTGTACACTGGTGTGACAAATATGTACAATTTTTGTATAAATGCATCTTCCGCACGCCCAACATGGTTTACGTGGTGTGTCTGTTTGATGCCGGTTCTTATACCGCATGTGCTTCTGTCTGGGATGAGGCTGATTCTGCTTTGGGTGCTATCCGCTACTTGTGCTTTTGTTATTATATCCAATTTTGTTAATATGTGACGTTGTGTCCGGCATGACGATGTGCTTTTTCTCTATCAAGGCTGTATCTTTTTTTAAATTTGTTATTCTTTGCACTTCGGTAACTAATGTGTCTATAGTGATCTCTTTTCCTCCCGCTTCGAGTTTTGCTAAAAGTCGCGAGCGAATATCCGCATCTACTTCCTCACTTAAACCACAGACAAACATTAAACATTTAAATTGATCGGTCGTCAGATCTAGTAATTTAAAATCCTCACAGGCTTTATTTACCCTGGCAGCATAACCGATATAATCCTCTGTGCTTTTTCTTTTAACCTGGATACAACAGTATCTTTTGTTAAATAATGTTGTCTGTTCGCCAAAAACTCGTGCTAAACACTTGACAGTTTCATCGAACGTGATATCCCGTGAATTTTTCGGTAAAATATAATGGCAGTAGCGTTCGTGGACCACTGGATTTAATTTCCTCATTAGTAACCGTACTTTGGCTTTATCATCGAGATGAGCACCGTCTTCATTAAACATATCCTCATACCTGTTGAACCATGCTTGAAACGTAATTCCTCGCTCCGGATCGTAGCAAAATTCCACCATGTTATTTGCTAAAGACTCCATAGACAATTCCATTCCTTTATTCTCAATTATCGGTTTTTTTTCTGTTCCGTGGATTTGTTCTAGCATTTTCCTTTGTTGTTCCATGGTTGCTTGCTGTGCTGATAGCAACTGTAATAACTTTTGCATGGTTTCGTCCGCCATTTTTTTCTTGATATATTAAAAAAAACACTCCTCGTCGCCACTGTTAAGCTATGGTTTCCTACGAAGCGGCACCGTCATGTAGCGGCCGTATTACTACGGTGAGTGACGTAAGCAAAACGGTGTACAAAAATACGGCGACAAATACGGTGACAATAGTTGTAAAGTAATAGGCCGCTAAATTTCATCTTGTTCACTTGACCATTGCAAAGCCTGATTTTTCGAACACATTGTTGCACTGTAAATATCAATAAATTATAGAAAATATAATTGTATGCAAAACATTGTGCAAAATTAAATAAAAAACCTTTTTTTATTTCTAAAGGTGTACAAAAATTAAACACGTCTCCACCGCTAAACTACAAAAACGTTGACAAACAGTTCTACACCGTAAACAAATACCGCTACAAATGTGACGGCAACGCTATCTTACGTGACGATCTGCAGTAACGCTATCTTAGAAAACCACTACCGCGATATTCCACAGAACAATTTTTGTGACGTCACTCACCGTAATAATACGGCCGCTACATGACGGTGCCGCTTCGTAGGAAACCATAGCTTTAAACGTTGTGAAATTACTTTCCGGTGTTGCCAACAATTAGGAAATTTCAAAGCTTTCCGGAAATATTAGCAAAACTGTAACTGTTACGTACTTGTCAGACTTGACCAAAAAGAACAAATTTTGCGGTAACTACTGCAAATCCCGGGATGAACCGCAATTTCCTGAAACTGTATCACGCGTAGAAAACAATTCCCCGTCACAAAGTGCTAATCCAAAGTTTGAAAAATTCGCGCTATTTTTAAAGGGTAACGAAATTTTTGCATGATATTGAAAGGTTGTTGGGTTTTGACAAGTGATGTTTTGTTCCAAGGCTATCGCTGTGCAGAACCCAAAAAAGATCACTTCGTTTAGAACGGGTCTCATTCCATCGACTTTATTAGATACTAGCATAAAACCCACGTGCCTTGCAACGCCTTTAAATAAAAACTATTTATTATGTGCAATGTTTTCCTTCAAAAAAAAAGTAAGCTGTTATTATCCTTAAAAGGGTTTATTATAGTGCATTTTTTTTAATAAATATGGTAAACAAATTGCTGCGTATATCACCTCTGCTCAACAAATCTGCAAGTTTTGAAGCAGAGATTGGCATGTATATGTCATCAAGAGAAGTGACATTTTAGGGTTTGACGAAAGTTCGTTAAGTTTGTTCGCCTATTTACGTGGGTGCAAGAAATTATGAAGCAATCACAAATGAATATTAAATAAAGTGAATTTCAAGTCATTCATTTCTACGTGATTATAGGGATGCACTGTCAAAATTTCAGCCCTTCAGCTTCAGAGGTTTGGGTTAATCCCATTTCACCCCCTTAGGGGATGAATTTCGAGTAATCGCCTCTTAGTGGATGTAAACGTCATTATAGGGATGCATTGTCGAAATTTCAGCCCTATAGCTCCAGTAGTTTAGTAACCCCATTTCACTGCGTTAGGGGATGAATTTCGAAAAATCGCTTCTTAGTGAATGTCCACGTCATTATAGAGATGCACTGTCAAAATTAAAGCCCTTCAGCTCCAGCGGTTTGGGTTAACCCCATTTAACCCCCTTAGGGGATAAATTGCAAAAAATCGCTCCTAAGTGGATGTTCACGTCATTATAGGGATGCAGGGTCAAAATTAAAGCCCTTTAGCTTCAGCGGTGTGGGTTAACCCTATTTCACCCCCTTAGGCGATGAATTTCGAAAAATCGCTTCTTAGTGGATGTCCACGTCATTAAAGGGATGGACTGTCAAAATTTCAGCCCTATAGCTCCAGCGGTTTGGGTAAACCCTATTTCACCCCCTTAGGGGATGAATTTCGAAAAATAGCTTTATGGTGGATGTCCACGCCATTACAGGGATGCACTGTCAAAATTTCAGCACTGTAGCTATAGCGGTTTGGAAAAACCCCATTTCACCCCCTTAGGGGATGAATTTCGAAAAATCGCTTTTTAGTGGATGTCCACATCATTAAAGGGATGCACTGTCAAAATTTCAGCCCTATAGCTTTACCGGTTTGGGTAAACCCTATTTCACCCCCTTAGGGGATAAATTTCGAAAAATCGCTTTATAGTGGATGCCCACGCCATTATAGGCATGCACTGTCAAAATTACAGCCCTATAGCTTTACCGGTTTTGGTAAACCCTATTTAACCCCGTTAGGGGATGAATTTCGAAAAATCGCTTTATAGTGGAAGACCAAGCCATTATAGGGATACACTGTCAAAATTACAGCCCTATAGCTTTACCGGTTTGGATAAACCCTATTTCATCCCCATAGGGGATAAATTTCGAAAAATCGCTTTATAGTGGATGTCCCCGCCATTATAGGGATGCACTGTCAAAATTTCAGCCCTATAGCTATAGCGGTTTGGAAAAATCCCATTTCACCCCCTTAGGGGATGAATTTCGAAAAATCGCTTTTTAGTGGATGTCCACATCATTATAGGGATGCACTGTCAAAATTTCAGCCTTATAGCACCAGCGGTTTGGGTAAACCCCATTTCACTCCCTTAGGAGATGAATTTCGAAAAATCGCTTTAATAGTGGATGACCACGCCATTATAGGGATGCACTGTCAAAATTACAGCCCTATAGCTATAGCGGTTTGGAAAAACCCCATTTCACCCCCTTAGGGGATGAATTTCGAAAAATCGCTTTTTAGTGGATGTCCACATCATTAAAGGGATGCACTGTCAAAATTTCAGCCCTATAGCTTTACCGGTTTGGGTAAACCCTATTTCACCCCCTTAGGGGATAAATTTCGAAAAATCGCTTTATAGTGGATGCCCACGCCATTATAGGCATGCACTGTCAAAATTACAGCCCTATAGCTTTACCGGTTTTGGTAAACCCTATTTCACCCCCTTAGGGGATGAATTTCGAAAAATCGCTTTATAGTGGAAGACCAAGCCATTATAGGGATACACTGTCAAAATTTACAGCCCTATAGCTTTACCGGTTTGGAAAAAACCCATTTCACCCCCTTAATGGATGAATTTCGAAAAATCGCTTTTTAGTGGATGTCCACGTCATTAAAGGGATGCATTGTCAAAATTTCAGCCCTATAGCTCCAGCGGTTTGGGTAAACCCCATTTCACCCCCTTAGGGGATGAATTTCGTAAAATCGTTTCTTAGTAGATGTCCACATCATTATAGGGATGCACTGTCAAAATTTCAGCCTTATATCTCCAGCGGTTTTGAGTTGACCCTATTTCACCCCGTTAGGGGATGAATTTCGAAAAATCGCTAGGGATGTACTGTTAAAAATTTCAGCCCTTTAGCTCTAGCGGTTTAGGTTGTGCTTTGTCTGTCAGCCAGTTACTTTTTATACAATAGAAAAAAAGTAAAGAAAAAAAATCCCCTTACAACTTATTGAACCCCATTTCACCCCCTTCAACCCTTTTTTCTCCAAAAAAAAGTAGCCTATGTCCGTCTCCAAGGTCTAAGCTATGTTTGTTGCAAATTTCATCAAAATCGGTCCAGCGGTTTAGGCGTGAAAGCGTAACATACAGACAGACAGAGTTACTTTCGCATTTATAATATTAGTAAGGATTATGCTTATTACCATGGATAAACTGACTTGGTTGAGCAGGAGTTTTACATGTATATATAAAGATTATAGATATAAAGATTAATTAACTTTATTCATTCGGCATGCGCGCATCGCTTCCCAAATTATATTGTTGAGTTTTTTCTGCGTTTGTTGCCGTTTTAACTTAAAAGCGGGGAAATGAAAGAACAATATTTATAAAATTTGGCAATGAGGTGGCAGAACTGTTCAAATTTTTTGTGTCACGGAGTTTGAAAAAATCTATACATAATTGCATTGCGTTGCATGAATGCGTTGACAGATCAAGTTCACCCTGAATATTTCAATGATGGAAGACCTATTAATGCGGCACTACCTTCAATGCATCGCAATACAATGCAAAAGTTGTTTAATTTTTAACTTTTACGCATACAACGCATTCAATACTCTGTCTAATTGGTTTTGTTTTTTTCTGCAAAAATATTATTAGCTCGGATAACCTCAGTAATATATTAAAAATGGATTTTTAAGCCCGGTACCCACTTGTTGCAAACCGGCGTTTCGTATCACCGTTCTTTAAATTTTTTTCTAAAAAAATTGCAACGCTTCGTTTCAAAATGTGCGAAATGATACAATCCAAACCCGATCTCTCATTTAGCGGTTTTTCTCCGTCACATCAAAGGAATGATACGATACGCTTTAGGAGGAAGTATGGACGGGCATGCGCGTATCCTGTTGCTTTATCACACACTGACCAGATAGCCGTATCGCGCTCCCGCATCAAACATGATACAGGCTGGATGATTCGAAACGCCGTGATGATACACGAAAAATTTGGGTTCCTGTTTTGTTCGTATCAATCAACAATTGAAACGATACAGGGATGCGAAACGCCGGTTTTCTAGGATCATACAGGCAGGAATGCATTTGTTCATTCCTCATACTACTAAATCTGTGAAGGCTAGGCCCAACAGATGGTTTAACCAGGAGTGTATGAATGCAATCAGAAATAAAGAAGCCGCCTTTCGAGCTTACAAGAGCTCCCCGAGTGAATCGCTCCGTGCAGAGTATATAAAACTAAGAAATTCCTGTAAAGTCACCATCAGGAATGTCAAAAATTCATTTGACAGCAAGTTGAGAAGTAAACTCCTTAATGCAACCTCTGGTAGCAAGAACTTCTGGTCCTTGGTAAGCTCCATTAAGAAGAATTTCACTTCATCCACAACTCCTTCACTTATCCACAATGAGAAGGTGATAACAGACAGCAAATCCAAGGCCGATTTATTAGCATCTCTGTTTGCTTCCAATTCTTCTTTACCCCAAACTGATATGCTACCCCCGGTTCTTGAGCTCAGCGCTCATCTAATGGACAGGGTTTTCTTCAGGACTCGCGAGGTGTACAGGTGCCTCAAGGAGCTCGATGTAAACAAATCGACTGGACCCGATAATATACCCCCTATCGTCTTAAAACAATGCGCCTCACCTTTGGCTAGACCTCTGCGCAAACTTTTTGCCCTATCATACTCTTCCGGAGTTTACCCAGACTCTTGGAAACTTGCCCATGTTCAGCCAATACCGAAAAAAGGTGACTCCAGCGATCCCTCCAACTACCGCCCAATAGCAATTACTTCTATTCTCTCCAAAACCATGGAGACGATAATTAACAAAAAGCTTATGGGATATCTAGAATCCAACCAACTTATCAGCGACAAACAATACGGCTTCCGTCAAAAAAGATCCACTGGTGATCTTTTAATTTGCCTTACAGAACACCTCAGCCGAAGTTTGCATGGATCTGGCGAATCTAGTTTGGTTGCTTTGGATATCTCCAAGGCTTTTGATAGAGTATGGCACTCAGCCTTATTAGCTAAACTCCAAGCTATTGGAATTGACTCACTTCTGTATAAGTGGGTTGAGAGTTTCCTTTCCGGCCGTTCAATTAAGGTATTATTGGATGGCGTCAAATCTGAATCTCACCCCATCCCTGCGGGGGTCCCTCAGGGGTCAATTTTATCACCGGCCCTTTTTCTCATCTTTATAAATGACCTACTTTCAATCCCCTCCAACCCACTTCTCAGCTTCGCTGACGACGGTACTCTACGTTACTCGTACAGCTTCGATACAAGACGGACACATGCCAGATCCTGTCTTGATGATCGTGAACTAATGTTCAACTCTATTAAAAAAGACATCAAACTAATTCTAGATTGGGGAGAGAAGAATCGTGTCAAATTCAACCCCTCTAAAACCAAGTACTGTCTTATCTCAAAAAAGAAGTTCAACACCTCACCATCCTTGTCAGTGGATGACGTTGAACTAAAGGCCGACCCATCCCTACACATCTTAGGCGTGACATTAGCCAAAGACCTTCGTTGGAATGATCACATATTCCAAATCGCCAAACAAGCATCCCAGTGCTTGGGATTTCTTAAGAGGTGCAAGTTCCTCCTCCAGCCTTCGGCCCGCGCTGTTATTTATAAATCCTACATACGGCCTCTTCTCGAATATAACTCCCTCGTTTGGGGCGGCGCTCCAATAACCACCTTGGCATGGTTAGATAAGGTCCAAAAAAAGGCCCTTAAATTAATTGATGACGACACCGCTGGCTCCACCATCGACCCCCTCAGCCACCGTAGGAATGTAGCAGCATTGACTAAATTTTATCGCTACTATCATAATGACTGTTCCTCCGAGTTAAACGCTCTCCTGCCTCCACGGCAATCTTATAACCGCAACACCAGATTAGCCCACTCGTCTCATTCCCTTCACCTGCAACTCCCCCTTTCACGCACTCAACAAGATATGAATTCGTTTGTTAATAGAACAACTCGACTGTGGAATAGTCTCTCGCAGTCAGTATTTCCGAACTCCTACAACATCCAAGAGTTCAAACGCAGGGTTCATCACCACCTTCTTCAATACCCCCCCGTTCCTTTTAACCCTTAACCTATACCCCCCTCCCCTCCCCGTACTAAGCTTACTGCTAGACATTGCACCATGACGTGACAAATGACATGACGGACTGGTAGTACAAAGGGTGACTCCTGAGCTTAGCACTGTCACATAAAAAAAAAAAAAAAAAAAAAAAGTGGGTGCCGGGCTTTAGGAGGGACTTAACACAAATTCAACATGAATTCAAATTTCAAAACCCATTTAAGTGCCGACACGCAACGCAATAATGTGTCAAATCCATATAATGTAACGCATCGCAGTAAAATCCAATCAAGTATGGCAATAGCCCTAACTATAGCCCTAACTATAATGGTCTTAAGATACCTTAAGATTTTTTACGCTCCTATGAAATGTCATAATACCAACTATAATGGCCTTAAGGAATCTTTCGTTAACTTTTCCAATCTTTCGTCAAGTCTTTAATGTACGGTAACGAGCGTACAAATCTTAAGCAATCATAAGAAAAGTGTAATTTTCTTTAGTGTTTCTAGTTGCAGAAAACGTTTTTTTGCAAAATGAATAATTTGGAGTTATTAAATAATTTGGCGTTATTAGTGAAATTGGTAGAAGATGTGAAAAAAAACCTAGATCGTGTTGTGTAAGAAAAATAAATAGAGACAATAAAAAAACAGTTTTGAACTAATTCAATCAGTTCTTCATTAAAACTATTGTTAATTTCGATTTTTTTAATTTATTGGACGCTTTCCCAGACTCGATTTGTTTACCTTTTACGAATGTCAAAACGTCTTAAGGCTATCATAGCTGAGCTTAAGATTTGACAGTTAATTAACCAGTCTTAAGAGAATTTGACGAAGAATCTTATGATGTCTTAAGATCATTATAGTTAGGGCTTATAATGGTCTTAAGATACCTTAAGATTTTTTACGCTCCTATGAAATGTCATAATACCAACTATAATGGCCTTAAGGAATCTTTCGTTAACTTTTTCAATCTTTCGTCAAGTCTTTAATGTACGGTAACGAGCGTACAAATCTTAAGCAATCATAAGAAAAGCGTAATTTTCTTTAGTGTTTCTAGTTGCAGAAAACGTTTTTTTGCAAAATGAATAATTTGGAGTTATTAAATAATTTGGCGTTATTAGTGAAATTGGTAGAAGATGTGAAAAAAAAAACCTAGATCGTGTTATGTAAGAAAAATAAATAGAGACAATAAAAAAACAGTTTTGAACTAATTCAATCAGTTCTTCATTAAAACTATTGTTAATTACCATTTTTTTAATTTATTGGACGCTTTCCCAGACTCGATTTGTTTACTTTTTACAAATGTCAAAACGTCTTAAGGCTATTATAGCCGAGCTTCAGATTTGACCGTTAATTAACCAGTCTTAAGAGAATTTGACGAAGAATCTTATGATGTCTTAAGATCATTATAGTTAGGGCTAATAGCCCTAACTATTAACGAGTTTCCATGGGAGTCGAGTTGAGTTGAGGTTGAGTTGAAATGACACTTCAAATCAACGACTCAACTCTATGCGTTTCCATGGCTGACTTTTCTGCCTGTGTACAGACAGCTGAATGTGTACTTGTATTAAGCAACCAGCTGTTTTTAAATTTGACGTAATATTTTTGTTATTATAAAATAGTGATCATAAAATTAATTTATTGTGTTCGTTGTATAACAGAAATGTTATAAACAGGCGCGACATTTTGACTTTTTTAACATTTGACAATCCCGTTTGTAGTTGTGTGAGTGAACTCTGTTCAATCTACCTATTTTCGTTGAGTTGAGCAGAGTTGAAAATCTTTAACGAAAACTCTTGACTGCGATTGTTTCCATGGAGTTCAACTCGGGTTCAACTCTGGTTGAACTCTCATGGAAACTCAGTATATAATGGTCTTAAGATACCTTAAGATTTTTTACGCTCCTATGAAATGTCATAATACCAACTATAATGGCCTTAAGCAATCTTTCGTTAACTTTTCCAATCTTTCGTCAAGTCTTTAATGTACGGTAACGAGCGTACAAATCAGAATGTCGTATGTCATGTCAAAAACAAATGTCATTGCTAGGTTTGACTTCATTGACAGTAAAGTCATATGACAAGTCATATAATGTAAAGGTACCTTAAGCAATCATAAGAAAAGTGTAATTTTCTTCAGTGTTTCTAGTTGCAGAAAACGTTTTTTTGCAAAATGGATAATTTGGAGTTATTAAATAATTTGGCGTTATTAGTGAAATTGGTAGAAGATGTGAAAAAAAGAAAAAGAAAACCTAGATCGTGTTGTGTAAGAAAAATAAATAGAGACAATAAAAAAAACAGTTTTGAACTAATTCAATCAGTTCTTCATTAAAACTATTGTTAATTTCCTTTTTTTTGACGCTTTCGCAGACTCGGTTTGTTTACCTTTTACAAATGTCAAAACGTCTTAAGGCTATTATAGCTGAGCTTACGATTTGACAGATAATTAACCAGTCTTAAGAGAATTTGACGAAGAATCTTATGACGTCTTAAGATCATTATAGTTAGGGCTAATGCAATGCAACGCAAGTATGTACTTCCAGCTTAAACCAAAGCCTTCTACATTTACAAGCCATGCCCAACAAAATCTCACACTCACATTGAAAGATTCATGGGACTTCAAATTTGCTGTCACACGTGTCAGACTTCGAAGTGACAAGTGGGAATCGGACTTCAAAATTATATGTGATTTTACTGAGCCTGGTTAGTATATAATAAACTTGTGTTAATTAAAATTTACTATAGTAACATATATAATTTTAGGTGATAAATATAAAAAAGTAATAAGGGTAAAAATACAGCAAGATATAATTGAATTGCAGCGCTTAAAATTGTATGGTTAACCAAAATACAGCAAGGATGGTGACGAGGAGGATAACATTGATTGTGATATTAAGATACAATTCCAAGACGATTCGAATGGTGGAGGCGACGACCTGCTAGATGATGATTTTATCAAGAAGCCGTTGTCTATGAAAAAAAGTCCTACGCTTAGGGTACGAGGCTCTTCCATCAGGTTGTCAACAAATCAAAATTACAAAAACTTATTTGAAAAAAGACTTGACTCGAGTGAAATAGGTAAAAATACTTAGAAGATAGAATGGAAATAGCATTTGAAAGTTTTAATTACATTTTAGACTCGGAAACTTCTCATTATGTAAGCTGTGTGGACTATTTGGTGGAGAAATTCAAAGGAGCCCAAGAGGATTTACAAAGGAAATTCCACGCTCAGCAGCTCGGATTACAGCGTCAACAGCAAGAATGGGAAGAGAAAATGTTTGATGTGGAACGAGAATACTTTTCAAAAATTTTAGGATCTTTCATGCAATCTCCAAAGTAATGGTGTGCAGTATGATAAGTTTTATTTTATATAATTAATAGAGAAGTAGAATACTTTGGGTTCGTGTACAGTTTAAAAAATAAAGTCAAAAAGCAAAAAAAAGATTTAATTTATGATTTTGCAAGGGTGTGTTCGCTCAAATAGGTAATTTGTTAAAAATATTATGTGATTCTAATCGCTTTTAGTTTTCTAAAATAAAATAAAGACACACGAAGCTAGGTAAATCCCCCATTTCACCACTTCTAAGACAGGATAGTGATTAAAGTGAGCTGGTCACAAATGGTCCCTTCCGATGGCCGGGTAAGGTCCGAGTGTATAAGTAAATCCTGGTAAAAAGGCCCCCAAAGAAAGGACCTGTTGCAGTGAGTTCAGAGCAATAGGTGGATCGCAGCCGGACCCAGAAAGGCTGCTGAGGGAGCTCGCGTCTGGTTGCCATCTGGAACTGGGAAAGGCTATCCAGTGTCTCCAGGCACAAAATCTGCGATGATTCCAATGAATGATTGGGTTGTCATCCAAGCAGAGGAAGCGCTGAAAAATAGCAGTTTATTCTTTCTCCTTATCAACGAGTAGTCCCTCGAGATATTGGGAAAGAATGATAATATCGACTAAGGCTATTTTTTTAAAAGCCCTTTGTAGAGGAGGAATCTCCGAAAGTGGATGAACTGGAGGAGGACGCCGACATCGGTGGCGCGGTTCAAATCTACCTCCAACAATCCAAAATATCCACAAATAACCTCTAGATTTTCCTAAAGGAGGAAAATTTCTTGCCTCGTATGTACCGATCAGAGGCCTGTCGATCTCTTTATAATAGCTATATCCAGGATCGGGGAAGCATGGCCAGGCGCTAAACTAAAGGTCGTTATGAGGGAAGAGATCCCGAGTCGATCGAGAGCGCGTCCCTGGATCCCAGCGGAGCCTCTGGATTTTAGCCAGGATGACTGGACGGATGGTGCTATCCCTACTGGTTCATTATGTATGACTCAAAAATTGGGAACAGCGTTGGTTGTGGTATCTTCCGAGGCATAGAATATAGATACCTCTCCTCGTCTACCTGACCACTGCAGCATCTTTCAGGTGGAAGTTGCTGAAGATATATATCGGATAGCCAGGTGGCCCTCAAGGCTCTTAATTCTGTCGTTACAACATCCACGACTGTCTGTCAGTTTGATATAACTCTGTATTGGGTTGGTTGGTTGGCTTGCTAGACAGGGAACCGAAGTTTAAACGACACCCCGCTTAACCCAGATGGAAATGCCCTGCGCCACCTATTAACTGGTTGTGAGAAAAATCAACTCAAGCTCGGTCCGGGCTGAGATGGACCACAGCAACAGTGTGCCGTAATATTCACACAATATGGGCACCTTTGGACGCAAAGCGTTCGAAATCTCTTCTTCAGCTAAACAAAAAAAGAGATGACCTTCCTTGGCTCACCTTTCCTTGATGGACTGAGTGAGCTGCAAAACATTGGTGTTCCTGACCTCTGTCGCTCCAAATGGCCTAAATTTTGGCATCACAATGTATAAATTTACCGTGTGGAGATTTTGTGGCGTATAATAATTCGATTACAACAAAGTGCAAATACTTCATGTTCTTACACAATTAGGATTAAAATAAATTCGGTGAGAAGCATCTTTAGTGTGGTGTCAGTCCTTTAAAATAAAGACAGTTTTCAGTTAATTTACTTAAAAATTTCGCACTCCACGTACACAATAGTTTAATTGAGATCTTTTGAAGATAACACAAGATATGTGATGCAGAAATATTGTTTTCTCTTTAAAACAAAATAGAAATCTTAAATGAAAGTAACTTTGATTTTGTAATTAAAATGCAAAAAAATGTATGTATAATGTTCTGTTTTTATATTTTTATTATGTACTTATTTATTTAATTTTTGTTTTTGATTTTAGATTAGGTATTAAATATCAAGCTTTATTTAACGCTCTATATGCAAATTAAGAAGCTCCACTAAATTAACTGAGTGAGTTTTTAAGCTCTTGAATCTGAAAAAATAGAAACCATTAAACAATCCTAAACCAAAAGTAACAAAAAACCACACCTCCATATCCTTTTCATAAATCTGAGTCAGAATATTATCAAGGGTGTCTTGCATACGTTATCTTAATGTTGCATTCTGTATAGAAGATAACTCTTGAGATTTCTGGGCTTGTTGCATCATTAAATTATCACACTGTTTGCGAAGCTCTTGTATTCTATTATTAACTTGATCGCGTGAAATTTGCGGCTCCGAAGAATCTTATTCTGTTGATTCTAAAAATATAAAAAGCGACTTTCCACACCACCTCTAGAGGTATCGCGCGTTAACCAATTATTTTAATGGCTGGTTTCCCCAATAGGCCTATTACCATTTTTCCCGTACTTATGAAAATGCGATAATCCTTTGTATTTCCTATCCTGTAGCTCACTCACTTTATATTATTTTAAAACGTTTTTTAAAATTATTTTTGAACCATAACCACAATAACTTGAAATCATAACCACAAAAACTTTTTTGACTAAAACAAAATCACGTTATGTTATATTTCACGAAAATGTACTTATACTGGCATATTTCCAACTTTTTTATATTTTTTTATGCCACAAATTATTATTTTTTATATTTTATTTAAGCCACAAATCACCAAAATCGTTTTTAATCGAGCACTTTTAACTTTCTTGCTGCTTCCATTTTAAAATCACTTTGACATTTCGCTGGGACTTCATACAACGAAATACACACACCAGCAGCATGGCTTGTAAATGTAGAAGGCTTTGGCTTAAACCCTTGACCACAATAGGTGTGTTCGCGTACTCGCCCGCGGGTTCCATCGGGCGCCAGAAAGCGCCCGAAACCGTCAGATTTCTGTTCCCGATGGAACCCGCAGGCGAGTACGCGAACACACCTAATGCTGTCGCTGTCGCAGTCGTACTAGATTTCAACAGTTGAAATTAATGAAATTCTCTAATCGCAAATACAATTTGTCGCTAAGGAGAAGCTGCCAACAATTCAGCTTTGGTCGCGCGACACTACCAACGGCAAACTGTTTCAAAGTTAATATTAGTGTAAATTATTAACTTCCCAGTATAGGAAGTTATTGTAATCGGTCCGAAAATCGAAATTTACAATGTATTTTCATTTTTCACGGTCCCAAGAGCATTTCAAGCAAAAATTTGGGTGGAAGTATGTGTGTGTACGTATGTAGTCATTTTTTCCTTCACGAGATCGCGCGAACCAAAAAAGATAACGCCTTCGTTGAGGTGTCGTTCGAAGGGTATTAACGGAAATATGATCTGAGAAGATTTTTATAAAATTTGGTCCGGCCTTTTTTTTGGTTTAAGCGACATGATGGAGAGATAAAAAAAAGACGGGAAGTGCCATGGCTTCTCGATGGCACAGTAGGCATGAATATGTCTTATCCCTGGGGTCTATTTGTTTCTTGTTCTTATTCGAAATCACCTTCTTGTTCTTATTGGAAAGAATCCCTGGAGGGGGTCGAAAGGAATGCACACAACAATAATCTGGCTCGCTTCAATACATACCCTTCAACCACCTTATCCTTTTCCACAATGTAATAGCATACAAACACACGAAACGAAATCGTTCAAAATAAAAAAATTGTGCTTTTGTAAAAATTCTAAACGCACCGCGGCCGCACCACACTCAATCCGCAAACTGCGTAGTAAGAAAATTCCTTGATATCGATTCTGATTCCGCCCCGCTTCGAAAACACAAAAATATCGCGCGACGGACGACTCAAGCACACCTTTTCTAATGGGGCCCATCCACAGGCCAACTAGTTGTCCTAACTGAGTTGTGTTGTCACTGAATCGCATTGTGTGTGGGGCAGTTGGCAAACTGATTTGACAGTTGGGATAAATCAAAATCTTTTAATTTTATGGGGGCGGGGCCTAGAGTTTGGGCAACTAGTTGCACTGTGTGTATTGCAGTTTGGCAAACTACTTGGATGAATTAAGCCTGAATTCGAAGAATATATTTTTTTTGCAAGTTTATTTTGCATTATTTTTAATTGAAATTATGAAAGTTCACATAATATTAAATTATTTTCATAGTTTATACTTTTAGAATTTAATTTATATTTGGAAAAATATAAATATTCATATTAATAATTAAAAACAATTATAATTAATCAAAACGACAAATATTCATGTCAAAAGAAATGTCTCGAAAATTTTCTAACCTTAAGAAAGCTTTGGATAATATTTTCACCTAAAAGTATTGTTACGTTTTTACGGCTTAACGGATTCGTAGGATTAATTAAGGAATACACTTTTTAATAATCCACACAATAATTTATTTATTACAAACCAAACACAATTTAAAAATAAACACAATTCTTAGAGTTCACTATAATCACTAGCAAATTTAATAACTCGCACTATTCAATTCTAATTATCGCTTTTTATTTCACTATAAATCACCACTTTTCACTTTGGAACACTTGTATCGTCTTTATAATCAAAACTGACTCGATAGCGGCTGCCAGGCGCTTTTATATAGGCAGCTCCACCTTTGTCTACTTTCTGGAACCTTCGTTTTCTGGTTCCTTGTGGTATGTTCTATATTTCTTTTAGTTTCGACCAGCTTGAAGTTGTCTTCGCTTATCGCTCGTTAGTTTAGTACATAAATTCTTAATTCAGACAACAACCGAAAATCGTTGATTCATCGTCCCGAACAGTTGTCCATTCTGGATCCGGCTGATGATATGGGCACAGCCTGTCTATGTGCACAATCTTCTTCTTTGCTTTGGGTCCTTGTTGAATCCTGTAGACCACATCGTTGATCCGTGTTAGGATTTTATAGGGCCCCTCCCACTGACGCTGAAGTTTCGGAGACTTGCCTTTCCGTCTTCGAGGGTTGAACAGCCAAACGAGGTCACCTTCCTGGAATCCGCTACAGTTTGCTCGGAGGTCGTACCTTGGTTTTATCCTGTCACTGGCCGTCTTAGGATTCTCCCTTGAGATTTTGTCAACTGAGGCTCCAACGTGGTGTTGTCTTATTTCTCCTTTTGCTCTTACTCGAGGACCCTTGCTGCCGGCACAAGCTGTGCATTTGCGACACCAATTCGTAACATCCTCCCGCATGTGAAGCCAATAGAATCTCTCCTTTATTTTTGATAGTTTTGTTGACTCCCAAATGTTCTCCTGACGGGCTATTATGACACTCCTCAAGAATATCTGTTATTCCAGCACGAGGGACTAACACCTGCATTCGATGAGAGGTACCATCAGCTGTTTCCCATTTGCGCTTCAATACTCCTCCTTCGATATGCAATGAATCCCATTGGGCCCAATAGCTCTTCAGGATTTCACTTCTCTCTGCGATGTCTTTCCATTTAGGCTTCTCGTTGTGTTCTTTCCATGACAAAATCGCAGAAATGTCCGGGTCGTCGCGTTGCGCATCTCGAATTCCTTGGTCCTCATATTTTATGCTTGGCTCCGCAGTCGTCTTTTGACACTTTTCCTCAATACGCCTACGATACTTAAAACTTGGTTCGCATGGTCGCCGGGACAGTGCACCATTGGAATTCGAAGAATATATTTTTTTTGCAAGTTTATTTTGCATTATTTTTAATTGAAATTATGAAAGTTCACATAATATTAAATTATTTTCATAGTTTATACTTTTAGAATTTAATTTATATTTGGAAAAATATAAATATTCATATTAATAATTAAAAACAATTATAATTAATCAAAACGACAAATATTCATGTCAAAAGAAATGTCTCGAAAATTTTCTAACCTTAAGAAAGCTTTGGATAATATTTTCACCTAAAAGTATTGTTACGTTTTTACGGCTTAACGGATTCGTAGGATTAATTAAGGAATACACTTTTTAATAATCCACACAATAATTTATTTATTACAAACCAAACACAATTTAAAAATAAACACAATTCTTAGAGTTCACTATAATCACTAGCAAATTTAATAACTCGCACTATTCAATTCTAATTATCGCTTTTTATTTCACTATAAATCACCACTTTTCACTTTGGAACACTTGTATCGCCTTTATAATCAAAACTGACTCGATAGCGGCTGCCAGGCGCTTTTATATAGGCAGCTCCACCTTTGTCTACTTTCTGGAACCTTCGTTTTCTGGTTCCTTGTGGTATGTTCTATATTTCTTTTAGTTTCGACCAGCTTGAAGTTGTCTTCGCTTATCGCTCGTTAGTTTAGTACATAAATTCTTAATTCAGACAACAACCGAAAATCGTTGATTCATGCGTCCCGAACAGTTGTCCATTCTGGATCCGGCTGATGATATGGGCACAGCCTGTCTATGTGCACAATCTTCTTCTTTGCTTTGGGTCCTTGTTGAATCCTGTAGACCACATCGTTGATCCGTGTTAGGATTTTATAGGGCCCCTCCCACTGACGCTGAAGTTTCGGAGACTTGCCTTTCCGTCTTCGAGGGTTGAACAGCCAAACGAGGTCACCTTCCTGGAATCCGCTACAGTTTGCTCGGAGGTCGTACCTTGGTTTCATCCTGTCACTGGCCGTCTTAGGATTCTCCCTTGAGATTTTGTCAACTGAGGCTCCAACGTGGTGTTGTCTTATTTCTCCTTTTGCTCTTACTCGAGGACCCTTGCTGCCGGCACAAGCTGTGCATTTGCGACACCAATTCGTAACATCCTCCCGCATATGAAGCCAATAGAATCTCTCCTTTATTTTTGACAGAGTTTTGTTGACTCCCAAATGTTCTCCTGACGGGCTATTATGACACTCCTCAAGAATATCTGTTATTCCAGCACGAGGGACTAACACCTGCATTCGATGAGAGGTACCATCAGCTGTTTCCCATTTGCGCTTCAATACTCCTCCTTCGATATGCAATGAATCCCATTGGGCCCAATAGCTCTTCAGGATTTCACTTCTCTCTGCGATGTCTTTCCATTTAGGCTTCTCGTTGTGTTCTTTCCATGACAAAACCGCAGAAATGTCCGGGTCGTCGCGTTGCGCATCTCGAGTTCATTGGCCATACAGACACGAGGGGTCATTCTGCATGCGGAATGTTGATACTCCAGGCAGACACGAGTCCTACTCTCTCGCGCGTAACTTTCTTGTCTTTACAAGAAAAGATCGATGTGTGTGTTTTGCGTTTCTATTTATTTATAGTTGGCTTTTATCCTGTCATAGCGATTTACGGAATAAACATTCGCACCGTAAATGTCAAAGGCAAGAAGAAGATAAAAATAAAGAAGGAGGCCGTTTTGTGTATTAGTATTAGCTTTCACGCGTAAAATTTTCGTTGAACGAGTTGCAACACTATGCCCCTTTCCTTTTACACTTCTCGCCTAAAAACCCTCTAGTGCAACAGCGGAATTAGTACTCGTGTCCGTATGGCCATTGGTCCTCATATTTTATGCTTGGCTCCGCAGTCGTCTTTTGACACTTTTCCTCAATACGCCAACGATACTTAAAACTTGGTTCGCATGGTCGCCGGGACAGTGCAGTATCCATTGGAATTCCCCTGTTGCGGTGTTTCATCATTAATTCTCCAAGGCCCAATAGTATTCCGTGTGTTGTCATAAAGTCCAAACCAAGAATACACTCGTCTACTATGCTTTGAATAGAGAAGATAAGGAACCGAAAATAGCGTACATGTACACGGATTTGAGGGAAGCACTTGGGATCAAGAAATTTTCTCTCCAATTCTCTCCCTCCACTTTAACCACAACAACAAAATACATTCACTTTACCCCACAACAACAAAATACATTGTCGATCCCGGACATAGGCGTAGTGAAATTTGTTCAGGTTTTGCGAAGGGTCTGCTTCAAACATTTAGCCAAGTGAAGCGTTTTCACCGAGATGGTTGCTGAGAAACGATATCCCTCCCGGTTTTTGAATGAATATAACACAGCCACTGACCGGGATCGACACAAATACGTAAAGAATGCTATTTATTAGTGTTGCCAAAATGCTTCCCCGTGCTTAATAAATTGCTCTTCCTCGTCTTCTCTATTCAGAGCTACTATGTCAGCTACCAGGAACGAATGTGTAAACTTAATGTCGCCGAGTACCACGTCTGTAACGGTCGGCAATGTCCGAAGGCGCAAGTCAAATAAATCTCTCACGAAAAAAAAATTAATCATCATAAATTGCCGTTGCTAAGCAATGTTTTATTAAAGAATTCCTTTTTTTAAAGAATCCCTCTATTCGTGCCTTTTGGCCCATTCATTTCCCCTTTTTTTTGGTTCATCTCTTTTTTTAAATAATTATCCACAAATTTGTTGCCCACGCAACACTTTTCCCCATGGACGCTCCGGACGGCGTCTAAAGACTTAGCCAATCAGGTTGCGACACCTGGATCCCACCACAAAAAATCGTTTATCAAAAATTATTTGGTATGGGTGAAACAGGAAAATGAATAATCCATTCCTTCATTCCATTATAATTATTTATAATTCCTCTTTTGGGCAATTGCAATTTGACCGGAAAATAGCCGATGGCAATAAGGAATTGCTCCATGTAAACACGATTTTTGGTGAAGAAACTGTGGTGGGAGAAGCAAAACTTGAGCTGCTGGCGTCGGTCAGTCATTCATTCAGTTCAGGACCAGAGACGAGCTCAGAACCTTTTTGTGCGTGCCTCTCCGCTCAATAACGCGAAAAAAAAAAAAGGTTTCCAAAAATTGTGTCGATTGTACAGAGTCTAGTTCGTATTTTTTTTTGTGCTTACTGGAGATGTACAGTGTACTCCAGGTTGATTTAATTGTGAAAATACGGTGCAAGACAGTGAATTAAGAAGGGTAGAGTGGTTGCTACAAAAAAATCAAATCGATGGAGGGAATGATTACGATTTAGTGCAGAAATGAAAAAGGGTTGGAAATTCAAGGGCGTTCACTAATGGTAGAAAAGAAATATTAAGACTGAAGCTATTATCCGTGATTATCCCTTGTTGCGATAATTTGTTTAGCAGGAAATTTACGTTTCTTATGAATTGACTTTAAAAATTGTTTTAAAAGCATCGAACAGTGCTATAGTGTTGGGTTAAGCAATAACGGAAGGAAGAAGAAAAGAAAAGGTTGGCGGTTCGGCTTGCTCGTTGTATTGTGTTCGGATTGTTAAATAATATTTTAAGAATATAATGATAAATATGAGAAATTTATTGAAATCGCTAAGTATCAGAAGACCGAGTCAGTGCTACAATAAAAACATGTAACTAACTTATAACTAATGATAATGAAGATTATTTAGAATTTTTTTGAATACATAACAAAAATTTTACAACAAATGTCCGACGTATAATACTGAGAAATAATCAAAAAAACTAAGATAAGGAAAAAAGAAAAATCAACCATGTATGTATATAAAAAAGAAAAACTTAACAACAGAAAGAAAGGTAACCCTGGTTTTTGTTTTTTTACAATTAATTAAATTATTAAGTTGATTGGAATTAAAGAGGAAGAAAAAAAAAGAACTGAAACAATCTATTCACTATTAAATTTCTAAGTGTGTAACGATTAAGCAAATACGTGCATTTATTTTGTTATTCTTTATTTCATTTAATGTTAATGAGTGGCTGAAGATACTTTTTATTTCTAAGTATTGAACAAAAAGAGAAAAACAAACTGGAAGGACAAGAATTGATATTTATGTGGAAAATATAACTTCATTGTACATAAAAGGTGTTCGAGTTGAAATGAAAAAAAGAGAAAAAGCTAAAATTATACTAAGTATTGAAATATACGCACACATTAAGTATGTATGAATTGTAAGGATGTCCAAAGAACTTATTAGATTTTAAGATTGAATATTTTTTTTTCTCTCTCTACAAAAGATAACGGTAGTACATTATATGCAAAGGTAATTTATTATTAATTTTTACTTAAGAACGACCTTTTTGTACTTGTTAATGAAGAATAAATTACACTAAAATAAAAAAAAAAAAAATAATAACGATTGAACCAAATTCTTTTATATATTGATTTATTTTGTTAAATATTTTTGTATACATATTTTAATATATTTATATGCTTTTATGTATAACCATGTCGTGAGGGCCCCATGCAAAGAAAACTTGTATTATGATTAAGAAGTTTGGACGAACAGGATTTAACCTAGAAACAAAAAAAAAATAATAATTATAATGGTAAAGCCATAAAAACAAATAAAAAGAAAGAGAATATTGTGAATGAAGCGGACACCCCTTGGTTTTTTTCTTTTCTTCTCTAGGAGTGAAGAGACGAGTCGACATATATTTTTTTGTTGACCTGTATCTGGTTTTTTTTCTTCTTTCTTTCTGGTTGCTTCTCGTAAATTTTTTTTGGTCGCAGATTTTTTTTCGTCCCACATGTAGGTGTGTCGGAGGGAAGAACGGAAGCATGGTGACCGGTGGAGAGGCTGTGCGCCCCGCACCCCCCCTAACGTAAGTACTTGCAGGTTTTAAGTTTTTTTCCAGCATTCATATCCGACCGCATCCGCTCGCATGGCTACGACTCCGAATCCCCTTTAGCCCTCTCGATGGCCCCGGACAGGTCCCATATCGCCCCCTTTTGATTTTTATTTGGTTCTTAGTGGCACGTGATCTTCAGTTTGTTCAAACTGTCACTCCCGCTTCCTTGTCTCCGTGCACCACGAACCCCCCCATCCGGCGAGCTAGTTAGAGCACCGCTAGACGTGCCCAACCAGGTGTAGTGGAGGCAAAACAAGTTTTCCTCGGCGATATCCCTTTCTTTGGACCTCGTCCAGCCACACTTTCGGTCATTAGTGACCCCTTCCCTTTCCTTTTTTTTGTAATTTTGTTTGCGGCCCCTTGTGGCAATGAGACTCTTCAGTCCTTCTTCGAGCATAAGCTCAAACAATCCCCGACAGTTACAAAAATGGCGCCCAACGTCGGCTAGTACCACTAGTCTTCTGTATTAACTCGGTTATGTCTGTTAGTCACGTGTTGGCTTTACCTATTTTTATTCGGCAAGTTTGTTTTCTTCTTCCTTTTTGGAAGGTGTCTTTTTCCGAGTTATGTTTCTGTTATTATTCTGTAGTCTTTCCATTTGTAAGACCGATATTTAGTCTTTTTTGTGTGGCATCGGCCATCGAGAGAGACCGGTAGTGGACTCTCTTCATATTAGTCCCTCTTTCCCATTCCAAGTCCCTCCGGTTAATTGGGTATGGGTTTTGGTACCTGCCGCGGTATCATCTCCCCTACAGCTGTTTCTTTTCTGCTTAGCCTTAACGGCTCATAACTCTTATTTCATTTTCTCTGAACGTATGGTTCAATAACTTCTTTTTGCGGCAGCTTCCAATTTTTTTACCTTGCTCGTTCATGTGAGTTCGTCTGATCCTAGTACCAAGCGCCTTCGCTTGCTAGTGCGACAACTCTTGTGGGGCAATCAGTGAGGGGCCTTTTGCTTGTCTGGCTGCATGTGGCTGATGTTCACATGGCTTGCGCGGAGGTATCACCAGCTGGTTGTCTCTTCCATGGACGAAGCAATATCGCTCATTTTTCTGTGTTTACCTTTCCCTCTTTAGTATGGTCAAGTTAATGGGGAAGCGCTAGGCTTGCATTGATCCTGGTAACAGGCAGTATACTGCCTGCCAGCGCGGTAAGTCGGCCGTCCTTCCATTAATGCGGTCCCGTATGGATTCTCTGATTGAACAGCCTTCCGGAATTTCAGTCGTGTCGTCGTCGTTACTGATCCGTCGTGGCTGCCAATCAGGGATCGTTAGTAACCAATGGAAGCTTCTATTCTGAATCTCTTCTTATCTTCGTCCCAGTCATGCGAGTTGCTGCGAGCGGGGGATGGATGCTGAAAGTGTAGAATCAATCGAGGCGGATGGATACCCACTCTCCTCGGTTGATTGATAACTGGTAAGTGCGGAAATGTTGAGAGGTATTCGGCCTCTCCGCTGGGAACCATGCTCTTGTTTGTCTACTTTAAAGTGAGTAGCCCTAAGAAGGCATCTCGCCGGCTTCACCGGTTAACTGATAGGGTGCCTTAAGCCGCTTAGTCTCTCCTCGCGGTGGCACACCTCTTTGTTCTTCCTTGGTTGTCTGGGGCCAAGGCTTAATAGGTTTATATGTTTGTTAGTGTTGGGGCTGCCAGACCAGTTCCCCCCCCCCTTTTTGAGGCAAGGTCCTTTCATTGTTTTGATACCCTGGTTAGAGAAATTTTCGCAGGAGAAGGTGCCTGCTGCAGTGCCTTAGCCTTTAATCTCTTTTGTTTCTTCTCGTTTTTCATAGTAGTTCCTTGTGAACATTTCAATCAATAGTTCATTTGTTAGCAGCAGTCTCTGCTTTTGATCTTGTTCCCGTCAGTCTGTTTCGCTGTCTGGCTAACAAGCGTAGCGCTTGGCACTGCGCGAGTCAGTCCTGACCATGGAACTTCCTTTTTTGTTATTCATTTTTAGTATGGTCTGATGGACGCCTTGTCATTGAGTCTGCTCTCGTCTGGGTTGCAGGCGTGCTATCGCCTGACCTTGCGACAGGCTTGGTGACAAGGTCAAGTGTAGTGTGTTTTCGGTGGGGTCTGGTTGCAAGTGGCTGATGTTCACTTGGCCAGATCGTTGGTTGCCTGGTGGCGTTTGTGTTTGTCCCGAAGTTCCATCAAATCCCGTTTAGTCGTAGTCCTTCTGTCGTCTTCCCTGCCTGGTCTTGGCAGTGTTGCTGACCCGCAGTGGAGCGGCAGTCCGGCTGCCAATCCCTAACAGAGACTACCCCCCTTTTCTCTTAACTCCTTTATATACCGTTCTAAACGAAAATTCTCTTCCCTGAGGCGGACCATTCATGTCTCGTTTGATTAATTCATCGCATGTTTTTGCAGTGTTGCACCACCTTCTAACCCAATGAATTTTATTTTTATTTATCTCCTCCTTTCAAAAAAAAAAAAAAAGAAAAACTTTGTTTAATCGTCCAACCTCTTACTCTTGAATAAGAGAAATATTTTTTTCTAAAGCTTATCACCCTAGAACCGAGTGAATTCTAGTCCCTTCTTCATTATATTCGAGAAAGAGCATTTATTTAATTAATTAACCTCCTAACCCCTGGAACCAAGGAATTTTTTTTGCCTGAAGCTTATCTTTGTTTTATCAACACTCTTTTTCTTGGAAATCTTTTGGTTATGTATTCGTTACCCTTGTCTTGTTTACCTACGTCCAACCACATGTGCTTATTGAATTTTTCTTTGTTCAACACTTACTTTTGTCCACTTAAAATAATAGATACTTATAAAGATTTTCTCCATGCTTACCTTTTTCATGTTTCTTTCATTCCGAATTACGCGGTTATTGAACTTTAGCTACTACCCTTACTACTAGCCTTCTTCCTCACATGTTCCATCAACTTTTTTGGTCATTGTTTCTTCTTTTTCATCGTGACTTTTCCCACTCTTTCCCCTTCACGGGACATCCTCTTTAATTTAAATAGGTCAAAGTAACAACCATTTCTTTTAAACTCCTTCATGAATCCTCGTCACACTTTATGGTTTTGAATCTCGCTTTTGAAAAATTTTAGTAAATTTTACAACTGTTTAATCTCATCGCTAAAATCAATGAATTCCATAATTTAGAACTGTACAAACTCCTAAATTCCTTCGATGCTTTACCTGCTCAGCCTTTAAGTTCGAAGTTTTCTTTGCCTTCATATCCATATATGTACATTTTTTTACGAAAAATCTTTTCTCGTAATTTTGCTCACTCTCTCCCCTTCACGGGCCACTCCATTAAACTCATTTGAAATAATTCACTCCAATCTTTTTATTTAGCCTTCATGAGCTCTTGTCACTTTTCTTAGTTCGGTAGTACCTTAGGATCTCAGAGAGATATTCGGAAGCCTCACCCGTGTCGCCCTAATAAGGCATCACGCCGGCTTCACCGGTCAACTGATAGGGTGCCATTAAGCCGCTTAGTTTCTCCCCGCGGTGGCACACCTCTTTGTTTTTTCCTTGGTTGTCTGGGGCCAAGGTTTCAGTCTGTGTTTGATTTGGAGCTGCCAGACCAGTTCCCTGAGGCACGGTCCCCTCATTTTCTTTTTGTCCCTGGGTCAGAGAAGACTTCCACAGGCGAAGGTGCTTGCTGCAGTACCTTAGGCCTCAACTACTTCCATTTCTCTTCACTTTTTGTATCGGTTCTTCTTGAACGTTTCAACCCATAGTTATTTTACTAGCAGCAGCCTCTGATTTTGATTTGTTCCCGTCAGGCTAGCTCGCTGTCTGGCTAACAGGCATAACGCCTGGCACTGCGCGAGCCAGTCCTGACCATGGAACCTCCTCTTTGTTCTCGTCATTTTTAGTATGGTCTGATGGACGCCTTGTCATGGAGTCTGCTCTCGTCTGGGTTGCAGGCGTGATATCGCCTGACCTTGCGACAGGCTCGGTGGCAAGGTTAAGTGTAGTGTGTTCTCGGTGGGGTCTGGTTGCAAGTGGCTGATGTTCACTTGGCCAGATCGTTGGTTGCCTGGTGGCATTTGTGTTTGTCCCTTAAGTTCCATCAGACCCCGTTTAGGCGTAGTCCTTCTGTCGTCTCAACTGCCTGGTCTTGGCAGTGTTGCTGACCCGCAGTGGAGCGGCAGACCGGCTACAAAATCTAACAGAGGCTATCCCTTACTCTACATAACTTCTTCTTTTCCCGTATTATAAAGACTTCTCTTCCCTGGGCGGACCATTCATACTTTCGTTTATGTTTCATTGCTTCCTTAATCAAAACGTTATACAATTAATTTAGTTAACCTACAAAAATATACAAAAAATGTTTTGGCCTGGAGCTTATTATTTTTGACTCATCTCCCACTTAAATAATGTACACTTCTAAACATTTTCTCGTTGCTTACCTTTTCACTCCGAATTACGTGTTCAATGAATTGTAGTCACCACTCGTACTACTAAGCTTTCGCCTTCATGTTTTCCCTCAATTTCATCTCAGGGTCATGGGTCGAGCCACACGTCTAAAGGCCTCCTCGTCTTTCGGCTCCTCTCTCCCTTCTCTTCGTTCGGTCTAGAGTATCCGCGTTGTAACGGTCGGCAATGTCCGAAGGCGCAAGTCAAATAAATCTCTCACGAAAAAAAAATTAATCATCATAAATTGCCGTTGCTAAGCAATGTTTTATTAAAGAATTCCTTTTTTTAAAGAATCCCTCTATTCGTGCCTTTTGGCCCATTCATTTCCCCTTTTTTTTGGTTCATCTCTTTTTTTAAATAATTATCCACAAATTTGTTGCCCACGCAACACTTTTCCCCATGGACGCTCCGGACGGCGTCTAAAGACTTAGCCAATCAGGTTGCGACACCTGGATCCCACCACAAAAAATCGTTTATCAAAAATTATTTGGTATGGGTGAAACAGGAAAATGAATAATCCATTCCTTCATTCCATTATAATTATTTATAATTCCTCTTTTGGGCAATTGCAATTTGACCGGAAAATAGCCGATGGCAATAAGGAATTGCTCCATGTAAACACGATTTTTGGTGAAGAAACTGTGGTGGGAGAAGCAAAACTTGAGCTGCTGGCGTCGGTCAGTCATTCATTCAGTTCAGGACCAGAGACGAGCTCAGAACCTTTTTGTGCGTGCCTCTCCGCTCAATAACGCGAAAAAAAAAAAGGTTTCCAAAAATTGTGTCGATTGTACAGAGTCTAGTTCGTATTTTTTTTTGTGCTTACTGGAGATGTACAGTGTACTCCAGGTTGATTTAATTGTGAAAATACGGTGCAAGACAGTGAATTAAGAAGGGTAGGGTGGTTGCTACAAAAAAATCAAATCGATGGAGGGAATGATTACGATTTAGTGCAGAAATGAAAAAGGGTTGGAAATTCAAGGGCGTTCACTAATGGTAGAAAAGAAATATTAAGACTGAAGCTATTATCCGTGATTATCCCTTGTTGCGATAATTTGTTTAGCAGGAAATTTACGTTTCTTATGAATTGACTTTAAAAATTGTTTTAAAAGCATCGAACAGTGCTATAGTGTTGGGTTAAGCAATAACGGAAGGAAGAAGAAAAGAAAAGGTTGGCGGTTCGGCTTGCTCGTTGTATTGTGTTCGGATTGTTAAATAATATTTTAAGAATATAATGATAAATATGAGAAATTTATTGAAATCGCTAAGTATCAGAAGACCGAGTCAGTGCTACAATAAAAACATGTAACTAACTTATAACTAATGATAATGAAGATTATTTAGAATTTTTTTGAATACATAACAAAAATTTTACAACAAATGTCCGACGTATAATACTGAGAAATAATCAAAAAAACTAAGATAAGGAAAAAAGAAAAATCAACCATGTATGTATATAAAAAAGAAAAACTTAACAACAGAAAGAAAGGTAACCCTGGTTTTTGTTTTTTTACAATTAATTAAATTATTAAGTTGATTGGAATTAAAGAGGAAGAAAAAAAAAGAACTGAAACAATCTATTCACTATTAAATTTCTAAGTGTGTAACGATTAAGCAAATACGTGCATTTATTTTGTTATTCTTTATTTCATTTAATGTTAATGAGTGGCTGAAGATACTTTTTATTTCTAAGTATTGAACAAAAAGAGAAAAACAAACTGGAAGGACAAGAATTGATATTTATGTGGAAAATATAACTTCATTGTACATAAAAGGTGTTCGAGTTGAAATGAAAAAAAGAGAAAAAGCTAAAATTATACTAAGTATTGAAATATACGCACACATTAAGTATGTATGAATTGTAGTAGGATGTCCAAAGAACTTATTAGATTTTAAGATTGAAGATTTTTTTTTCTCTCTCTACAAAAGATAACGGTAGTACATTATATGCAAAGGTAATTTATTATTAATTTTTACTTAAGAACGACCTTTTTGTACTTGTTAATGAAGAATAAATTACACTAAAATAAAAAAAAAAAAAAATAATAACGATTGAACCAAATTCTTTTATATATTGATTTATTTTGTTAAATATTTTTGTATACATATTTTAATATATTTATATGCTTTTATGTATAACCATGTCGTGAGGGCCCCATGCAAAGAAAACTTGTATTATGATTAAGAAGTTTGGACGAACAGGATTTAACCTAGAAACAAAAAAAAAAAATAATAATTATAATGGTAAAGCCATAAAAACAAATAAAAAGAAAGAGAATATTGTGAATGAAGCGGACACCCCTTGGTTTTTTTCTTTTCTTCTCTAGGAGTGAAGAGACGAGTCGACATATATTTTTTTGTTGACCTGTATCTGGTTTTTTTTTCTTCTTTCTTTCTGGTTGCTTCTCGTAATTTTTTTTTGGTCGCAGATTTTTTTTCGTCCCACATGTAGGTGTGTCGGAGGGAAGAACGGAAGCATGGTGACCGGTGGAGAGGCTGTGCGCCCCGCACCCCCCCTAACGTAAGTACTTGCAGGTTTTAAGTTTTTTTTCCAGCATTCATATCCGACCGCATCCGCTCGCATGGCTGCGACTCCGAATCCCCTTTAGCCCTCTCGATGGCCCCGGACAGGTCCCATATCGCCCCCTTTTGATTTTTATTTGGTTCTTAGTGGCACGTGATCTTCAGTTTGTTCAAACTGTCACTCCCGCTTCCTTGTCTCCGTGCACCACGAACCCCCCCATCCGGCGAGCTAGTTAGAGCACCGCTAGACGTGCCCAACCAGGTGTAGTGGAGGCAAAACAAGTTTTCCTCGGCGATATCCCTTTCTTTGGACCTCGTCCAGCCACACTTTCGGTCATTAGTGACCCCTTCCCTTTCCTTTTTTTTGTAATTTTGTTTGCGGCCCCTTGTGGCAATGAGACTCTTCAGTCCTTCTTCGAGCATAAGCTCAAACAATCCCCGACAGTTACAAAAATGGCGCCCAACGTCGGCTAGTACCACTAGTCTTCTGTATTAACTCGGTTATGTCTGTTAGTCACGTGTTGGCTTTACCTATTTTTATTCGGCAAGTTTGTTTTCTTCTTCCTTTTTGGAAGGTGTCTTTTTCCGAGTTATGTTTCTGTTATTATTCTGTAGTCTTTCCATTTGTAAGACCGATATTTAGTCTTTTTTGTGTGGCATCGGCCATCGAGAGAGACCGGTAGTGGACTCTCTTCATATTAGTCCCTCTTTCCCATTCCAAGTCCCTCCGGTTAATTGGGTATGGGTTTTGGTACCTGCCGCGGTATCATCTCCCCTACAGCTGTTTCTTTTCTGCTTAGCCTTAACGGCTCATAACTCTTATTTCATTTTCTCTGAACGTATGGTTCAATAACTTCTTTTTGCGGCAGCTTCCAATTTTTTTACCTTGCTCGTTCATGTGAGTTCGTCTGATCCTAGTACCAAGCGCCTTCGCTTGCTAGTGCGACAACTCTTGTGGGGCAATCAGTGAGGGGCCTTTTGCTTGTCTGGCTGCATGTGGCTGATGTTCACATGGCTTGCGCGGAGGTATCACCAGCTGGTTGTCTCTTCCATGGACGAAGCAATATCGCTCATTTTTCTGTGTTTACCTTTCCCTCTTTAGTATGGTCAAGTTAATGGGGAAGCGCTAGGCTTGCATTGATCCTGGTAACAGGCAGTATACTGCCTGCCAGCGCGGTAAGTCGGCCGTCCTTCCATTAATGCGGTCCCGTATGGATTCTCTGATTGAACAGCCTTCCGGAATTTCAGTCGTGTCGTCGTCGTTACTGATCCGTCGTGGCTGCCAATCAGGGATCGTTAGTAACCAATGGAAGCTTCTATTCTGAATCTCTTCTTATCTTCGTCCCAGTCATGCGAGTTGCTGCGAGCGGGGGATGGATGCTGAAAGTGTAGAATCAATCGAGGCGGATGGATACCCACTCTCCTCGGTTGATTGATAACTGGTAAGTGCGGAAATGTTGAGAGGTATTCGGCCTCTCCGCTGGGAACCATGCTCTTGTTTGTCTACTTTAAAGTGAGTAGCCCTAAGAAGGCATCTCGCCGGCTTCACCGGTTAACTGATAGGGTGCCTTAAGCCGCTTAGTCTCTCCTCGCGGTGGCACACCTCTTTGTTCTTCCTTGGTTGTCTGGGGCCAAGGCTTAATAGGTTTATATGTTTGTTAGTGTTGGGGCTGCCAGACCAGTTCCCCCCCCCCCCCTTTTTGAGGCAAGGTCCTTTCATTGTTTTGATACCCTGGTTAGAGAAATTTTCGCAGGAGAAGGTGCCTGCTGCAGTGCCTTAGCCTTTAATCTCTTTTGTTTCTTCTCGTTTTTCATAGTAGTTCCTTGTGAACATTTCAATCAATAGTTCATTTGTTAGCAGCAGTCTCTGCTTTTGATCTTGTTCCCGTCAGTCTGTTTCGCTGTCTGGCTAACAAGCGTAGCGCTTGGCACTGCGCGAGTCAGTCCTGACCATGGAACTTCCTTTTTTGTTATTCATTTTTAGTATGGTCTGATGGACGCCTTGTCATTGAGTCTGCTCTCGTCTGGGTTGCAGGCGTGCTATCGCCTGACCTTGCGACAGGCTTGGTGACAAGGTCAAGTGTAGTGTGTTTTCGGTGGGGTCTGGTTGCAAGTGGCTGATGTTCACTTGGCCAGATCGTTGGTTGCCTGGTGGCGTTTGTGTTTGTCCCGAAGTTCCATCAAATCCCGTTTAGTCGTAGTCCTTCTGTCGTCTTCCCTGCCTGGTCTTGGCAGTGTTGCTGACCCGCAGTGGAGCGGCAGTCCGGCTGCCAATCCCTAACAGAGACTACCCCCCTTTTCTCTTAACTCCTTTATATACCGTTCTAAACGAAAATTCTCTTCCCTGAGGCGGACCATTCATGTCTCGTTTGATTAATTCATCGCATGTTTTTGCAGTGTTGCACCACCTTCTAACCCAATGAATTTTATTTTTATTTATCTCCTCCTTTCAAAAAAAAAAAAAAAAAGAAAAACTTTGTTTAATCGTCCAACCTCTTACTCTTGAATAAGAGAAATATTTTTTTCTAAAGCTTATCACCCTAGAACCGAGTGAATTCTAGTCCCTTCTTCATTATATTCGAGAAAGAGCATTTATTTAATTAATTAACCTCCTAACCCCTGGAACCAAGGAATTTTTTTTGCCTGAAGCTTATCTTTGTTTTATCAACACTCTTTTTCTTGGAAATCTTTTGGTTATGTATTCGTTACCCTTGTCTTGTTTACCTACGTCCAACCACATGTGCTTATTGAATTTTTCTTTGTTCAACACTTACTTTTGTCCACTTAAAATAATAGATACTTATAAAGATTTTCTCCATGCTTACCTTTTTCATGTTTCTTTCATTCCGAATTACGCGGTTATTGAACTTTAGCTACTACCCTTACTACTAGCCTTCTTCCTCACATGTTCCATCAACTTTTTTGGTCATTGTTTCTTCTTTTTCATCGTGACTTTTCCCACTCTTTCCCCTTCACGGGACATCCTCTTTAATTTAAATAGGTCAAAGTAACAACCATTTCTTTTAAACTCCTTCATGAATCCTCGTCACACTTTATGGTTTTGAATCTCGCTTTTGAAAAATTTTAGTAAATTTTACAACTGTTTAATCTCATCGCTAAAATCAATGAATTCCATAATTTAGAACTGTACAAACTCCTAAATTCCTTCGATGCTTTACCTGCTCAGCCTTTAAGTTCGAAGTTTTCTTTGCCTTCATATCCATATATGTACATTTTTTTACGAAAAATCTTTTCTCGTAATTTTGCTCACTCTCTCCCCTTCACGGGCCACTCCATTAAACTCGTTTGAAATAATTCACTCCAATCTTTTTATTTAGCCTTCATGAGCTCTTGTCACTTTTCTTAGTTCGGTAGTACCTTAGGATCTCAGAGAGATATTCGGAAGCCTCACCCGTGTCGCCCTAATAAGGCATCACGCCGGCTTCACCGGTCAACTGATAGGGTGCCATTAAGCCGCTTAGTTTCTCCCCGCGGTGGCACACCTCTTTGTTTTTTCCTTGGTTGTCTGGGGCCAAGGTTTCAGTCTGTGTTTGATTTGGAGCTGCCAGACCAGTTCCCTGAGGCACGGTCCCCTCATTTTCTTTTTGTCCCTGGGTCAGAGAAGACTTCCACAGGCGAAGGTGCTTGCTGCAGTACCTTAGGCCTCAACTACTTCCATTTCTCTTCACTTTTTGTATCGGTTCTTCTTGAACGTTTCAACCCATAGTTATTTTACTAGCAGCAGCCTCTGATTTTGATTTGTTCCCGTCAGGCTAGCTCGCTGTCTGGCTAACAGGCATAACGCCTGGCACTGCGCGAGCCAGTCCTGACCATGGAACCTCCTCTTTGTTCTCGTCATTTTTAGTATGGTCTGATGGACGCCTTGTCATGGAGTCTGCTCTCGTCTGGGTTGCAGGCGTGATATCGCCTGACCTTGCGACAGGCTCGGTGGCAAGGTTAAGTGTAGTGTGTTCTCGGTGGGGTCTGGTTGCAAGTGGCTGATGTTCACTTGGCCAGATCGTTGGTTGCCTGGTGGCATTTGTGTTTGTCCCTTAAGTTCCATCAGACCCCGTTTAGGCGTAGTCCTTCTGTCGTCTCAACTGCCTGGTCTTGGCAGTGTTGCTGACCCGCAGTGGAGCGGCAGACCGGCTACAAAATCTAACAGAGGCTATCCCTTACTCTACATAACTTCTTCTTTTCCCGTATTATAAAGACTTCTCTTCCCTGGGGCGGACCATTCATACTTTCGTTTATGTTTCATTGCTTCCTTAATCAAAACGTTATACAATTAATTTAGTTAACCTACAAAAATATACAAAAAATGTTTTGGCCTGGAGCTTATTATTTTTGACTCATCTCCCACTTAAATAATGTACACTTCTAAACATTTTCTCGTTGCTTACCTTTTCACTCCGAATTACGTGTTCAATGAATTGTAGTCACCACTCGTACTACTAAGCTTTCGCCTTCATGTTTTCCCTCAATTTCATCTCAGGGTCATGGGTCGAGCCACACGTCTAAAGGCCTCCTCGTCTTTCGGCTCCTCTCTCCCTTCTCTTCGTTCGGTCTAGAGTATCCGCGTTGTAACGGTCGGCAATGTCCGAAGGCGCAAGTCAAATAAATCTCTCACGAAAAAAAATTAATCATCATAAATTGCCGTTGCTAAGCAATGTTTTATTAAAGAATTCCTTTTTTTAAAGAATCCCTCTATTCGTGCCTTTTGGCCCATTCATTTCCCCTTTTTTTTGGTTCATCTCTTTTTTTAAATAATTATCCACAAATTTGTTGCCCACGCAACACTTTTCCCCATGGACGCTCCGGACGGCGTCTAAAGACTTAGCCAATCAGGTTGCGACACCTGGATCCCACCACAAAAAATCGTTTATCAAAAATTATTTGGTATGGGTGAAACAGGAAAATGAATAATCCATTCCTTCATTCCATTATAATTATTTATAATTCCTCTTTTGGGCAATTGCAATTTGACCGGAAAATAGCCGATGGCAATAAGGAATTGCTCCATGTAAACACGATTTTTGGTGAAGAAACTGTGGTGGGAGAAGCAAAACTTGAGCTGCTGGCGTCGGTCAGTCATTCATTCAGTTCAGGACCAGAGACGAGCTCAGAACCTTTTTGTGCGTGCCTCTCCGCTCAATAACGCGAAAAAAAAAAGGTTTCCAAAAATTGTGTCGATTGTACAGAGTCTAGTTCGTATTTTTTTTGTGCTTACTGGAGATGTACAGTGTACTCCAGGTTGATTTAATTGTGAAAATACGGTGCAAGACAGTGAATTAAGAAGGGTAGAGTGGTTGCTACAAAAAAATCAAATCGATGGAAGGAATGATTACGATTTAGTGCAGAAATGAAAAAGGGTTGGAAATTCAAGGGCGTTCACTAATGGTAGAAAAGAAATATTAAGACTGAAGCTATTATCCGTGATTATCCCTTGTTGCGATAATTTGTTTAGCAGGAAATTTACGTTTCTTATGAATTGACTTTAAAAATTGTTTTAAAAGCATCGAACAGTGCTATAGTGTTGGGTTAAGCAATAACGGAAGGAAGAAGAAAAGAAAAGGTTGGCGGTTCGGCTTGCTCGTTGTATTGTGTTCGGATTGTTAAATAATATTTTAAGAATATAATGATAAATATGAGAAATTTATTGAAATCGCTAAGTATCAGAAGACCGAGTCAGTGCTACAATAAAAACATGTAACTAACTTATAACTAATGATAATGAAGATTATTTAGAATTTTTTTGAATACATAACAAAAATTTTACAACAAATGTCCGACGTATAATACTGAGAAATAATCAAAAAAACTAAGATAAGGAAAAAAGAAAAATCAACCATGTATGTATATAAAAAAGAAAAACTTAACAACAGAAAGAAAGGTAACCCTGGTTTTTGTTTTTTTACAATTAATTAAATTATTAAGTTGATTGGAATTAAAGAGGAAGAAAAAAAAAGAACTGAAACAATCTATTCACTATTAAATTTCTAAGTGTGTAACGATTAAGCAAATACGTGCATTTATTTTGTTATTCTTTATTTCATTTAATGTTAATGAGTGGCTGAAGATACTTTTTATTTCTAAGTATTGAACAAAAAGAGAAAAACAAACTGGAAGGACAAGAATTGATATTTATGTGGAAAATATAACTTCATTGTACATAAAAGGTGTTCGAGTTGAAATGAAAAAAAGAGAAAAAGCTAAAATTATACTAAGTATTGAAATATACGCACACATTAAGTATGTATGAATTGTAGTAGGATGTCCAAAGAACTTATTAGATTTTAAGATTGAAGATTTTTTTTTTCTCTCTCTACAAAAGATAACGGTAGTACATTATATGCAAAGGTAATTTATTATTAATTTTTACTTAAGAACGACCTTTTTGTACTTGTTAATGAAGAATAAATTACACTAAAATAAAAAAAAAAAAATAATAACGATTGAACCAAATTCTTTTATATATTGATTTATTTTGTTAAATATTTTTGTATACATATTTTAATATATTTATATGCTTTTATGTATAACCATGTCGTGAGGGCCCCATGCAAAGAAAACTTGTATTATGATTAAGAAGTTTGGACGAACAGGATTTAACCTAGAAACAACAAAAAAAAATAATAATTATAATGGTAAAGTCATAAAAACAAATAAAAAGAAAGAGAATATTGTGAATGAAGCGGACACCCCTTGGTTTTTTTCTTTTCTTCTCTAGGAGTGAAGAGACGAGTCGACATATATTTTTTTGTTGACCTGTATCTGGTTTTTTTTTCTTCTTTCTTTCTGGTTGCTTCTCGTAAATTTTTTTTGGTCGCAGATTTTTTTTCGTCCCACATGTAGGTGTGTCGGAGGGAAGAACGGAAGCATGGTGACCGGTGGAGAGGCTGTGCGCCCCGCACCCCCCCTAACGTAAGTACTTGCAGGTTTTAAGTTTTTTTTTCAGCATTCATATCCGACCGCATCCGCTCGCATGGCTGCGACTCCGAATCCCCTTTAGCCCTCTCGATGGCCCCGGACAGGTCCCATATCGCCCCCTTTTGATTTTTATTTGGTTCTTAGTGGCACGTGATCTTCAGTTTGTTCAAACTGTCACTCCCGCTTCCTTGTCTCCGTGCACCACGAACCCCCCCCATCCGGCGAGCTAGTTAGAGCACCGCTAGACGTGCCCAACCAGGTGTAGTGGAGGCAAAACAAGTTTTCCTCGGCGATATCCCTTTCTTTGGACCTCGTCCAGCCACACTTTCGGTCATTAGTGACCCCTTCCCTTTCCTTTTTTTTGTAATTTTGTTTGCGGCCCCTTGTGGCAATGAGACTCTTCAGTCCTTCGAGCATAAGCTCAAACAATCCCCGACAGTTACACGTCCATCATTGTTTCCCCATGTAATTTCACTGGTTCTCCTGTTACAGTTTTCAGAATGTACTGGTCCGCGTTTTTCAGCCACTTTCTACCGACCAAATCAGCCCTGATGACAGATCTTGAAGCACCTGTATCCACGGTAATTGTGTATTGTTCATCACCAACTTTCCCCTCGATGACAAGGCTGTTGTTGCCACGCTGCAGTTGGGTGATGTTGACGATGACATCAGGGGTCTCCATTTTCCCCACTAACTCCCTCCGGTCGCCTTTCTGCCGTTGTCCACATTTTTCACAGCATGTTGAGCCACTCCTACTCCCTGGCGATTCCACTCTCCTTCGCTTTCGGCAACTCCTTTGTAAATGGCCCGGCTCGCCACAGTTCCAGCATCGTAGACGATGACGTACTTCCGAGGTGTTGACTCGATGGCAAATGTTCTCAGTCATATTGATTCCCCTGAGGTGGACCGTATTCCTTGTTGCTTGCTTCGCTGCCTCGTATGCCAGAGCATATGCCAGAACTTCTGCGGTATTCTTCTTTCCGGCCAATCTGGCTGCCTGTTGTAGATCTCGGTCAGCAAAAGAGTTAAGGAAAGCCTCTCTTGCTACTTCGTTGATGTAGTCTTGGCCGAAGCTAGGATAAGCCAGATGCACTAACCTCTCGATATCAGCGCATAGTTGTTGTAAGGTTTCTCCTGGCTTTTGAAGTCGATTGCGAAGTTGAAGTCGATAAACCTCTTGCATGTGCTGATCACCGTAACGCATTTCCAGCGCTTGAACTAAGAACCCGTAGCTGTTGCGATGTTCTGCTGGTATTGACTGCAATATTTCTGCTGCTGTGCCCCTTAGTGACAACGTTAAGGCCGCTGCTTTCTCCTCCTCAGTCCAGCAATTGCCTACTGCTGCTGCTTCGAATTGGAGCTTATAAGTAGACCATGGGCTTTGCCCGTCGAAAGTTGGAGGCTGCAGTTTCCTAACTCCGATGACTTCGTGAGATGCCGTCGCTGGGTGGTGAATCTTTACCCTTTCTAGCTCTGCTCTGACCGATTCTAGCTCAACCTTCAACTTTTCATCATTTTCCCTCATGGAATTTTCGAGCTTTTCAAGATCATTCTCTACATTTGCTTTAATGGAAGATTCGAGATTTTCCAGCTTTTTGTCAACAGAGAATGACATTAGTTCGAATTTCTGCTCCATCTGGTTTCTCTGTTCTTCCATAGACTCTTTGAGTTCTGCTAACGAGCGTTCATGAGCTACTGCTAATAATTTCTGTTCATCTTTTAACGCCAACACTTCCGCCTTGATCTCTGTTGTCGCTTCTTTCATCTCAGCTGATGCACGTTCTTGCGCTGCTGATGACCGTTCTTGCGTTGCTGATGACCGTTCTTGCGCTTCCTTCATCACCATCAATGTTTTAAAAAGTTCTGCCATACTCACTGTCGTTTCTTCTGGCTCCGCTTCTACTTCGGCTTCAAAAATGTAGGTTTCAGGATCTTTTCCCTCGTTCACCATAGCTTCTCGAAGCAGCGCGGTTAAGGAACTTTTAGCACCCACCGTTGACAACGAGCGTTTACTTAGTTCTGTTTTCAACTCCACAGTACGCAAATCAACTAATTTTCGACCCATTTTATTATTATGTCTTTAGTTCGCACTCACAAAAATTAAATTCCAATCACAATTATTGTTCAAGTTCACTTATTTCACTTATTCTTAGAGTTCACTATAATCACTAGCAAATTTAATAACTCGCACTATTCAATTCTAATTATCGCTTTTTATTTCACTATAAATCACCACTTTTCACTTTGGAACACTTGTATCGCCTTTATAATCAAAACTGACTCGATAGCGGCTGCCAGGCGCTTTTATATAGGCAGCTCCACCTTTGTCTACTTTCTGGAACCTTCGTTTTCTGGTTCCTTGTGGTATGTTCTATATTTCTTTTAGTTTCGACCAGCTTGAAGTTGTCTTCGCTTATCGCTCGTTATACCATGTTCGCACTGAGCCGAAATTAGGTGATTTCGGAAAGTGATTTTGAAATTATGTAGAACCGTTCGCACTGGATTGAAATGATTTCGTTTGACAGTTTTTCCTAGCACTACTCATGTCTTCGTTTTTTTCTGCCCGAATTTGAATAGCAATTCCTCTTATAACAAAGCTCATAGCTTATTTATTTAATATATCTTGAGTTTTTGTATTTTGAGGAATGTTAAAATCTGCAAAATCAAAATTGTGTTATTAAAATGTGTCAAACTGACAAGTTCACCATCAAGAGAGACGTGCTGAATTGAGCTGAATTCGATTTTTGTGTTTGAGTATTGGCTTCGACATGATTTCGTTCGCAATTTTGCTAAAATTACGAGGTTTGAGATGATTTCGAAATCACAAGAATACATGGGAAATCACATGATTTTGAACGTGATTTGAGCGAAATCACCAAAATAGCCGAAACCACGTAATTTCGGCTCAGTGCGAACATGGTATTAGTTTAGTACATAAATTCTTAATTCAGACAACAACCGAAAATCGTTGATTCATCCTCTCGACAAACAGATGGCGCATAATCATCACAGTATGCAGAATTAAATATAAATTTAATTTGCTTCTAAAATTTATCCTAAAAGTATGCCAAACAGTAATTAGTCATGGTAAAGATTTTCGTCTCCGCACATTCTTTCAAATAGACCCCAGGGATAAGACATATTCATGTCAAAACACACGTCTAAGGTCTATGAGATTTATTGAGAAGAAGGGAGGAAGTTATATTTGACATATGAGATAAAGCCAAGAAAACAAATCTAGTACAACAATATAAAAGTAATTCAGTACAAAGGTTAATTTTAATACTCGTGGTACTCATGATTTGTGTTATTTGTGTTATTCGTGTTATTTGTGTTAAATCGAGAAAAAAGTTTAACAAATCGAGAAACTTTCCTTAGTAAATGAAATTTGTTTCGATTTTAACAAATAACTGAAAAGGCGTGTTAATTCAACAACTCGATATCGAGATCGAAATAATCATATGGCAGAGTGGAAGATGTGAAATTCGATTATTCGAAATAACACTTTAACATGGAAATTGAAAGGGGTCGCTCACGATCTCGTCTATTTCGAAGATAACATTTTACGATTTCTCGACGTTTAACACAGATCATGAATACCCCTATTAATATATTCAACACTCCCACTAAAATTAACCTCTAACTATTACCTAGTTTATAGCAGAAAAATTAAATCGATTTAACTCAAAGTTACATCCAAATTTCGAATTAGCGTATAAACGGGTATTAAATACATTCTTATAATTATGGCTTAAGGCGAAATATTTCGGTTTAAGCCATAATTCGAGTTACCTCGAATTCGATTTATTTTTGGAGTAGCTATAAACTAGGTATATTTTAACCAAATTCATATTTGCCAAGTGTTTACAATGTATGTCTTTGGTTAACCCCTTCGTCAAAATATCCGCAATCATATCCTTTGTAGAAACTGATGCCAATCGGATAATCTTATCTGCTACCTTCTCTCGGATGAAGTGGTGTCTGGTATCAATATGTTTAGTGCGAGAATGATAAAGTTTATTTTTCGACAAATTCATCGCACTATGGTTGTCGCATTTAATGATGATGCCATCTGTTCTTTTTAATAATCTTCCTTATTCCCTTAAGCCAAACTGCTTCTTGTGCTGCTGTAGAAAGAGCCATATATTCCGCTTCACAGGTAGATAGTGCTTATTGTTGGTTGTTTCTTGGTATACCATGAAATACAGTTTCCGCCCTTGAAGAATAAATAACCAGTTGTTGACTTTCTTTCATCAGGATCTGCTCCCCAGTCTGCATCACAGTATCCAGTCAGTTCATCTGCGCCACTTTTGTACATTAAACTTAAAGATGCAGTGCCCTTTAAGGGTGCGTTCCACTAAGCGCTCACAACGCCCAAAATGCTCTTTTGGCCGTTCCACATGGCGACTACGGTGGTTGTGGTCGCGGCGTTAACGCCACTGATGACATCATGACTTGCGCTCACGCGAAGCCCAAGACGACCCATCTCAAGAGGTGGGTCGCAGTGGTCGTTGCTGGATTTGTGTGAAAAGTCAAAGCAACGAAGATGGCGGCCGTGAAAATTGAGAAGAGTTTAATGGCGGAACATTTTTGTCCGTCAGTAATAAATTTATTGCAATTACAAAACACAGTTAGTGATAAACTAATTAGTACTAAAATTGCAAGGTATTATACCATAATTGTGTTAATAAAATTAACACTAAACGAAGATGGAGACCGTGAAAATTGGTTTATTTCATGCAAAAAGTGATATTTTAGTAGAAGTGGATGTTTCTGCAGCGGATGCCGAACGTGCCGCCACAGGTAAATATAAACAAACCAGTTTAGAAAAATTAATTGCAGTTTATATTTAATATGCATGTATACATTATCATGAGTGCAATTTTTGAACATGAGTGCAATTGTTGAAAACAATTATTTGAGTTTCAATTTAATTAATTAAAAACCTATTTTTACTATAGATACAGTATTTGCGACACAGCTTTTGAACAGAGTTTTAAAGGAGCAACCGCAATCCTCAACGTCCGCTGATTTTGCTGATGATAGTCTTCAATTTTCCGATATTGAAAATTTGATTGATGAAGAATCCCTCGATACAGAGCATAGTGGTTATCCTAATTTTGAAACTCAAGAAAATGAAGGTATGCATAAATAAAATAAATGGTTAAAATTTTTTTTTAAAAAAAATTCTTTTCATTAACTAAAAAATGTACTGAAAAGTAAAAAATAAAAAATATTTTAAAGAAAGCGTGAAATTTCAATTTTAATGAAAAAGTTAATTAAAAGAATGGCGCATTTTTCATCAAAAATTGAAAATATAACTGTAAATCGCGTTAGATTTACAATAACCCTCAATTTGTTGCTTTGTTAATTTCAAATTCTAACAAAATTTTTTGATGAAAAATGCGCCATTCTTTTAATTAACTTTTTCATTAAAATTGAAATTTCACGCTTTCTTTAAAATATTTTTTATTTTTTACTTTTCAGTACATTTTTTAGTTAATGAAAAGAATTTTTTTTTAAAAATTTTTTTAACCATTTATTTTATTTTCTACTTTTTAGTTTATTATATGTATTCCGCCATTTTATGATGGCAATTCTATTAGATTTAAAAGTACGTCACACAGTTTACTGTATTCATTTGATACCCATGTCGTGGGCTCGGTGGAACATAATTGCAAAAACGGCCGCCATCTCGGAATCGTCTTCTTGATTTTTTTACAAAAAGGTCAGATTGCATTTAGTACTTATACATGATGAGTTGAACTCAAGTTGAACCCAAGTCTAACTACAACGGGAGTCGAGTTGGGTTAAGGTTGATTGAACTCGACTCAGCTCTGCTACCTGGGTTTAGTTGAAATTATGCATACGGACATGACTTCAGTATTTGAGTAGTTGAATTTAGTTGGCAGCAGCATGTCTGTGTTTGTTTGTGATTTTTTGTAACGTGTATTGCTTCTTTATTATCAACTCACCCTTAACTCAACTATTCATCTCATCATTCATACTACGAGTGTGTGCAAAATTGGAAGTTGATCGGTTATATTTTCTACTTTTTAGTCTATTATAAGCTTTCCGCAATTTAGTGTTGGCCGCCATTTTGAATTTGGAATGACGCCACATAGCTTATTGTGTTCTACCTGTCATATCCTTTCATTTGATACCCATGTCAGAGGGCCGCGGAGCACAATTTCAAAAATCGGGCGCCATTTTGGAACCGCCATCTTGATATTTTTACAAAATGGTCAGATTGCATTGTCATCCAAATTAAACGTGTATGCAAAATTTCAGCTCTATCCGAAACCGGGAAGTGGGCCAAATTTAACTTCCAAGATTTGACGACAAACAGTGTAAGTGTTGGCCGCCATTTTGAATTTGGAATGACGCCACATAGCTTATTGTGTTCTACCTGTCATATCCTTTCATTTGATACCCATGTCAGAGGGCCGCGGAGCACAATTTCAAAAATCGGGCGCCATTTTGGAACCGCCATCTTGATATTTTTACAAAATGGCCAGATTGCATTGTCATCCAAACTAAACGTGTATGCAAAATTTCAGCTCTATCCGAAACCGGGAAGTGGGTCAAATTTAACTTCCAAGATTTGACGACAAATAGTGTAAGTGTTGGCCGCCATTTTGAATTTGGAATGACGCCACATAGCTTATTGTGTTCTACCTGTCATAACCTTTCATTTGATACCCATGTCAGAGGGCCGCGGAGCACAATTTCAAAAATCGGGCGCCATTTTGGAACCGCCATCTTGATATTTTTACAAAATGGCCAGATTGCATTGTCACCCAAACTAAACGTGTATGCAAAATTTCAGTTCTATCCGAAACCGGGAAGTGGGTCAAATTTAACTTCCAAGATTTGACGACAAACAGTGTAAGTGTTGGCCGCCATTTTGAATTTGGAATGACGCCACATAGCTTATTGTGTTCTACCTGTCATATCCTTTCATTTGATACCCATGTCAGAGGGCCGCGGAGCACAATTTCAAAAATCGGGTGCCATTTTGGAACCGCCATCTTGATATTTTTACAAAATGGCCAGATTGCATTGTCACCCAAACTAAACGTGTATGCAAAATTTCAGCTCTATCCGAAACCGGGAAGTGGGTCAAATTTAACTTCCAAGATTTGACGACAAACAGTGTAAGTGTTGGCCGCCATTTTGAATTTGGAACGACGCCACACAGCTTATTGTGTTCTACCTGTCATATCCTTTCATTTGATACCCATGTCAGAGGGCCGCGGAGCACAATTTCAAAAATCGGGCGCCATTTTGGAACCGCCATCTTGATATTTTTACAAAATGGCCAGATTGCATTATCATCCAAACTAAACGTGTATGCAAAATTTCAGCTCTATCCGAAACCGGGAAGTGGGTCAAATTTAACTTCCAAGATTTGACGACACACAGTGTAAGTTAAAATAAGCGCCATTTTGGAACCGCCATCTTGATATTTTTACAAAATGGCCAGATTGCATTGTCATCCAAACTAAACGTGTATGCAAAATTTCAGCTCTATCCGAAACCGGGAAGTGGGTCAAATTTAACTTCCAAGATTTGACGACAAACAGTATAAGTTAAATAAAAGAATTTAAAAATAATTAAATCTATAATTATCTTGATTTTTATATTATGTGACGATGTAAGTTATGTAACTGTGAAATTCCATGTCTGCTCGTTTTAGTTTCTTTATACAGGTGGAGTGCACTGTTATGATCCCATAACTGTACATATAAAAACAGCACAATCATCAACTAGTTGGGATGTGGGTTCGACCCTTTCGGTCCACACGATCAACTTCCCAGTATGATGGATGTTGAATATATGATTGGATATTTTAATAATAAATGAACAATAGGCTATATAGAATATATCTATAATACCGAGAATTTGTCACAATTGTTTATCAATATTTTCGCTAAAATGTCAAACTAAATGTGCGCACTTATAAGATTAGGATGACGAAAATGTATATAAAATTGATGTATTAATGTTTTTCGGCACCTCAATGAAGTCGATATAGTTTTTAGTTCGCGCGGTATCGTGCAGGTACAAAAATCACTTAAGTCATTTAAACCAAAAACCGCTGGACCGAATATTATAAAAATCTTTTCAGATTATATTGTTGCTAATACGCTTCGAACGGCACCTCAAGTAAGTCAATATCTTTGGTGGTTCGGGCCATATCGTGCAGGTACAAAAATCACTTACCCCCCTTAAACAAAAAAACGGCTCGACCGAATTTTATGAAAATCTTTTCAGATCATATTTTGGTTAATACTCTTCGAACGGCACGTCAACTAAGTCGATATCTTTTATAGTTCGCGCGATATCGTGCAGGTGCAAAAATCACTTAAGTCATTTAAACCAAAAAACCGCTGGACCGAATATTATAAAAATCTTTTCAGATTATATTGTCGCTAATACGCTTCGAACGGCACCTCAAGTAAGTCAATATCTTTCGTGGTTCGGGCGATATCATGCAGGTACAAAAATCACTTACGTCGCTTAAACAAAAAAACGGCTGGACCGAGTTTCATGAAAATCTTTTCAGATCATATTTTGGTTAATACGCTTCGAACGACACCTTAACGAAGTCGATATCAGTTTTGGTTCGGGCGATATCGTGCAGGAAAAAATGACCACATCCGTACGCACATACACACACACTCACACACACACATACTTCCTCCCAATTTTTTGCTTAAAATGCTCCTGGGACCTTGAAAGATGAAAATACGTTGAAATTTTCGATTTCGATTTTCGGACCGATTACAATAACTTCCTATACTGGGAAGTTAAAAATTCCCAATGCCTGTATTGCACTTATCAAAATTCTTTTAACAAACTTGCAAAGTATTAGGCTGCTCGCACACTGAGACGACTAATCGTATCCGAACGGTCGGATGCGACTCGAAATGAGTTTGACGCTTTTAGTATAATGTGTGTTCGCACACTGATACGATTAGGATCGTGTACGATTTCAATCGTACACGACAAGTCGTAACACGACCAGCATGTCAGTTTTGAGCAAACCTGTCGTGAACGATTTGTAGGTAAAGTGACATATCTTTTAACAGCTGATTGTCATAAAAAAGTAATTTGAAGAAGAAAGTTTCAAGTGCTGAGACATGTCTAGAAGAAAAATTTAATATAAAATTAGTTCAAGAGGTGGAAAAATATCCATGTCTGCATAGTTATAAATTATCAGAATATTCAAATAAAAATGTGAGCGAAAAAGCATGGGAAGCTGTAGGGAAAGAAATGAAAGAAGCAGTTTATTTTACCTTTATAAAAGGGAGAAATGATGAAGAACCTTCTGGTAATATACAAACACAATTTTTACAAGAATTGCAGCAAGAAAATGTTTCATCTATTCCTGAAAATGATGGTAACATTAATATAACGACAAAAGAAGAGCAACAACTATATACTGCTTCCACTCAAAAATCAGAAAAAGAAGTAAATTCTAATTTACGAAAGAAACGAAAATCTTCGAACAACGTGGATAATGTTATTTCAGAATATTTTCAGACTAGACAGAAAGAAAAATTTTATGACGATCCAAAAAAACACTTTTTATTAAGTCTGTTGCCAGACTTACATCAAATGAATAATAAACAAATGCGAGAGTTTAAAGAGGAAGTAATTCGAATTATAAATCGCATATTGGATACTCCTTCTTGTAGTACTCCCCTATCAACAAGTGAGTGGACATATTCACCTGCGAGTGTAACGACCGACAACGTATCAATTATCGGTATTATTCCCGTAAATGAAGAAAATTCTGATGTGTAAATATTATTATCTTATACTATTAACAATAAATACATAAATTTGTTATATATACCTCAGCGTTATTAATAATCTTTCTTCCGGCGAAACAGCCTTTCTACAATTTGTGTCTTTTTTTCTAATCCTATGTCCTACTACGTGAAGCAATTCCAAAAAACTGTCCTTTGTCATCCGATAGAAAGATTGAAATTTATTATCGTCTTTTTGTAATTATTTAGCTGCAATAAAGGCTGTCCTTTCACTATTATTTCGTATATACGGGTGCACCCAATATCTTCTTCTCCTTTTTCTATTTCTCCTCCACCACCAAATAGCCACTGCGTCTTCATCATCTGATGACATTTTCAAAATACTCTAGAATGCTAAAATTAAAATACATTATATTTATTGCTTAGATCTATTAACAATTCATATTAAAATATAAATTTACCTAATCTCTTTACGCACAGATTTAATATTTCAAACTTGAAACTTCAGTCTCAAAAATGACAGCAGAACATGTCATGTAAATGGTTTTGTCAGTGTGCGAGCTCGTTTACGACTAGTCGGACAAAACTGGTTCTATCCGACTGATCGGATACGATTAGTCGTCTCAGTGTGCGAGCAGCTTTAGAGTCATCATAAATTCATCACGATGACTATGTTCCTAAACATATTAAATTACACTTTGTCCACTTGTGCATTATCGCCGGAAACCCAAGCCACGCTTGGATTTATAATATAAATTTTTGCTGATAATGCAAAGCTTCCCGAGGGTTCGCTTTGAGCCTAATCACTACACAAGTGGAGTTTTGAACCAACCGCTACAACGAGCGGACGTGCCGGGCAGAGTCGGGTCGTTGACAAGAAGTTAAAACAGAAGTGTTAATCAAAAATAAATTTCAGATAAATAATGTGAAATTGAATTGCTTGAATAAAGTCAGTGTTTAATTTAAATCGTGAAAAGGGTTCAAGCTCCCCCGTCTTCACTCCTCTCCCCGACGGAAGGCACCGGTGAAGGGACGGGTCACAACACTGGTGGCAGCGGTGGGATGTTATTTTGATGTACTCCTGCAGTGGATGTCTACCTTATTTTGATGTACTCCTGCCGTGGATGTCTACCTTATTTTGATCTGTGAAACTCCTTACAGAGGATAAGCCAAGCAGCACCTATTACCTATGATACATAACCAATCATTGTGAGAAACTGAATACTATCATCAACAACTAAATACTATCATCATCAACTTTGCCTGGAAGGATCATCATCAACTAAATACTATCATCAACTTTGCCTGGAAGGATTGTAACAACTGAATACTATCATCATCAACTTTACCTGGAAGAATTGTTCTTGTTGTTTATATTATACTTACCAAGTAAGATGCATGTTTATTACTATATTTTTTTTATTTTGAATAAGTGATTAAACAAATGATTAAGTGGAAAAAATGTGAGAAGGGTTTGTGCTCTAGGAATTAACTTAATAAATTCTATTAAATCGTGGGGAAACAAATTTCTCTTCTCGTTTTTATATCTGTTCATATTGATAATTATTATTATCATTAATTTTTTTATTAATTTTCAAAATATCGAGGTAAAGAAAGGTCGTCTTTTTTTTTCTTAAATTTTTCAAACCTTGATGGTAATTATTGAAAGTTTTAACGAAAGTTTTGGAACGAAGTTCCTTAACGCGGCTTGCGGGTAGAGTGAATTGGGAGAAATCGTCACGTAAGAAAATGCGATATTTTGTGTATGTATGCGTGCGAGTATCGATCCCAGTAGGCAATTTGTGAATTTATTTAATCAGAATGCAGTGTTTTTCTTTAGAAATTGGAATCAATTTACACCGATAGCTATAGGAAGAAATGATAATGCAAAGTGTCATGCATGACCGAACGTGCACACTTTTTGCATAGGTCATTATCGAGGATAGATGCTTATGCTTTTTTATTGAAATGAATGGAATATCTTCCAAAATCAAGCTACAAGTACGATTATTAACTGTAATGTCAAACATAGCAAACCTTTGAATTAGTTTGGATGTGACTGCTGCTGAATTTTTCATTATTGCGAAAAATAAGTTTAGAAATATGGAAAGGGCGTCAAATGAGACTTATACAAATTTAGAAAATTTAGAAAATAAGTTAATAAAATTGTATAACTTCTTACAAGTATTTAGGGTACAATGGGTACAATTGTGACAATTTTAATTTGATCGCCCATCATTTAGTAAGTATGCCAGTAAGCTGAAAGAAATGTACAATGGTTAACTCTTGGAGGCAAATTAGAAAAAAATGAATAAATGTCACAACCGAACACACCCCAGGGTCGGTAGTGACAGGTTAAAAATACACCAGTAAGATTTTTCTTTACCCGCTTAGTTTGCAGCCGTCTTTTTTTCTTTATATTCTTGCCCAAAAGCCTCTTTTCCAGGTGTGTCTGTAACAGCGTCAGCCCGTTGCATCCAGCCTGAAGGATGTGTAGTACCATAGCCTTCTATATATACAAGCCATGCAAACGTTTTTGCATGTAGTAGTACTTTGACCGGGTCTATTAAACGTCAAAGTTTGTTCGGTGGTGAAATACGTGTCGCCGCGCATAAAAATTTGTTAAATTTGCAGTTAAAAAAGCATTAAATATAAATTAAAGTGAATAAAATCGCGCGTGAATTAGTGCTCCAGTGGTTTAATAAAAAAAGTGAATGATTAAGTGCTTTTTAAGAGTGATAAATGATAAGGTGGCCATTTTTGTTTACATTCGTTGGTGGCTTTTTAATTTAGAGAAAAAATGTGTAGTTTGTGTAGTTATGAAATTATAAATGAAATTAAAGTGATTAAAGAGTGTGTAGGGGAAAGCTAAAAAGTTACTGTTTTTAATATTATGTGGTGGTACTTTCTCTAATGTTTTTAATAATTTTTGACCACTTTAAATTCACTGTTAATTTCATAACCACATTAACTCAACATTTTTTGCCTAAATTAACACGAAAAAACCACCACGAATATAAACAAAAATGGCCACCTTATCAATTAACACTCTTAATAAATGTATTTTCAGTATCATTCCGTTTTTTTTAATTTTTTAAATTAAAACACTAAGGCACTTATCACTGGTTATCCACGCGCGATTTTATGCACTTTAATGAATATTTAATACTTATACTTTACAATTTTAACAAATTTTTATTCCCGCCGACGTGCTGTTAGATTTGGGCAGAACAAATATTTTGTTATCGGTAGTGAACTTTGATTGCGGAGTACTTAGCGGACACGTTAGGTGTTATATGTTCGCGATTTTAGATAAGGTGCCAGAAGCCAATTATATTTCAGATGAAAGACCTGAAGCATTGATATGTATATTCGTCTAGTTGTGATGTTTCATAATTTCCACCGCAGACACAAAGTAGGAAGAGTTTAAGAGATGCGACCCCAAAAAGTTATTGTTTTTGTTTCAAAAGTAAGTAAACTTAGTTTATTTCATATTTGATTAGAAAATATATTTTTAGTAAGGACAAAATGTAGAGAATGAACAAGTTGCGCACACACTACTTTTTGGACCCAACGTAGATCAAACTGCTTGGACTGCAACCCACTATGTAACCAACTCTAAGCCTGGAGAGGAATTTAATACAAAATTCAGTCTTTATGAAATGGAATGGACGCCAGAATACATTAAATTTCAGATAGATGGACGGGAAGTAGCTACAGTATATGCTGATAAAGGCTTTTGGGAAAAAGGCAACTTTCTTAATACAGTACCCAATCCATGGATATCTAGTGGGCCTATGGCCCCATTTGATCAAGAGGTAATGAAAAGTAGTAGAATATATTTCTGTTACTAAAAAAAGAAATTACATTTTCTAGTTTTATATTATTATGAATGTTGCTGTTGGAAGTTTATTATATTTCCCCGATGATGCAGACTATGCTAGACCAAAACCATGGAAAAATTTTGCTGATGCACCTATGACAGATTTCTGGAATGATCGGCATAATTAGCTTCCTACATGGAACTTGTGTAGTGAGGATTGTGATGCCGGGCTTGCTGTTGACTTTATTCGTGTCTATGCTATCTAAAGAATAAACTATACATTTTTTTACTTAACATATTTTTTTATATGATTTGCTTAATTTAATAGAATTTGTTATATGTTTTTATAGTAGTTTCTAAATTTTCATATACTTCTCGCTTCAGCAACAACGAATTAAGCCTAAGGTTCAAGTCATTAGTGCCAATGCCCGCTATACTAAAACGTACATATATTAGATTCGAACATATGCAAAAACTACCTCCACCAGACAGGTATTCAAAATAAGGTAACCTCCATGTACGTGCATGAATTTTTGTACGAAGACCCTTGAGCCCTTTGAGAATTGAAAAACATATGACTGTTTCTTGTTTTACTAATTATTGAGTATTTACCTTCTTCGACTCTCAGTTGTCCTATATCGGTTACTATTGATATTTTTCTTTCAGTCATAATAGCAAATGCTATCCACAGCTTCAGAACCGCAATAGTCATGTTGCGTTTCACAATTCCCTCAACTATTTTAGCTACTTTTTCTGTCTGAAGCATTGTCCTAAGCCATTCTAAAATTCCATCTTTGTCGTCGAAGTCTTTGCATTATAGTATAACTTCTCAGAGGTGTTAATTGTAATTCCATTACAAATGGAAAATTGCGTTGGACAGTGAAAAGTTCCTCCACGTTCGCTTTGCCAGACATGAATAAGATTAAGCAAAAGAAGACCCACGTTATTATCAATCGATGGCTTACGCCAAACTATAAAATCGCCTACATTACACCCACGTGCCCAAAGTGATCTTAATTCATAAGTTCGATAAATGCGAGCACTAAACGGCATAGGATTATAAGACGCTACGGTTGTCATCTCTCAGGGAAGAGTTCTCTTGCCACCGCTATGGCTTATGACTATGGATGATGTTATTTGAATATTAGAGAACGATGTAATAAATGCAATCACCTACACGAACGATATATTGCTCCTAATTTCTGGAAAGTTTCTCTCCACTGGAAATATAGTTGGTGATTATCTCCTATACTCCAAAGTAAACCGTTATTCTAAATGTTAGTGAACTAGTGGCTATTGGATGATGTACCTTGCGATAAGCAATGGCATTTAGAACTTGCTTTGCTGCAAGTGACCCAATTGCTTGGACAGATGAATATAAATTCAAATGAAGTACTTATATATCTTAAAAAGGGTGCAAGTTGACGTAATTATATTCCTTTCCAGAGAAAATTTTATAATGTCTTAGCAGTTTTCAAATAATTACATCAGATATATCACAAAAGTCGAAGCTACTAGCGTGAAAAAAGGTAATCTAACAGGAACCTAACGGTTGCAGCAATAACACGAAGTGTTATTTATTAATGAAAGAAGCTGTGGCTCTTTTGTTGTAAATTAACACATTTACTGCTAATGATTGAAGAATAGAAATTTTAGTGTTTTGTTGAAATTCTTTTATTTTAAATAATTATACTGTTATTTAATTTACATGAAATTTATGAACTACATTGAAAATAGTTGTATAATTAAAAAAATCAAAAATTTAAATAAAACTTTTATTGGATTTTAAAACGAAATGTAAAGAAATATAATAAAAATAAATAACTATAATTCAAACTTAAATAAATAAATATAATTGAAATCTATAATATAAAAATGAATCGCTAAATGTGTTGCTAAGCGCAAAACTCGAGAACGGCTGGACCTATTGGACTAATTTTTTTTTTCGAATATTCGTTGAAGTACGAGGATGGTTCTTACGGAGAGAAAAATTTAAAAAATTGCCTGAAAAAACAAAAAAATGGTAATTTTAGGAATTTTCACTTCATTTTAGTTTCAATAGCTTCATGGCCTACCTATTGTTTGACAAATGTAAAATTGTCATTAAATTGAATCATTACATTTAATGAAAATTTCAAATTTACGCAGCTGTCAAACAATAGGTAGGCCATGACGCTATTGAAACTAAAATGATCCACAGCGGCCGTCTCAAGACGGCGGTGTACCACTTTCTTCACAACCACCTCGACATGGGTATCAAATGAAAGGGTATGATAAGTAGAATACAATAAGCAATGTAGTATACAAAATATATCTTTCGATCCATGGCGCCCGTCTCAAGAGGGCGGGGTACCACTTTCTTCACAACCACCTCGACATGGGTATCAAATGAAAGGGTATGATAAGTAGAATACAATAAGCAATGTAGTATACAAAATATATCTTTCGATCCATGGCGGCCGTCTCAAGAGGGCGGGGTACCACTTTCTTCAACACCACCTCAACATGGGTATCAAATGAAAGGGTATGATAAGTAGAATACAATAAGCAATGTAGTATACAAAATATATCTTTCGATCCGTGGCGGCCGTCTCAAGAGGGCGGGGTACCACTTTCTTCACAACCACCTCAACATGGGTATCAAATGAAAGGGTATGTTAAGTAGAATATAATAAGAATGTAGTATACAAAATATATCTTTAGATCCATGGCGCCCGTCTCAAGAGGGCGGGGTACCACTTTCTTCACAACCACCTCGACATGGGTATCAAATGAAAGGGTATGATAAGTAGAATACAATAAGCAATGTAGTATACAAAATATATCTTTCGATCCATGGCGACCGTCTCAAGAGGGCGGGGTACCACTTTCTTCACAACCACCTCGACATGGGTATCAAATGAAAGGGTATGATAAGTAGAATACAATAAGCAATGTAGTATACAAAATATATCTTTCGATCCATGGCGGCCGTCTCAAGAGGGCGGGGTACCACTTTCTTCACAACCACCTCAACATGGGTATCAAATGAAAGGGTATGATAAGTAGAATACAATAAGCAATGTAGTATACAAAATATATCTTTCGATCCATGGCGGCCTTTTCAAGAGGGCGGGGTACCACTTTCTTCACAACCACCTCGACATGGGTATCAAATGAAAGGGTATGATAAGTAGAATACAATAAGCAATGTAGTATACAAAATATATCTTTCGATCCATGGCGGCCGTCTCAAGAGGGCGGGGTACCACTTTCTTCACAACCACCTCAACATGGGTATCAAATGAAAGGGTATGTTAAGTAGAATATAATAAGCAATGTAGTATACAAAATATATCTTTAGATCCATGGCGCCCGTCTCAAGAGGGCGGGGTACCACTTTCTTCACAACCACCTCGACATGGGTATCAAATGCAAGGGTATGATAAGTAGAATACAATAAGCAATGTAGTATACAAAATCTATCTTTCGATCCATGGCCGCCGTCTCAAGAGGGCGGGGTACCACTTTCTTCACAACCACCTCAACATGGGTATCAAATGAAAGGGTATGTTAAGTAGAATATAATAAGCAATGCAGTATACAAAATATATCTTTAGATCCATGGCGCCCGTCTCAAGAGGGCGGGGTACCACTTTCGTCACAACCACCTCGACATGGGTATAAAATGAAAGGGTATGATAAGTAGAATACAATAAGCAATGTAGTATACAAAATATATCTTTCGATCCATGGCGGCCGTCTCAAGAGGGCGGGGTACCACTTTCTTCACAACCACCTCGACATGGGTATCAAATGTAAGGGTATGATAAGTAGAATACAATAAGCAATGTAGTATACAAAATATATCTTTAGATCCATGGCGGCCGTCTCAAGAGGCCGGATTACCACTTTCTTCACAACCACCTCAACATGGGTATCAAATGAAATTGTATGTTAAGTAGAATATAATAAGCAATGTAGTATACAAAATATATCTTTCGATCCATGGCGGCCGTCTCAAGAGGCCGAATTACCACTTTCTTCACAACCACCTCAACATGGGTATCAAATGAAAGGGTATGATAAGTAGAATACAATAAGCAATGTAGTATTCAAAATATATCTTTAGATCCATGGCGGCCGTCTAAAGAGGCCGGATTACCACTTTCTTCATAATCCCCTCAACATGGGTATCAAATGAAAGGGTATGATAAGTAGAATACAATAAGCAATGTAGTAGACTCAATATACCGATTCATGGCGGCCGACGCAAGACCCATGTTCTTTGAGGCATTTCATCTGTGTAAAATTCTTATCTCGAAAAATATTAGGTCAATGGATGGTGTTTATTGTTTACTATTGACTTATGTAGGCGCACCGGGTCCCAGCTAGTAAATTAATAAAATTCAAATAAATAAACATAATTCAGATAAATAAATAATATAAAAATAAAAAATAATATAAAAATAAATAAATAATATAAAAATAAATAAAAACGGAACCGCTTCAACTTCAACAGCGTTATCTATGGCTCTTCCTTCAATCACATAATCTAAAATGAGAAAATTCAATATAAAATTCACAACATATAAAACATAAAAATATGAAAATAAATATATAAAAAAATAAATATATATGAAAATAAATATATAAAAAAATAAATATATATGAAAATAAATATATAAAAAAATAAATATATATGAAAATAAATAACGATGTAAAAGAAAAATTAAACAAAATGACTTTCACAGCCTTGTATCGTAAACACATAACAATATACAAAATAAATAAATAAACAACAAAAATTAAACAAAACGACTTTCACAGCCTTGTAAATTCATTGAAAATTTAGAAGTTTTCGATTTTCTTTTTCCGCATCTTCATCCGCATCCCGCAAATTTTTCGTTAAATTATTGAGTAAAATGTTTGCTAGACATAAGCAAATCTTAACAAATAAATCTGTGGAATTTACACCGCACTGGCATTCGAAATTTAAATCTATGTCGAAATTCTCTTCGGAAACACTTTGAAGCGTGAGACAACATAATAAACTTTTATGATTAGTTGCCTCATAAAAAGCCCGTTTTAAATTCTCTTCCTTAAGAATATGTTGGAGAATACTGCTCATATGGCATAATAAATACTTGACTTGTGGAGTAGGAATTGATAGGCCTCCACGTTGCAATGAGTTGAAATACTCATCTTTGGAAACCGCTCCTTTCTCCATTACTATTAAATTTTTACAAGTAAAACACGATAACCGTTTCCCGATAGCATTACATGCATAACCTGCTACATACAGATTGGAAGATTCGTCAATTCTTGCTTCTTGCAAGTAATCTGAATTTAACACCGAATCGAAAATGGAAATATCGACCGGTTCTTCTAACGAATTTTCACCCTTATTTTGAGATAATTTTGAAAAATTTTTTTTGTTATGAACAAAAACATTATGGACGCGAATCTTCTTTTCAGATTCTAGAATTTCTGCGTACGAAACTCTATATGAGCAGCCCGATAATGAACGATACAAACCAAACCGGCGTTCTAAATCATCCGTTTGAAATTTACCCGGTAAAATATATTTGATATTTAAATCCGTAAGAGAATATTTTATTAAATGTATTAAAGTTTTGGTAGTGACAGCAACGGCGTCGAACGTGTCCCTACTTAAAATTCCGTTGTTACCGTTTTCTGCCGAGCATCTCCAGACTTCAATCCACGATAAGAATTCAGTGAGAAATGCAAGCCTGTAATCTGAAAGGTTATAGAATGGTTTCGACCATTCATTTCGTTTGGTAGTCCCGAGAGTAAGACTTTTAACGTTTACTGTATCCCACCAATTTCTAATAATATCACAAAATTCCGCGGTTTGAAGCATATTCACTTTTGATTTTAACGCGGCAATAGTGGTACGATGAAAAGTATTATCGACTAGTTTAACATTTTGCCGTTCCAAATTGTTCGGATAAATGGTTTTATAATTTAATTTACAGGCTTGCTTAACAAATAGTCCCGATTCTTCATTGTATAATTGTTCGATGTGGTCAAAAGACGCACTTTTAACTTCACCCGTATTAAAGTCAGGATAATGGAAATTCCTGCCACGATTTTTTAAATTAATCCAATTGTTGCGCATGTTTTTAAATATGTGCACAGTATCATATTGCAAATATATATTTTCACCGGAGAAATTCGGATTCGGAAAATAATTTATACGATCTTCACAAAGTTTTTTAAACATCGCTTGATTAACACGATTGTTATCCGTAATTACAACAAGAACGCGAAATCCTAATTGCTGCACAAATTGTATAATATTGTTCGTTAATGAGTACGCCTCATCCCCGGTTAAGCCGGCGACTGGGACAAGCCGAATGATTTCTTTAAAAGAACCGAATAGCGATTTAATCATAAAAGCCAGTACGGTCTTAGCTGCTTCAGTAGGGCTATTTTGCGCCATGCCTACTAAGTTATTAGATTTATATTCAATTCCGCGTTTTCCCAAATAAATTTCATCTAATAACAGTGCGACGTACTTTTCCCTATCGTTTAAATTTTCGCGAATGTGTTTAAAGTAGCGCTCATCGTTGCTGGAATTTTTAAAATTTGAGGACAGGTGCATTTTCGATGACAAGAATTGTAAATATCTTTTACAAGGAAGGATCATAAATTTTCGCAAAAGTTCATAAGTCGCGGCAGATTGGCTGTATATGACAAAAGCCATTATTATGGAAGATGGGGTGTATCTGGGCTTTTTTGAAAGAAGAAGGTCAACCTGGTTGCAAAGAATATCGATTTTGGATTCATTCTCAAAATCGTCGTCACATTCGTTCGCTTTCTTTAACAACTGAGAAGCTTTTTGAAGATAATATTTCCGATCAGGAACAAAACTATTATTTTCGATACTAACATAACGCGATAGTAGGTTAACAATTTGCGACCAAAGACAAAGTTTTGAATTTTCCGGTAAAATCCATGTTAAGTCTTTCGCGGGAATCTCTAAACTTTGAACGAATATTTTAACTATTAAGTTTTGGTTCACAACGATTTGAACCGAAAACTGACAACCCGATTCCGGATTAGATTCTAATAAAAAGAAAGTTATTTGAGTCTCAGCTTCAAAAACGCGCCATTTATTTAAATTTAGTTTATTAGAGAAGTTTGTTTTGAAATTTTCAAATGAATCTATGGAATCTGCTATCAAAACTTGATTAGCCAAATCCTCATATCTGTTGATGAGTCGTTCTCTTCGTAAAGAAGGATCTACTCTTATTTTACTTTCGGGGACAGTGTGATATGCTGGTTGATTCGGAAATACTGAGGGAATGGCGGTTTTATTTATACGTTTTAACTTATCACACTGTCTAAAATCATTTTCACGAAAGTGTAGTGCACATACCGCTGAATATCGCGTTGGTGCCCAATCCTTTCTATGAATGGCTTTTGTCCACATATCTTTTAGATTTTCATCTTTGGGAAAATGAAAAGTGGAAACCGATGAACCATTTTTAAAGCGCTGTCATAATTTGACGAGCAACCAGGCACACAGCAACGAGGAGGCATTATTTTAAATTTGCTTTAAATTTTATAATATTAAACTTCTAAATTTTCTTTGAAAACCATGCACAAAAAATATATTCCAAAATACTTATCTTAATTATTGAGCTGAGGCTCCTCTAACATGCAGCTTTTCACCGTCAATACTCTAGTTAAATGATCTTCTTTTTCTTCTTCTTCTTCTATAACACACTAAAATTAATTTATTTTTATTTTAAAATAATTTATTACTCACAAAACGATGTAAAAAAACACAAATATTTTAATTCTGGACCTGAAAACCTGAAAATTGATTAACACTTTTTTTTAAACTTTGCTTTATTTTTTATATAATAAAATTGTAAATTATAAGTATTAAATAGTGCATAAAATCGGGCGTGGATTACCAGTGATTAGTTATTTAGTGATCTGAGGGAAGTGAGTGATTAAGTGTATTTTAAGAGTGTTGATTGATAAGGTGACCATTATTGTTTACATTCGCGGTGGTTTTTTGAGTTAATTTAGCGAAAAAATGTTGAATTTGTGTCGTAATGAATTAAAAATGAATTTCATGCTGGCGCTGTCTTCATTATGCTCCGCGTACATTATTTATTCATTGATCCCTGTTAGAATATACTGAGAGAGAATCTAAATTACTATGTCATAAACTTCCACTAATATTAGCTGGAGACTTTAATATTAACTTCAATGAAAAAGACAAATTTAAAATCTTCACATCCTTTTTATCTGACACATTTAATTTGAGTATGAATAATGATCCAGCACAGTACACAACGAAATACTGTACTACAGTTGATGCCGTTTTTTCAAGTTTCTTGGACAAAATTGATTCTGAAGTATATGCATCTTATTATAGTTATCATAAGCCAATAATTTCTATGTTACAATTTGGTGATAAAATTTGAAATTTTTTTTTGGAAAGTTTTGGAATGTTAATATTATAATAAATATTTTCCTAAAATATTAAATTAAATTTTTACATTATTTGCTTGAAAAATGGTATAAAGTAAAAATAAATAAAATATACAGATTTTATTTGGAGTTACATTCGCAGTTGTAGAAAAATCGTAAGGAACTTCGTTCCTGACGGGGGTCCCATGACCGCACCTGATTTTTTTTTTAAAAAAATTATCTACAAATACACGTTTGGTGGCGAGAAAAAAAAGTTGTGACGAAAAGCTGGTGTTTCATGTAAAATTTTTTTTTTAAGGAAATGGTTTGAATTGTTGTTAGGAGTTCGGTCCTTTTATTTTTGCAAAACCCAAGAGAAATTGTAATTTTAATGATTTTGATAAAAATTTTGGAAGGATTTGTCTCTCATTCGAAGCACGTGTAATCAACATTTTCCAATTTAAAGTTTTAAAGTATTCGACAAATACACTTTTGCCTTGAACAGTCGAAACGAGGTTTTTACTTTATACCACAGTTTTCCGTTGAATTGATAATAGCAGTGGCTTCTTCTCGTTGCATTATTACGCGATTGGAATAATCATTAATAAGGTTGTGTTGTGTAAAAATAGTCTCGTCATCAAAGAAAAGGGGGAACATCGTATGCATTGAATTCTTCTTCGCTCCCTCTCCACTAAAACAAAATTATAACTAGAAGTCGTTCAAGACTGGCGTCTCAGCCAGCGTTGCCTTGCATACTCGAAGAAAGTCAAGAACCACGAGACAGAATGGAGATGCAAATCGGTCTATCCGATATTTCAAGTTTTGTCCCTGAATTTTCTGGAAATCCGTCGGAAATTACAAAATTCATTTCTTGCGGCGATATTCTGTTTTCGTACGCAAAAACCGCTAGTGAAACTAGTCTTTTCCTCAAAGTAGTGCAGACCAAATTACAGGGTCCAGCATACGAATTCACCCGATTCAAAACTTATGAAACTTGGGCTGAACTGACCAGTGACCTCAAAGCCCAGTTGAAGGAAGAAAGGTCAAGGTCCGAAGCACAAAATGAGCTTCTGACTGCAAGTCAGGCTTTCAAAGAAAGCATCAAAGAATTCGGTGACAAAATCATCAACTTATTAACAGCACTAAACTCCTCGACTTACGCCGAAGTCGAAGGAGAAGAAGTGCGTAAATTCCTGATTAAAGAGAACGGTAAATTAGCTGTGCAGGTATTCGAGGACGGATTGAGGAGCCATAGCCTCAAACTTATAGTTAAAGCTCATGGAGAAATGGATCTAAAAAAATCTATTACATATGCCATGCAACATTCAGTTCGGATGGAGCGCAACGCTCCACAGTCTCAATTTGTTCCCAAACCTATTCCCCGGTCGGTCCAAATCTGTAACACATGTAACCAACGCGGTCACACGTCTGAATCATGTTATCGGAATCAAAGAAGGCAGAGCTTTGATTTTCCGCGGCCCATAAAAAGGGAAGTAAATCATGTCTCGTATGGAGGAGGAAGAGACTCGTCCTATGGACAACAAATACGACAGACGGCACCGCGCAACCAACAATATTCGAATCGAGTGAATATCAACAAACGAGTCCAAAACTTCGGTAATGGGCAACGCAACCATACCGGAAGACTGAATGAAGAAAGGCAAATGCCTTTTCAAGACACGAGGAACGTTAATTACGCTTCGTTAAGTTCTGGAAACGATCCAGGCCCACCTATTCAAATTACTACCGACCCTACTACAGAATCAAGTACTACGAATAGTCCCAATTATAATACGGGAAACGCCATGAATCGAGAAGACGTAGTCGGCGGTCCTTCTCGAATAGAATTCAGAGCCGACGTACACTGGCAATAACTCCTAGTAATATAGTAATAGAAGTAGACCTTAATATTGTAGGAAACCAATCAATTATGACTTTACCCATTCAGTGGAGAACAAAGAAATGTTTAACCTTTTTGATTGATACGGGATCCGAACTAAGTTTAATTAAATATGAAACTGGGATTTATCCCAGCCCCGATAATTTAAATAGTCATTGCATAATCGAAACCATATATGGAGAATTGTTCCCTACACTTGGATCATTCAAAGTGGGCCTCGAGTTCGCTAATGCAACAGGTCACTGTTTGATAAACCATAATTTCTTTTTGTTAAAACCAGGCGCTACCTTAGCGTACGATGCATTATTAGGAAACGATTTTATAAGGAAACATACATGCATTGTAGATAACTTGAGAGACATCGTAACAATTAGACCAAAATTCGAAGCTGAGGAATCAGACCAGGATGAAAACATGGGAATAACCGGGGAAAATGTTAGTAAGACTTTTCAGAGCTCGGGATTCAAAGCCATAAGCCCATCTCGTTATGATTTGTCAGACGAAATGGAAAGAACTAATTCGAAGTTAACCAATTTTCACTAATGAGGATGTTGTTATTCGTAAAAGGGAAATTGTCCCTGGCGTATTCCTGGCGGCTACGATAGTTAGACCACAGAATAATAAGGCAAATGCATTAATTTTAAACTCCAACGAGGAAGATATAAATTTAGAAACAAACAATATGGAAATCTAATATGAGGAATGAAGATCCAGTAGAAAATCGTTTAAGAAAACTAACGAGCCTTTTAAAATTAGGGCACTGTAACACAGAAGAACGCACAACAATCTTGGACATTTGTCGTAGGTACAATGATTTGTTTTATATAACAGGGGACTCCTTGACATGTACCGAAGCCATAGATCACCAAATTATCACGCAAACGGATAAACCCCCTGTTTACGTTCGACCGTATAGATTACCGATTGCACACCGAGACGAAATTCACAAACAGGTACAGGTACAGCTAGATGATGACATCGTAAGACATAGTTTTAGTCCGTGGAACTCACCACTTCTCCTAGTGCCTAAAAAACCGGCCGAAACCGGAAATAATCGTTGGAGTTGTCGTTGATTTTCGTAAGTTGAACGACATCACGATTGGGGATGCATATCCACTTCCAAATATAATAGATATTTTGGACCAGTTGGGCAGATCCAAGTACTTCAGTACACTCGATCTAGCCAATGGATTTCATCAGATCCTCGTAAGTGAAATGGATCGAGCTAAAACTGCCTTTAGTACACACTTTGGACATTTTGAGTACAATAGGATGCCTTTTGGACTCAGAAACGCACCCGCAACGTTCCAACGGTTGATGAATACTGTCCTCACGGGACTTCAGGGAATACATTGCTTTGTATATGTGGACGATATCGTCATCTATGGTCACGATCTCAAGGAACATAATAATAAGTTGATACGTGTATTAGAAAGATTACGGAAATATAACCTAAAACTTCAGCCCGAGAAATGTAATTTCATACGACAGGAACTCTCATATTTAGGACATATAATTTCAAGAAAATAGAGGCAGTAAAAGGCTACCCGAGACCACAAAAGGAGAAAGACATTAGAGCCTTTCTAGGTTTTGTAGGGTATTAGCGTCGCTTCATTAAAAACTTCGCTAAATTAGCAAAACCCCTTACAAATCTTTTAAAAAAGAAAGTTGAATTTAAATGGGATGCTTTTTGCGACGAAGCGTTCCGTACGTTAAAGGGCAAATTGATCGATTCTCCAATCCTCGCGTATCCCGACTTCGAACGCGAATTTCTCGTGACGACGGACGCCAGTGATATGGCGCTAGGTGCGGTACTATCACAGGGTGAAATAGGAAGCGATCTTCCAATATGTTATGCAAGCCGAACTCTCAACGCGGCCGAAACGAAATATTCCAGTACGGAAAAAGAACTCTTGGCCATTATCTTCGCTGTAAAGCAATTCAGGCCATACGTTTACGGTAGGAAATTTACAATTTTAACTGATCACAGACCATTACAATGGTTGATGAATCTCAAAGAACCATCGTCACGGTTAATGAGATGGAGAATTTTATTAGACGAATACGAATATGAAATCAAATACAAACCCGGTAAAGCTAACGCAAATGCCGACGCATTGAGTCGAATCGTGGTTGAGGAAACCAAACCTACTCCCTCTACAAACATACATGCCATTACAAGAAGTCGACAAAAGATTTTAAACTCAGAAACTACTCCTCCCGGCTCCAGTAAAGCGACCAATGAGAAAGAGGACGAAGTCGAAACCCCTCACACTAACGTCTCCATAATAGATGACTCAATTTTCAAAAATGAAGAAATAAAGACTAAATTCTTCCTAATACCTCCAACAGAAACTAACGAGGAAAACTTTTTGAAGGAATCCGTACCATTATATCAAAGCCCCGATATCGGTGCGATCAAAGTCTTATTCCATGATGACACAACATATGTTATAGCTAAAATATTAAGCCCTATACGGACGAAACAAGATCAGGAAGTCTTATATGAAGCTATACAAAAGATGATAGATTATTGTAAAGAAAATAAATTAAATCGGATGGATATCTCTGTACCCTGTCTAGGCGAGAAAGGTCTTTTCATGCGTAAGAACACCCAGTTAAATCTTTTCAAATGCTTGAAAGAAAAGCCAATAAAGATTTTTATGTACACTAACTCCAAGGTGCAATTACACGATGCTGATGAAATAAATAAAATTATAAGCGACTACCACATCTCTCCCTTTGGAGGTCATCAAGGCGTATCACGAACATTAAAACGAGTCAAAATGACCTATTCCTGGCCAAATATGTTGCGGCGGGATATAAAGACATTCGTTCACAAATGCGCGTCTTGTCAACGGAATAAACTATTAAGGAATCCTAAAATTCCCATGAACATTACATCCACAAGTACGAGGCCTTTCGAAAAAATTGCTTTAGATATAGTGGGTCCATTACCCATTAGTCATGAAGGAAACAAGTTCCTACTAACTTTTCAGGACGACCGAAATTCTCCGAAGCTCTACCATTGCTTAACGCCGAGTCGATAACTGTGGCGAAAGCCTTCGTAGAAAAGATTATTTGTCGCCATGGAATCCCCGAATCGATCCTGACGGATCAAGGAAGCAACTTTCTGAGCAACCTTTTCAAGGACATATGTAAATTACTTAAAAAGAAAAAAATAAACACAACTCCATACCACCCACAAACTAACGGTGCGTTAGAGCGAAGTCATCGGACTTTAGCAGAATACCTCAGACATTATGTGAACAAGGATCCTCTCTCGTGGGACGAATGGGTCCCCTACTCCATGTTCGTGTACAACACGACACCGCATTCTAGCACTAACTACACACCTTATGAGCTTCTTATGGATTTCCTCCCAATATCCCTAATACATTAGAGCAAAAGCCACAGCTCTCTTATAATTATGAAAACTACGCGAATGAGCTTAGAGCACGTCTACAGCACGGTTATCAAATGGCGAAGGAAACACTAATTCGCAAGAAGCAACAATCGAAAAACTATTATGATGAAAATACGCAGGCTAAATCATTTAACATAGGCGACAAAGTCTTAATAAAGAAACACATGTGAACGAATAAGCTATCTCCACTTTGGGAAGGACCCTATGAAGTGATAGAAATATTGTCGAAGGAAAATTCAGTTATAAAAGTAAAGAATAAATGCAAAACCATTCACAATAATGATGTTAAACTTTTCATCGAATGAAATTAACGTAGAGAACCTTTTCAATATACTAATGAATCTTTAAATAACTACTACTGGTATTTAACACTACTAACCCGACCTCCTTTTAGGTCAACATGTATGCACCTCTAATTTTTGCTATGATAACAATGACCTATGGGAACATTGTCATTACCCCCATCATCGACAACCCCGGAATATATTTCGAAGAACTCGGAAAGATAGAGTTTTACTCGAATGAGTGGAAGGTCATCACATACTGCGATCTAAAGTCCTTGGAGAGCACTTTGACACACATAACGCAGTACGTAAAGGAAGTAACCGACCTGTGTGAGTCTATAACCGGCGAACCCAATTTTTCCTTGATATGTGACAGCATAATAGTAGAAGCTCAACATTTAATGTATGATCTCGGGCAAAAATTCAAGCTACTAAGAAAGAAATCCAGAAATAAGCGTAGCGCATTCGGCATAATAGGAACGGTGAGTAAGTGACTTTTTGGAACGTTAAACGAGGAAGATGCACAATATTATGATCGACAAATCGACAAGCTCCGGATGAACGATAACCATCTCATAAACCTACTTAGGAATCAGACCCTAATTATAGAGACCACAGCTAATATTTTTAATAAATCCCAACTATCAATGGAAAACCAATTCATCGCACTAGGCGCAAAACTCCTAAAAGTCAAAGCTATGGTGGGAGGCCTATATAACGAGAGCCACAACGAAAAGGTATTTTCAGAAATGGAATCTCTCACTTCTCTCACTACACTCATAATGTTACGATATCAAAATATTATAAATAGCATAATAGACTCAATGACTGAAGTTAGAAATGGAAAGTTTCACCCAGAAATAATAAACACTGAGCAGTTGGAAACAGTTCTAACAGCCATAAGAAATCAATTGCCGAACGATATAAGACTCCCAACAAGCCTAAGTCACGGTGATGTGATTTCCATTTATCGCGTCAGCCATATAAGTACGTCGGTTCATAACGAAAAGATAATTTATGAGCTGAAGATTCCATTACTTTCTAAAGAGAATTACCAAATTTTCAAAATAATCCCGTTACCAACTATGCACGACGGACGATTATCACTCAATTATTTAGTCATAGATTATGATAAAGAACATTATTACGACATGACACGAGAAGAATTTGCAAACTGTATCACGGAAAACCACGACCAGTATTTATGTCAGGCACTCCATCCAATTTTCAGGTTGGACCCTAGAACCAACATTTGCGAACTGCAACTACGCAAAAGAGGAATTACAGTTCTTCCCCTTTGCAAACTAAGGCAGATTAATCAGACCACTACATGGATCCAATTATCTCAAGTCAATAAATGGCTTTTTTCTACCTTAAAAATACTCACTGTAGAATACATTTGTGAGGATAAAATCGCGCCCCATTTCCTTTCGGGCGTAGGAATAATAGAGATTTCAGGCAACTGTTACTTACGTGCCCCAGATCTGATAATACGAGGGTATACCACTAAAGTCACAAAATTAAAAAAATTTTACATACCTCCAATGAACCTGTCACGCATTCTAGAAAATGTTACCAGCAAAAGGCCAACCGAAGAATTCACCGATAGTAACGTAGCTTTAATCAAATATGATCCTCAGAGTGACTTAGGGAAACTATCGAAAAGCATAAAATTAGAAAAACAACAAGAAAGTCTCAAACAATTGGACTTACATACTATCCACCACTATTCACTGACATATATTATTGTCCTAATTATTCTATCTTACGCTATCTATAAACTTTATCATAGACACCGCTCATTTAATGTAGCGAGGAGCACAAATCCTTCAGAGGGTACCGAATCTACAGATACGACCATACAGGCTGATAGACCTATTGTATTCACTATAGGCTCCACAAATGACTCATAATAGTAACATGTTCAAAACTTTATCTTTCGCCAATATATTGAATCCATTTCAGGAAAATTATAAGAAATTAAGTAGTAAGAAATGTTATTAAAAGCCAATTAACCTTTTAAATATATATCGAAATATATAAATAATAATAGATATAAATATAGATAACCTTGTAAATTTATATATCGTAGACTTTTTATATACATAATAATACAATTTCAATATATACATATATATCATAACTTTTTATCATTTAAAACAAAATAATAATACGATTTAAATATATACATATATATCATAACTTTTTATCATTTAAAACAAAATAATAATACGATTTAAATATATACATACATATATATCATAAACTTTTTATCATTTAAAAACAAAATAAGCAATAGTAATTGTATCGGTTTACCCTCGTACTAATAATATTACGTAATAAGAAATTATAAACAAAATGTAAGTCGAAAGACCCGATTCTGACCTGCCGACCCCTAGTGATCGTTCAGAAAATTCAATCCTCTTCAAGGATATGAATTTTCTTTTTTTTAAGAGGGATGGTGTTATGATCCCATAACTGTACATATAAAAACAGCACAATCATCAAAAATTCCCAATGCCTCAAGTGCATTGCACTTATCAAAATTCTTTTAACAAACTTGCAAAGTATCAGAGTCATCATAAATTCATCAAATTTACGATGACTATGTTCTTAAACATATAAAATTACACTTTGTCCACTTGTGCATTATCGCCGGAAACCCACTTCGCTTTGAGCCTAATCACTACACAGGTGGAGTTTTGAACCAACCGCTACAACGAGCGGACGTGCCGGGTAGAGTCGGGTCGTTGACAAGAAGTTAAAACAGAAGTGTTAATCAAAAATAAATTTCAGATAAATAAAGTGAAATTGAATTGCTTGAATAAAGTCAGTGTTTAATTTAAATCGTGAAAAGGGTTCAAGCTCCCCCGTCTTCACTCCTCTCCCCGACGGAAGGCACGGTTAAGGGACGGGTCACAACACAACTTGTGTGTTGTTACTATTAGCACAGAGTACTTAATCCTTATATTAAGTACTCTGTGCTATTAGAGAGCTATAAGTCAATGGAAAGAGACTTTAATAGTGGAAAATTATCCCAAAAGAAAGTTTGGGAAATACTAGTTGCCAATGAATTGAAGCAAAAAAGACATGATGTCACTGGACCGCAATGTTCTTCTAAGCTACGAAGCTTAAAAAAGTCTTACAAATCTATAAAAGACCATAACAACAAATCGGGCAATGACAGAGGGAATTGGCAGTTTTTCGACGTTAGTATAAAATTTTTAATATTCTTCTTCACTTCAACATATTTTTCATAAAAGCAAACAATAATAATATTAATTAATAGACAATATTTGCTTTAAATTTTTATTAGATTTATGGAAGAAATTTTTGTCAAAAAAGCTTGGTGCGATCCAGTTGCAGTTCCATCTTATACTGGTCTATCGAGGAAACTATCAGAAAGTAATGATAGTACAGGAGGATCTGATAGTGGATGTTCAATAAGTGAGTTAAAATGCTTTATGTGAAATGTGAAAAAAGGAATTTAATTGCAGAATCAAATAAAACATCAATTACAACTTAACTGGGAAGAAGACTGAAACAAAAAGAAGAACACGAACAACAGAAAATTAAAAGACACAAAGACCGAATGGAGATGGACGAAAAATTTCTTAACGTTTTAGAAAAGTTAGCTAATAAATAACTAACAATATTAAATGCTATTCAAAAATAAGTTTTGATAATTTTAAATTCTATTGAAAAATTTGGTGTCTGTAAAGAGGGTTTACGGACGATAGTTTAACGTGACAACGTCATGAGAAAACATTGATGAAATGATTGCATACTTTTATGAATAAAATTGAATCATTTATATTAAATTATCATTATTTTGTATGGATACAAAAAGGAGTGAAATGAAGTATTCATTTTGATTGATAAATTAGCTTTTATTTGCACTAATGAATTCAAATATGTTTATTACTTTAATGAACAGATTATTTACAAGTAACAATGTGTAGTAACAAATTCATTTACAGCTTTTATACATGTCTGATATTTAACTTCTTGCAATCTGTGTTATTCTGTTAAGGATAGGTCGATGATAGGAAAAGTATGAAATGAATGGGAGTGTTTCAAGTGTAATGCGCCTTGAAAAAGTCAATTCGAGGGTTGTTCCTCTCAGCGTTGTTGACTTAGTAACATCTGATGTGCATTCGAGATTGTACATATCCTTCATGAATTTGAGGAATGTATCATCATTTTTCACGTTTGTGTTGAAGTCGCCACAAAGAAGAACTAGTACATTGGTATCAACTTGCATGATCGGATGCACATACTGCCTGTTATGCACGTACGGAAAGGGTGCTTGGTGCAGCAATACACTAATGTTTGAGACACTTGCTTCAGGATGAATATACACTGCGCCAAGTACAATTTTAAACGTTGTATCAGCAGTGAAGCATGTAATTTCAGCCAAGCAGACCTCGCCTGTGTTTCTGATGAGACGAGTTGTGTCCGACAATTCAACGTGGAGAACTTTGGCCGTGGATGTTGATGTTAATTTTCGATAGATTGCCACTCCACCAGCTGCGTTTGTATCAGAATCCGATTGATTATTCTGCCTGGTTATACATTCATAATTATTGATTGGAACTGGATCAAAATTGTCACGCATCCACGTTTCAGTCAATACCAAATAATCTGATCTTGGTATCACGGGATCCGTTTCAATATCGGCGAAGTGCGCAGACAAACTCTGAACATTAAGGTTTGTCACTACAGTTTGACCAGCGTTGTTACCGTCATCACAAAATTTCACTGCTTTCGAAGTGATTGTTTGAAGGGCGTGTCCACGGAGTCGAATGTATTCGTTACGGACATCTCGCGTAGTCTGTGAGTCGTTCCCATCCCGTCCGTGTTTGAAGATAAAAGGCGCATCTTTTTCCGTGATGATGTGCAAGCTGTCTATATTCGTTACCCGACTCAGCGCCACGTACACCAGCTGTTGTGGTTGCTCCGAGCACTACATATTTAAAAACAATAACAGTAAACGTCCCACCTTGCGACTTGTGAATGGTAACAGCACAAGCAGGAACGCAAGGAAACTGTTTTCGTTTGCATTTCACAGTTTTCGTCAGTGTAATGTTCACTATTTTCTTATACACCGGCACCCAGTTAGGAGACAGAGTGTTTGGCTTGCTTTGCTTATTGTTGACAATTTGACAAATTTAATCTAATTAAATATTGACAATTTTAATCAAATTTTTAAGATTACTACAATCAAATTTTTAAAATTACTACGGGACATAACGGGACAATGAGTCATCATTTTTCGTGTATGTAGTCACGTCAAAACCTGTTTTGAACCGAATTGAATTCTCTGTAGAAATTAGTTTATAATCATAGAATGATAATGCAATATTTTTTTATTAAACCTGTTTTGTACCAAATTGAATTCTCTGTAGAAATTAGTATATAATGATAATGCAATATTTTTTTATTAAACCAAAAATAACATTTTATGTTTTTATAATAAATAATGCTTAATGAGAAGAAAATTTTGGTTATTGCTTTAAGGTTATTTATTAAGTATTAAATACGACAGGCAATTATAGATTACCATAAATTATTATGTTTATTACAAAGAATTCATTATAACATCTCTTCTAAGAATTCCTGCATTCCGTCTTACTTCACGTGAATTGTTTCCATTATTTTCTTGACTTAGTTCAGGTATAGTGATAACAGTTATTTCATCTTCTTGTAAAATACATATATTATGAATTACGCAGCATGCAACAATGTACTCTGCCATTAAATCTACCCTTGTCATTAGTAGACAATGTAATAAACTACTCATTCGTCCTTTTAATAACCCGATGCATCTTTCAACAGTAACTCGAGCAGCTGATGATAATTTTATGTTTTTTGTTTCTCGCTTAAATGTCCATTATCTCGATAAGGAGTCTGTATGGATGTATTTCATAAGCAGAATCCCCCAGAATATAACTGTTTTCAGGGAATGCGTCATCATTGTTCAAGTAATCTGCAACTTCTGACAAACGAAAAACTCTTTGATCATGAACAGACCCAGGATTTCCAACAAAACAATGGGTTATCAGAGTCTTGTAGTCACATACCAGCTACAAAAAAAAATTTCCCTGCATGTACATCTATTTCAATTACTTACAAAAATTAATAGTATACTTCAAAAGAAAAATTATTAAATACCTGCAGCTGAATAGAATGGAATCCTTTCCGATTGATATAATCTACTGGATTCTGTTTTGGTGCATTAATACGAATATATGAGTCCCATCAATAGCTCCTATTGTTTTAGGAAAACCACTTGATCTTTCAATTCCACGCATTACTTCGGTAGCACGATCTCCCGTAGGCCATTGTAAAATATTGAGGCTCTCTTAAATAAAGCATGACAAACTCGACGTACAGCTTTTACGACAGTAGCTCGTCCTACGCTAAATCTGCCACAGACTGATCTACAATAAAATTACAAAAAAAACTTTAGTTACATACTTCTGAGCTAATTTTTAGAAAAATCTGACCTATAAGAATCTGTTGAATCTTATGAACGTAAATTAATTTAATACTCCACTAAAATTAAAAACTAGTTGGGATTTGGGTTTGACCCCTTCGGTCCACACGATTAACTTCCCAGTAGGATGAACGAAGATGGAATAAACTAGCTTCTTAGAAAATAGTTATACGTTTAGCACTAGTGGAAAATTGGCTAGTATCAGAACTGATGACAAAGCAATCCCGAGAGAAGCTAGTTCAAATAACTATAATAGTAGTAAATCCACAAGCTTTTTCTAGAGAATTTGTTTTCCTGGACGTTAGCAAACAAACATTTCCTCCGTATTTTTTATTTATTTATTTTATTTATTTATTTAATTATAACAACAACACAATTAAGTACAGGGACTTATAAATATGTGTAGGTAAAAGGAAAGACAAATAATAAAAATAATAATAAAATAATTTAGATACAAGAATGAGAAAAAAAAAACGATATCAAGAACATATAATACTAATTTTGAATAAAAAACAAAAAGTGAAAGGAAAAAAGAAAAAAACTTAATTAAATTAAAAGAGAAAAAAAAATTAAAAAAAATAAAACTTCATTAAGTTTAGTGGACTTAAACTACATGATCATCTGCGGATATGGGTGATTGTCATGAAATGGGAGTTTTTGAGATTTGCTGGTGAACAAAAAAAAAGTGCTGAAAAAAAATTTTCTCATGTGTTTTCAACATTATTTTGAAGTACTTTCTGTATATTTCCACATAAATACACACGAGGTATAGACAGTGAGAAGTTTATATCGAAAAGCCGAAATTATATGGCTTCGGAGGCGACAATTACGGTAGCGACATTTCATCGAAAAATCCGTCGCTTTCATGATCAATGAGAGCAAACAATTTTTCCGAAAATTTGCTTGCTCTACAAATGCAAACAAATATACCGAACCGAGTTAAAAGAGATTTGCAACACATATCACAACGAAAACACACATTACGGAGGCGACAGTTTTTTTTTCTTCGATAATTTTCTTGAGGGTTGCTCTCTTGTTTATAAATTGTTCACAGTCTAAACGTCCGGCGAGGATAAACATTCATAAAGAAACTTGTGACGATTCGTTTTCACTACTTAGTGCCACTTGACAACCAATTTGTCGTTGCGTGTGCGCTATTCTTATAGTTTTTATTGAAATTTGCAACAAACAATAGTCAGAATGTAAACACTGACATCTAACTAAGCAGGTATCCGCCCGCGTAATACATACCGGTGATCAGTTTCGGAACACTGCTGCTATCGTTTGAGACCCTAGGCGCGTGGCAATAATGCACTGTTTTTCCGTAAACGTAGTGCCGTGATGTAAAAGCGGAAAATGGACAGGTTACGGAGGCGACATTTTCGGTGGTCGAAGGGCCGCCATTTTGTTCAAGAGTGCTTGCCGCGGGAGGCGATGAAGGAGAGAATGTTTTATTACTGGATGGAGATTTTCACCCCAGAAAAAATTTGTTTGAGGCGTTGTAGCTAGAGAACAACGGCCAGCCAGCCACAACCCCCATTTCATGACAATCACCCATATGCATAAAAAGATGTTTTCGAAAAGTAGGAATGCTGCTGTTTCGCCTAATATTGATTGGCAGAGTGTTCCAAAGTCTGATAGCATGAATAAAGAACTGTTTTTCAGTAGTTCGGTGATTAAAGCTGGGTATTACTAGGTTCAGCGTTCTTTGAGAAGACGAGAAATTTAATATTTCGAATAAGTATTGAGGCTTGTGATATAAAATCAATTTCTTTAAAAAAACGATTGTTCGAAAATTAATATACTTTTGCAGAGTACAGCCCAAGACAGATTCTACATATGCAGAAATGTGATCAGAACGTCTAAGCATGAAGCAGTACCGAATGGCTGAGTTAAAAGCTACATTTAGTTTTCTCAGTGTGTTGCAATCTAACGAGCAAAAAATTTCACATCCAAACGTTAGCACAGGAATAAGAAGTATTTTTACTAGGGCAACGCGAGTTGAGGCAGGAGTATAGGATGCAGATATAGATAATTTTCTAAGTATCATGTATATCTTGGAGATAATACTATTAATATGATTACTCCAGGTTAAAGTATGATTAAAAATAACACCAAGGTTTTTAACAGATTTATTAAAAGGAATAACCACGTTGTTCATATATACTTTAGGGAAAGCAGACAGCTCGAGCGGGTTTTTATAAAAAACAATTGCATTGGACTTAGATGGATTAAGAACAAGGTGGTTATCAATAGACCATTTGTACATTTTCTTTAAGTCATTGTTCATGAGTCGAACACCTTCAACGAGTTGATCTCTAACCTTGCTAATGTATAATTGAACATCGTCAGCATACAGGTGAAATCGACAAGAGCTAATAACGCCGGTAAGATCATTGATAAACATTGAAAATAATAAGGGACCAAGGGTAGATCCTTGAGGGACGCCACTGATAATATCAATCAGGTCAGACTTTTTGTCACCGAAGCACACGCGTTGTCGTCTATCTGTTAGATAAGATTTGATAAGTGTACAAGCGTGGTAAGAAAAATTAAAGAGAGATTGCAATTTATTCACTAACATAGCATGATTAACTCTGTCAAACGCTTTGGAGAAATCCAACAATACCAGCAGAGTTAGTTTATCGTCAACCATTGCCTGCCGAATATCCTCGGTGATTTTGAGGAGCGCAGAGCTGCAACTATGTTTTGGTCTTTAATCCAGATTGATAGGATGACAGAAGATTGTTTCCTTCAATAAATTCAGATATTTGTTCATGGGCAAGTTTTTCAAACACTTTTGAGAAAAATGAAAGAATAGAGATCGGACGAAAGTCTTGCGTGCCTGATTTTTTCGGTATTGGGATTATTTTAGCCAACTTCCACTTAGTAGGAAAAGTGGAAGACCATATTATTGAATTAAATATATGAGTAACGTAGGGAAGTAACAATGGTAGGATCATCTTTATAAACTTAGGATGGATGTCGTCAAGTCCCACGGAGTTGGATTTAACACTTAACACTGCCTCATATACTTGATGCTGGGAAACATTGGAAAATGAGAACCCTTGAGAAGGATCTCTATCAATGAGGCGGGTAAGACTAAGATCTTCATCATGTACACCAACATACTGATTCCGACTAGATTGAGCGAACTCACAATTAAGCTCATTTAAATCCCTTGCAATGTCATGAGTCTCAGATTTTCCTAGGCCAATGTCCCTCAGGTTATTCCAAAGCTTTTTAGTTGGTAATTTAATATCAAATTTAGTTAGATGGTATTGAGTTTTGGAATAACGAATTTCATAGTTAACACGATTACGCAGAATACAATCAGAGCAATCAGAGGTTCGAAAGCGTCTCCATCGTTTATACGCTAAATTGCGTTGCAAAATTAGGTTTTCTATACGAGCTGTAAACCAAGGGCAACTAGGGTTAATTATGCGTTTGGTCTTCAAGGGTATAAATTTATCAAAAAGGTACTTCACCAAACATTCAAAGAAAACAACTTTATCATCTATAGATGTAATTGAATAAATAAGATCCCAATTTAATTCAACAGCTTCAGCGTACATACAATCGTGATTAACATGATAAAAGTCGCGATAAGAAAAGATACTTGGTCTGATTTCTACATTTCCAAGATTATAAATTAAAAAAATTAAATCATGTTTGGAAAAGGAAGGAAGGGAGATTTGGTTATTGAATTCAACTAGTTGAAGATCATTCACAATAAAGAGGTCTAAGAGCGTGGATGAGGTTTTCGTAAAGTGGGTCGGAATAGAGTTCACAACGTGTAAATCAAAGGATTGTAGGAGGTCTTTAAATTGCCTAGCGGTTGAATTATTGACAAGTAAATCTACATTAAAATCACCACCAATTATTATATGATTAAATTGGTGACCAATTTCAGCAATAATTGCTTCAAGAGGACCAAAATTAGATACGTGAGGCGGTTTATACACATACCAAGCAGACATTTTTTCTTATTTAAACAAACCTCGACAAAAATATATTCAATTTCTGAATTAATTTCGGACTGGGTTACTAATTTGACATGAATTGAACTTTTTAGAAATATAGCGTTCGCTGCACTAAAGCGGGTGTTCAAATTCGTATTGAGCGTGCTGAAGCGCCGTTGACGAGCTGAGAAGCGAATGACTTCATTTGGAAATTCCAAAGCTTTCCGGAGATATTAGCAAAACTGTAACTGTTAAGTACTTGTCAGACTTGACCAAAAAGAACAAATTTTACGGTAACTACTGGAAATCCCGGGATGAACCGCAATTTCCTGAAACTGTATCACGCGTAGAAAACAATTCCCCGTCAAAAAGTGCTAATCCAAGATTTAAAAAATTCGCGCTGTTTGTAAAGGGTAACGAAATTTTTGCACGATTTTGAAAGGTTGTCACATTTTGACAAGTGATGTTTTGTTCGAAGGCTATCCTCTGTGCAGAACCCAAAAAAGATCACTTCGTTTAGAACGGGTCTCATTCCATCTAGTTTAGTAAGTAGGTGAACAGGCACTTGTGGATGAGAACCAGGTCACGGGGCGTGGTCTCTGTGGAATGTAGGTCAAGGCCAGTGGCCTTGAGACTGGTTCGTTTTTGTTTATGAGTGCGGAACTGGTTTAGGGGAAAGTGATTTTGTTGGTGGACTCGGTCACGGGAGAGTGCGGTCAGGGACTTGGCGGGCTGCTCGGTCAGGGAAAGTGGTTTGGGACTTGGCAGGGGTCGGTGGCTTGGCAGGCTGGGCGGAAGCGACAGGCGGCGGCGGTAGCTTTTGCCCGGTCTGCGACGGAAGGTATTTACTCAGACTCGTACGTGCGCCCTAGTCTCTGCATAGCACGTCCGGGACTGGTCAGGGTCAGTGGCTTCGGGCTTGACAGGGAAGTCGGGCCTGTGCCGAAGCTACTGCCCGGACTGCGGTGACATAGAAAAATCGCACATTGCTTGGGAATCGAACCAGCGCGAACAATCGCGAACAGAAAAACCAACGCCTTAGCCAACTTGACCAATACGGCAGTTGGATGGAGTCGGGTTATTTGTGTAAATATGCAATTGTGAAATTCTATTTTTAGATCTTTGCGAAGTATTTTGCGACCCAGCGAGCCGATGAAAATAATGTGCACATGATAGTGATAGCAGCTGCACGAGCCTACGAAAATGAGAAAGAAAGAAAGACCAAGGAAACAAAAGCTGCAGCAGCAGCTGCAATTTGAGCAGCAAAATCTATCGGCCTAAAAGGAAAAACAAAACAACGGATGTGCTGCAGTGCGACTATTGCATGGTTGTTGTTGTTATTACCTGAACAGACAGACACTGTGGAAAAGTGTACCTCCGCAAAGGAAACACATGAACGACCCGTGGATTTATCACATAACTAGATGAATGCCTGTGCATGTGCCTCTTACTCCCAGGAAGACACTGTGGATGAAAGTAAAAGTGATACTTTCGATGCCAATGAGAAATTCTTAGCGTATATTGCATTGCGTGGTGGTTGTTGTTATTACCTGAAATTATGAAACCGAGTGAATGAATGAATGAAATAATTTGTTTTTTTTGGTGAACATTTTTATTTTATTTTCTAAATTGGTATTTACTATACTAAATTGTAAGATTCTATTTTTAAATGTATCCACTGTGGGGTGAACGATGTCTATGGTCGAAATCTACATCTGATGCACAATTCATAGCATTTATCTGCAGTGAACAAAAGTAACATTTAACACGGTCTTTGATTTTGTGTAAAAAAATCCGCTTTTTGCCAGTTGATCTGCTGTATCCAAGTCAATTGCTAGATTATCGAATGTTTTCAAACGATCGTATTCTTGTTTCAAGTTTAACATTTTGAATGAATATAACAGGTTTTATATCACGTCTTTAATATTAATCCATGTGTTGTGTTTTAATGGAAAACCAAGCCACTTCACTAAAACCTGATTACCGCGTCTTTTTATAATCTTTTCTACTAATTAAACATCAGGATTTTTCACAGGAGCTATTTCTGGTTCATAAAATCTACCTTGAACTATATTTCCTTGGTAATCTTCAAGAATATATGTTGTCGGGTAAACAGGTTTAACTTCTTTTATCAAGGCAAGCGGTAGTTTGCCGAGTTCGTAAGGGCAAACAGCTAATGCCTTATTTACGCCTAAACATAGAAAACAAGGTGTTTTTTTTATAAAATTATGCGATTTATCACCTTTTTATAAGCAATATAACTAATTTTTCATTTGTAACCGATACCCAAAATATAAATAATTTATTATTCCATGAGTTTTTTTCCTATCATTCTTCGTTTTCTTTATTTTTACATTTTTTACATTTCGAATCGAACTTTTTTCTTCTCCTTCAGTCTAAAAAAGTGGGTACTCAAAATTATTCTGTCAGATGGCGCTCTAAGTTATTTCAATTGCTCAATAAATGAGATGGTGCTACTAGTTAGTCGAAAAGTGTTTACTCGAACTGTTGATGCTAGATGGCATTAGATGATTAACAAAATGTATTCATTTAAAGTAGTTAGTCGCAACTATGGTATCAGATTGCGTTAGGTACTATAAAAAACATGTAGTTCACAGTACAAATGTACAGTAAAATTTTGATATACTGAATGCCGAGATCGTAATTTATTTCTAAAAATATGACATATTCGTTACAAGTTAGTCAAATCCAGCACTGCTGATGTCAAATGTTGGGTAATTAACAAAAAGTGTACGCATGGTACGCGTCTCAAGAGGGCGGATTACCATTTTCGTCACAACCCCTCGACATGGGTATCAAATGAAACGGTATGATAAGTAGAATACAATAAGCAATATAGTATACTCAATAAAAAGTTAGATCCATCGAGGCCACCTCAAGAGGACGCATTACCATTTTCTTCACAACCCCCTCGACATGGGTATCAAACGAAAGGGTATGACAAGTAGAATACAATAAGCTATGTCTTTATATCCATGGCGGCTGTCTCAAGAGGGCGGACTACCATTTCTTCACCACCACCTCGACATAGGTATCAATTGAAAGGGTATCATAAGTAGAATACCATAAGCGGTATAATTTACTCAATATATGCTTAGATCCATGGCTGTCATCTCAAGAGGGCGGATTACCATTTTCTTCTCAACCCCGTCGACATGGGTATCAAATGAAAGAGTATGATAAGTAGAATACAATAAGCAATATAGTATACTCAATAAATAGTTAGATCCACCGAGGCCTCCTGAAGAGGACGCATTACCATTTTTTTCACAACCCCCACGACATGGGTATCAAATGAAAGGGTATGATAAGTAGAATACAATAAGCAATATAGTATACTCAATAAAAAGTTAGATCGACCGAGGCCACCTCAAGAGGACGCATTACCATTTTCTTCACAACCCCCTCGACATGGGTATCAAACGAAAGGGTATGATAAGTAGAATACAATAAGCTATGTCTTTATATCCATGGCGGCCGTCTCAAGAGGGCGGACTACCATTTCTTCACCACCACCTCGACATAGGTATCAATTGAAAGGGTATCATAAGTAGAATACCATAACCGATATAATATACTCAATATCTGGTTAGATCCATGGCTGTCATCTCAAGAGGGCGGATTACCATTTTCTTCACAACCCCCTCGACATTGGTATCAAATGAAAGGGTATGATAAGTAGAATACAATAAGCTATGTCTTTATATCCATGGCGGCCGTCTCAAGAGGGCGGACTACCATTTCTTCACCACCACCTCGACATAGGTATAAATTGAAAGGGTATCATAAGTAGAATACCATAAGCGATATAATATACTCAATATCTGGTTAGATCCATGGCTGTCATCTCAAGAGGGCGGATTATCATTTTCTTCGCAACCCCCACGACATGGGTATCAAATGAAAGGGTATGATAAGTGGAATACAATAAGCTATGTCTTTATATCCATGGCGGCCGTCTCAAAAGGGCGGACTACCATTTCTTTACCACCACCTCGACATAGGTATCAATTGAAAGGGTATCATAAGTAGAATACCATAAGCGATATAATATACTCAATATCTGGTTAGATCCATGGCTGTCATCTCAAGAGGGCGTATTACCATTTTCTTCACAATCCCCTCGACATGGGTATCAAATGAAAGGGTATGATAAGTAGAATACAATAAGCAATATAGTATACTCAATAAATAGTTAGAACCACCGAGGCCACCTCAAGAGGACGTATTGCCATTTTCTTCTCAACCCCCACGACATGGGTATCAAATGAAAGGGAATGATAAGTAGAACACAATAAGCGATTTAGTATACTTAAAATATATTTAGATCCACGGCGGTTATCTCAAGAGGGCGGATTACCATTTTCTTCACAACCCCCTCGGCATGGGTATCAAATGAAAGGGCATGATAAGTAGAACACAATAAGCTATGTCTTTATATCCATGGCGGCCGTCTCAAGAGGGCGGACTACCATTTCTTCACCACCACCTCGACATAGGTATCAATTGAAAGGGTATCATAAGTAGAATACCATAAGCGATATAATATACTCAATATCTGGTTAGATCCATGGCTGTCATCTCAAGAGGGCGTATTATCATTTTCTTCACAATCCCCTCGACATGGGTATCAAATGAAAGGGTATGATAAGTAGAATAAAATAAGCAATATAGTATACTCATTAAATAGTTAGATCCACCGAGGCCACCTCAAGAGGGCGTATTGCCATTTTCTTCTCAACCCCCACGACATGGGTATCAAATGAAAGTTAATGATAAGTAGAACACAATAAGCGATTTAGTATACTTAAAATATATTTAGATCCACGGCGGTTATCTTAAGAGGGCGGATTAAAATTTTCTTCACAACCCCCTCGACATTGGTATCAAATGAAAGGGTATGATAAGTAGAATACAATAAGCTATGTCTTTATATTCATGGCGGCCGTCTCAAGAGGGCGGACTACCATTTCTTCACCACCACCTCGACATAGGTATCAATTGAAAGGGTATCAAAAGTAGAATACCATAAGCGATATAATATACTCAATATCTGGTTAGATCCATGGCTGTCATCTCAAGAGGGCGGATTATCATTTTCTTCACAGCCCCCTCGACATGGGTATCAAATGAAAGGGTATGATAAGTAGAACACAATAAGCTATGTCTTTATATCCATGGCGGCCGTCTCAAGAGGGCGGACTACCATTTCTTCACCACCACCTCGACATAGGTATCAATTGAAAGGGTATCATAAGTAGAATACCATAAGCGATATAATATACTCAATATCTGGTTAGATCCATGGCTGTCATTTCAAGAGGGCGGATTATCATTTTCTTCACAGCCCCCTCGACATGGGTATCAAATGAAAGGGTATGATAAGTAGAACACAATAAGCTATGTCTTTATATCCATGGCGGCCGTCTCAAGAGGGCGGACTACCATTTCTTCACCACCACCTCGACATAGGTAACAATTGAAAGGGTATCATAAGTAGAATACCATAAGCGATATAATATACTCAATATCTGGTTAGATCCATGGCTGTCATCTCAAGAGGGCGTATTACCATTTTCTTCACAATCCCCTCGACATGGGTATCAAATGAAAGGGTATGATAAGTAGAATACAATAAGCAATATAGTATACTCATTAAATAGTTAGATCCAGCGAGGCCACCTCAAGAGGACGTATTGCCATTTTCTTCTCAACCCCCACGACATGGGTATCAAATGAAAGGGAATGATAAGTAGAACACAATAAGCGATTTAGTATACTTAAAATATATTTAGATCCACGGCGGTTATCTCAAGAGGGAGGATTACTATTTTCTTCACAACCCCCTCGACATTGGTATCAAATGAAAGGGTATGATAAGTAGAATACAATAAGCTATGTCTTTATATCCATGGCGGCCGTCTCAAGAGGGCGGACTACCATTTCTTCACCACCACCTCGACATAGGTATCAATTGAAAGGGTATCATAAGTAGAATACCATAAGCGATATAATATACTCAATATCTGGTTAGATCCATGGCTGTCATCTCAAGAGGGTGGATTACCATTTTTTTCACAACCCCCTCGACATGGGTATCAAAAGAAAGGGTATGATAAGTAGAATACAATAAGCTTTGTCTTTATATCCATGGCGGCCGTCTCAAGAGGGCGGACTACCATTTCTTCACCACCACCTCGACATAGGTATCAATTGAAAGGGTATCATAAGTAGAATACCATAAGCGATATAATATACTCAATATCTGGTTAGATCCATGGCTGTCATCTCAAGAGGGCGGATTACCATTTTCTTCACAACCCCCTCGACATGGGTATCAAATGAAAGGGTATGATAAGTAGAATACAATAAGCTTTGTCTTTATATCCATGGCGGCCTTCTCAAGAGGGCGGACTACCATTTCTTCACCACCACCTCGACATAGGTATCAATTGAAAAGGTATCATAAGTAGAATACCATAAGCGATATAATATACTCAATATCTGGTTAGATCCATGGCTGTCATCTCAAGAGGGTGGATTAATATTTTCTTCACAACCCCCTCGACATGGGTATCAAATGAAAGGGTATGATAAGTAGAATGCATTAAGCTATGTCTTTATATCCATGGTGGCCGTCTCAAGAGGGCGGACTACCATTTCTTCACCACCACCTCGACATAGGTATCAATTGAAAGGGTATCTTAAGTAGAAGACAATAAGCAATATAGTATACTCAATATCTGGTTAGATCCACTGCGGTCATCTCAAGAGGGCGGATTACCATTTTCTTCAAAACCCCCTCGACATGGGTATCAAATGAAAGGGTATGAAAAGTAGAATACAATAAGCTATGTCTTTATATCCATGGCGGCCGTCTCAAGAGGGCGGACTAGCATTTCTTCACCACCACCTCGACACAGTTATCAATTGAAAGGGTATCATAAGTAGAATGCCATAAGCGATATAATATACTCAATATCTGGTTAGATCCATGGCGGTCATCTCAAGAGGACGGATTTCCATTTTCTTCTCAACCCCTCGACATGGGTATTAAATGAAACGGTATGATAAGTAGAATACAATAAGCAATACAGTATACTCAATAAATAGTTAGATCCACCGAGGCCACCTCAAGGGGACGCATTACCATTTTCTTCACAACCCCCTCGACATGGGTATAAATTGAGAGGGTATGATAAGTAGAATACAATAAGCTATGTCTCTATATCCATGGCGGCCGACTCAAGAGGGCGGAATACCATTTATTCACCACCACCTCGACATAGGTATCAATTGAAAGGGTGTCATAAGTAGAATACCATAAGCGATATAATATACTCAATATCTGCTTAGATCCATGGCGGTCATCTCAAGTGGGCGGATTACCATTTTCATCAAAACCCCCTCGACATGGGTATCAAATGAAAGGGAATAAGAACAACATTATAAGCGATATAGTATAATCCCTTAATTAATTTTCTTTTTTATTATCACAATCTCAAAGTTTCTTTTTACAATAGTTTTTCTTTTTAAACTTAAGTTACCGATTAATTCTATTAATTATGTCTTTCTTTGTTTTAATAAATATTTATTCTATGATTAGGCTTATAATTTGTAACCATACTAATGGTTCTTAACAAAAATTGAAAACACAAAAACGCGCGCACACCCTTTTGGTTATGTCAGGGAAATACACCACTGAATATTTTATTATATTCTTCTTTGTTTTACTAAATATTTATTTTATAATTAGGCTTATAATTTGTAACCATACAAATGGTTCTTAACAAAAATTGAAAACACAAAAACGCGCGCACACCCTTTTGGTTATGTCAGGGAAATACACCACTGAATATTTTAATATATTTTTCTTTGTTTTACTAAATATTTATTTTATAATTAGGCTTATAATTTGTAACCATACAAATGGTTCTTAACAAAAATTGAAAACACAAAAACGCGCGCACACCCTTTTGGTTATGTCAGGGAAAAACACCACTGAATATTTTATTATATTCGCCCGCCGCGAATGATGGCTAAAACAACACCCGATTATTTCAAAGTTTCACCCGCCGGTGGTGGCATGGAAAATTTTCCACCGGCTGGGAAAAACTCGCCCTTGGATTCGTTCCCACCTGCGCAACTTGCTTACCGCGCGTTTCCCACGCGGCGCATTGCATGTTGCGCTTGATTATTGTTGGGTGGGTCAAATTACGTTCTTTTTTTGATATTTAGGTGAAAAGCTAGCCCCTAAGAGATATTATAAAACGTGGGAATGGTAGCGGGTTTTCGCTTTTTGCAATCTTGCATAATTCTTGGACATGTGTGAAATGTCTTTGAACATTAAGAAGTTGTTCTTGCAATTCTCCCAACGTAACCCGATACCTCTGCTGATAAGGTGTTGGGTTTTCGTTCGGTACTTGTGCTGGCGAGTTTGTTTATTAGGTTTTTTTTTGTGTGTCTTATTTTATGTAACACTCCTTGGGGGCACCGAAAAGAACAAGGCGTCGTCGTGAAAAAAAAGGTGTCTTGTTCGTTTCAAGTTATCCGTTTTTTGCTGATGCTAAACTTGTAATGTGATAAGGGGTTCGAGATTTGCTCCGGTATGTTTGAGGCATGTGCTCAGTTGCAGTTCGGAGTCTGTAGTATCATGAAGTAAGTGTTTTAGTATACTTCCTCGCTAATATTTATAAAATAAAAAAAAATTTCTTTTGTTTTCAGTTGGCTAATGCAAGAATCCTTGAGGGAGGAGGCGCACCACCAGCGGGAACTGGCCTGCACCAGAAAGAAACTGGGAGACTTGGCCCGTAAGGAGGCCTTTCATTTGGACTCGCTGGCCCGGGTCCAAAGGACCCTGGCAGATTTGCGGCGTTCTTCTCCCCGTGGCCAGGGGGTGGGCGCTTCATCTACTAGAAGGTTGACTAGCGGACCTCGCGCCTCTGGGACTAGCGCCCATGGAACCAGTGCATCCGGACCCACCGTCTCTGGAACCAGTGCTTCTGGACCCAGCGCCTCTGGAACCAGCGTGGCCGGAACCAGTGCCTCTGGAACCAGCGTGGCCGGAACCAGTGCCTCCGGAACCAGCGCCTCCGGAACCAGTGCCTCTGGACCCTGGAAGCCCTTAGGAGAACGAGGTCGGTGGCCAGAACGAAGGAGCAGTAATTAAAAAAATATTTTTTTTTTATTAACTTCCCAGTATAGGAAGTTATTGTAATCGGTCCGAAAATCGAAATCGAAAATTTCAACGTATTTTCATCTTTCAAGGTCCCAGGAGCATTTTAAGGAAAAAATTGGGAGGAAGTATGTGTGTGTGTGTGTGTATGTGCGTACGGATGTGGTCATTTTTTCCTGCACGATATCGCGCGAACCAAAACTGATATCGACTTCGTTGAGGTGTCGTTCGAAGCGTATTAACCGAAATATGATCTGAAAAGATTTTCATGAAATTCGGTCTAGCCGTTTTTTTGTTTAAGCGACGTAAGTGATTTTTGTACCTGCACGATATCGCCCGAACCACGAAAGATATTGACTTACTTGAGGTGCCGTTCGAAGCGTATTAGCGACAATATAATCTGAAAAGATTTTTATAATATTCGGTTAAGCGGTTTTTTGGTTTAAATGACTTAAGTGACTTTTGTACCTGCACGATACCGCGCGAACTAAAAACTATATCGACTTCATTAAGGTGCCGAAAAACATTAATACATCAATTTTATATACATTTTCGTCAGCTTAATCTTGTAAGTGCGCAAATTTAGTTTGACATTTTAGCGAAAATATTGATAAACAATTGTGACAAATTCTCGGTATTATACATATGTATATTCTATATTGCCTATTGTTCATTTATTATTAAAATATCCAATCATAAAATTCAACATCCATCATACTGGGAAGTTGATCGTGTGGACCGAAAGGGTCGAACCCACATCCCAACTAGTTTTATTTGGCGCAATAAATAATTTTTTTTTTGTATTTTGACTCAAACTCGTCTTTCATTTGTAGTTGGTGTTGTTTCCTCCTTCTTCCCCCCTTCTCTTTTTTTTCTTTTTTGAGCTTTTGTTTCAGGATTTTTTTGTTTTCAGGGCTTCGCGACGGATAGGAGGGCGAGATTTTTTAGGTAGGTATTGTGGTACCGCCGCTGGGGCGTGCGGTAAAGGGTTTGTAGGATGTTTTAGGTGGTGCGGTCCCCATCCACTATCCCGCATGCTGATTGTCATGTGCGTGAGGTAGTGGGCCTGATCATGGTTAGTTTTTGAAGTGAGAATGGGGCTGCGACTGTAAAACGGAATCGTAATTAGCAAAAAGTAAGCTGCCAGTTGTCAGGAAAAAACGCATTCAGGCGAATAGCAGTTGGCGTTTTTGAGAGATTTCTTTTAGTAGTACACTACGAAACGTAGTAAGTAGAGTGATTCTCTGTTTGGATAGTTTGTGGTGAATGTTTTGGGTTCGTCTCGCGAACTAGGGGGAGTTTATGGGATGGACGTAGCGCAGATGAGATTTTTCTGGCGATCTCTTCAACCCTTTTGTATGAAGGTGGGTTGGTAGAGTGAGGCGTAGAAACGCCTTATAAGGAGGCGTGGTATATGGCGGTATGTCGGCTCGATTTACCCTATGGGTATTGGGGTCCCAGGCCCTGGTTGTACTAACTGGATGCTGGTGACCCTGGGTAATGTGTGTGAGCGCCTGAGCGGCCTGGGTTCTGAGAGTTCTGCCGTGGCTGCGTTGTGTGTTGGTTCCGATTGCATTGGGACCCCTACTGGAGTCATTTGGTCCTCGGAGGTGGTTTTCTCATCCGGAGGACTTGCATTTCCGGACCTTCTGGCACATGCAGAACGGGCTATAGCCGCTAGTAACGGTATGCTTTTGTAGCATGTATACCCTATGAGTACCAGTAAAAGGGTGCCACTGAGCGAGATGGCGGCTGTGGAATGGGTGTGAGTGCGTTCCCATGTTAGGTGATTCAACTGCGAGTAGATATCCTGCAGGGGCCTTGTGCCTTCCTGAATAATTTTGTTCGTATCGTCACCTGTGAGTAATTTTATGGGTTCGCCGGGGGATGGGAATGTTGGCCCTGTCCTTTTAGCAGATTCAGCTATATTTAATGTGTCTATTGCCGGGAAGTATGGGTGCTCTAGTATTTGGGTGGTTCGCGTTGAATGCCCATTGTACATAAGGATCTTGTCTTCCACTTGTACTTGGCACGGTTGATTAACCCTTAGTATTCCGTGCTTGTCGATTTTTATTGTATGATTAATTTTATCGCACGAGAAGCGGAACATCTTGGGTGTACTTAATGAATATAACCACGTGTTCGTTTGTGCCAACTTTGTTATTACATTTTGGGGATTGTCATTGGCTCTTATGGGGCAATCCACCTTTTCCCTTAGGGGGTTGTAGAGGAGCTTTATAATACATTCCTTTGTATTGGCAGAAAGTACAATAGGGACCTTTAAAGGTCCTATGAAGGTGTTGGTCTTTAGGTTCCCCGTGGCTCGTTGTAGGGCTTTTGCCTCTTGGGGATGGAAGAGTATGAACTTTTCGGCCTTGAACTCGGAGGCGACATGTGAGTATGGAATGTTGGGAATCAATGAGTGCCCTTCCGCAGTATTTAGCGGGAAGACTGTAACTTGATGGTACTGCATTTTGGGTAAATTAAAAATTGGTAGGGTTATTTTTATTACCAGTTTGTCCTGGGCCCTAATCATTGAATACGATTCGGTTCAAATTAATCATAAATCGTAAATGTGGCATCACTGATTTCGATTTTTTGTCAAATCGTTGTCTTTCAATCGTAAAAGTGTACAATGACATTTGAGTAGTCGTAAGTTGAATCGTGCTGACAGCTTGGAAAATGTAAGCATAATTTTTACAAAAATATTGCGTTCAAACTAATTGTTTTTCTTGTTTTTTAGGGCGAAAGTAACTACAGGCAAACAATATGAAAAATTAATTACATTTTTGGAAAAAAACCCAGGCCTAGCTAAAGGTTACATGAAGAAAGGGGAAGCAAGACAGAGTTCAAAAAATCTGTGGGATACTATTTCTAAAGAATTAAATGCTTTAGGTCCGCCTGTAAGAGATGGGGACGGTTGGAAAAAGGTATAAATTTCATTTATTTTATTTGTTCAAGCAAGCAAAAGTTGTTTATTTTCAGATATGGATTGATTTCAAACATAACATAAAACGAAAACTGAAACACAATAAAACCCAAATAACAGGCACGGGCGGAGGTCCAAATAAATCTTTAAGTTTTTCGCCATTAGAAGAAGCTGTCATAAAATTGGTAGACATGCGTTCTGCAGTAGATGGAATAGAAAAAGCACGATGCTTTCCAGAGGAAACGCCAGTCATAAACGACATACAGCATTATGCTGAAGATGTTGATGATGCTGAAGATGTGATCATGGATAACCAGCCACAAATTTTACAAGAAGTGCAATTAAATACGCCGGTGCCTTTATAACGCCAAAGGAAGAAAAGTCAACCAAAAGTAAACAATAAATATAAATTATTGGAAAAAGAACTATCAACTCAAAAATATATACATATTAGAAAAAGTGGTTACTTATTTAAGTGAAATTAGAGAAACGCAAAAAGAAAATAATAGATATCAAAGAAACATGTATTATTTACAAGAAAAACGATACGAATTGGAAAAAGAAAATCTAAAAGAAAATAAAAGAAGGAATATTGAAAAACAAAAATACCAGACTGAAATTATTCAACTAAAAAAAGCCAAAGTTGATATTTAACTGAAAAAATTAATTTAAGAAACTAAGAAGTTGATTTTTTATATATTTTTATTATTTATTTTTTAGTTTTCAAGGAGTTTTGTTTATTTTATATATATATATATATATACCTATATATATATATATATATATATATATATATATATATATATATTTTTTTTTTTTTTAAGGTATAGAATTTAAAATTAATTTATAGTTAATAATAATAAAACAGCTGTGAAGAATTTAAAAATAGTTTCTATTTATTGTTCTATCTTATAATAGAATTAAGAATCTCATTCCTAATGGATGTTGCTATTTGATTTTCATTTTGTGAATTGCATGTCTCGTTTGAGTCTCTTCCTGATGCTTCCTCTATTTCTTCAAATGGAATGTTGAAATTTATGCAAATATTGTGTAGGGCGCAGCACACGTTAATTATTTGGGACGCTTTCCTAGGGCCGTAGTGTAATTCTCTAGCAGCAAGAAGACAGCGAAAACGTGACTTTAGAAGACCGATGGTGCGTTCTACAATGTTTCGTTCTTGTGCATGTTTGGAATTGAACCTTGATTCTCTAGATCCTTCTTCAGACGATCTAAATGGTGCAATTAACCACGGTTCCAACGGGTATCCGGAATCACCTATATTGTAATTATAACACCAATAATATTAATATTATTATATACAGGGTGGGCCAAGAATTAGTTAATATTTCAAAAAATCGTATAAAAAAACCATTTGACATGTTAAAAATTGTTTATTTACATTAAAAGTAATTCATGGGAATTTATTTTTTAAAAATAATATCATCTAAATGATCACCGTTTCGACTTTTGCACTCTTATAAGCGTGTACCGAAATTCTGGATTCTGGATCACGTCGAACAGAAGCGGCAACTTGTTGCACGTTCTCTTCGGTCCGAGAAGTCCGCGGGCCGCCGGCTTGTTTCACATTTAGTGTAGATCCTGTCTCTTCGAACTTTTTCACCCATTTCTTAAAGGTGCACTCGGACACTGACTTAAGTCGTGCAAATCGTTTTCAACGCGAAATAATCATCTCACAGTAATGAGTGAATTGCAGTTTAAATAAAATTGTTTCACACAAAAAGCGCGCTGTGGCCCCGTGAAGCGATCCATTGCGAGTAAATTTCCCAGAAACAAACAAGCGGCAAGACCCCTCCCCGAGCCCCGCGCGGCGTGGGTTTGCGTGGGGTGTTAGATTTAAATGTTAACGAATTCTTGGCCCACCCTGTATATTTTTGGCATTACCTAGAAGCTATGTATTTCTTTCACCATTTTCGTAACTTCTCATTAATTTTCTTCGTACTATACTTTCACTCAAAATAAAAGAATCATGAGAGGCTCCTCCTTTTCTGTTGTAAAATAAATGCTCGTTTCTGTTTGGTCTTACTATATTAATGTGAGTTCCATCCACACAACCAATGACTCCGGGAAACCGATGTTTTTCATAAAAGAAACTTTTACAATCCGCTTTAGAATTTTCATTCGGCCATAAAATGTATTTAGGACAAATTCTTTCTTCTATAATTCCTAAGACTTCGCCTAAAACGTATGACACCTCAGATTGTGCCATTCCTATGCAATAATCTTGACCAATACAACGCTGGTAACTTCCACTTGCAAGGAATCTTAAAGTTGCCGCAAGCTTTAATATTGGAGGAATCGACGATGAACGGCTTCTAGGTTTAAAAAAATCTTTTATTTCTTCCAATAAGGAAGTGACAGCACCTTTGTTCAACCTAAATAAGTTCATAAAACTAAACAAAATATTTAGTATGTAGGTGGTCAAAGAATAAAGAAAAACAAAACAACAAACATCGTTTCATGGATCTCCAAAGGATTTGAAGAATCTCTTATCTTTTTTCTAATTACTGCTTGAGTTTCTTCCTCACTTTCACTGCTGCTGGATAATAATAGGCTTAACGGTATCATTATTATATTATTTTTATTATTACTATTATTTTTATTATTATTATTATTTTTATTATTATTATTTTTATTATTATTATTATTTTTATTATTATTATTATTTTTATTATTATTATTTTTTTATTATTATTATTTTTATTATTATTTTTAGTAGTAATTATCACTTTTATTACACCACTTATCAGAAAACAGTTTTTGTCAGCAAAGTGAAGTTATCTGCAGTGAAGTTATCATATGGCACTGCCTATTCATACTTACGATCGTAAACAGTGAAGGCTGTATCAGAACCTCAAAATTGGCAGCGTGCAGCAAATTAGGACATGAGATGAACATGTAGCACGCTGCTCAGCCAATAGAAACACTTGTGATTGCAGCGCTGCATGAGGTTCTGAATGAGCCTTGATACCAAATCAAAATTGGATCGTAAGTACAAATCTTATATATTAATAGGCAAACAAAAAGTTTGTACACGCTAAGGCTTTTTTGTTCGTGGACCGATTTCGTTTAAATTTTCAGAAAATGTTCTTTTTATGGCATAGTTTTGTAATAAGGAATTTCAACGAAATCGATTCACGAATAAAAAAGTTATAGCGATTTTAATTTTTCGAATTTTAAAAAGCCGTTGGAAAATTTGAATTTTTTGTGAGCATCAACGTAGAGCTGAGTAGCCTACGATTGACACAAATGCCGTTTCAGTGAAGCGAATGAGAAACAGAGAAAAACAAGCGTTTGTGTAGATTTTTGGCGGCATAACTGACTTAAAAAAACTCGGTCACTTTGTGCGTGCATTTTTTTTATACTCTTTTGTGTATAGTATTATTGAGTTGTATTGTGTAAGGGGCTGCCGTTCGTAACCGAACGTCTGCGCTAAGTTCACGGAATCCCGAGTCGAAATTCTGAATTCGGAAATCGAGCACGGAAACCGTACGTGTGCGGCCAGCCTTAATATGAGTTGTCATTTTTGCCGTGCCAAACATTTTCTGACAAGTAACTTTACGTAATACTGAGGCATTTTCTTTGTGTTGTCATAAAGGCAAAGTTAATCTACCTCCACTTTCTCAAAATTACTTTTTCAATAATTTTTTGGAAGGATTAACTTCGAATGAAAGTGGTATTAAAAATCGTTCTAAAATTTTTTTTGCAAATATTCGTTCGTATAATGCTGCCTTTGCAATGATTAGCTCTGAGTGTAATTTGTCAAATGACACTGCAAATGGCCTATATCATTTTAAAATCCATAACATTTTCTATCACCGAACTGGTGCCTTAATTCCTGGCTATGGCCGACCTCCAGGTTATGCACAATTGTATTTCTATGATGTAGATACTGCTGCTAATCATACAATAAATAGAAATGCGAATATTGAATGTAATATTGATATTATGCGTGAAATAGGTTTGGAGTTAGATCGGATTAATCCTTTTGTTCACCCATTCAAGTCCATGTATGAATATTGTCAAAGACCTGAGAATATTGCAGCTGAAGTTTCTATGATCATAAAAGTTAAAAACCAAGTTGATATTCGTCGTTTCAATGATGCTGTAGTAACTGATGTTGCTGCTATTTTCCACTACATAGCCAAGCAAGACGTCTTGGATGCGATTAAAAAAATCCTCTGAAATTTTAGATGCTCTGGAGCGACAATGGAAGTGTCTCATAGTAATTAAAAATTCGCCATTGCGTATATTTTTTTTTTTTTTTTGAAATAAAAATATTTAAATTGAATTTAAATTCGAACAAATCGTGAATTTTATATATTTATTGTTTTTGTGACCGAATTTCGGTAACGGGGATCCCAACTAGTCGTAAATAATTTCAATCGAATCGTATTCAATGATCAGCCCCCTGAATGAGGAGTGATCGTAGCTGTGTGACCTGAGGCAAGAGTGGGGTGCATTCTTCGCATTCCGGGTTCGTTTTGGAGTAAATTTTGGACAATGTACCGGGCGAAATTAGAAGGGGGTGGATTTTTTTGTCTGCACTCGCAAGGATTATATCGAGGAGCGCTTGTTGTCTGGTTTCTATTTCGGACACCTGCAATAGTAGGTCCGTAACTATCCCTTGCCTTAGTAGGGTATTATATAGGCCCTCGGTCGCGTTCTGCAGTTTCCCCATCTGCTGAGTTATTTGATCTTGCCGGTCCACAAGCGCGATTAACGGTTTTTGAATATCCCGCAGGGTATTGTTTACTACTGTGATCTGTCGTTTTTCGAGTTCTACTAAAGCTTTCTCGTTACTTTCTAACTCACTTAATCTACTATAAATTTCCTGGGCGTCGTCCGTGTCCATGGTCCCGAACAGGTAATGTAGTGCATGTCCAATGTCGTCGAATAGTGACCTTTTAGGTCGGCTTCTGGGTACCAGTTCCCGTATCGTTTTGGTACGGTCCTTAATATGGGTGATAATAGAGTGAATGTGTCTCTGTTGAGCCGCGCAGAGTACGGTGGAGTCGCTGGAACATAATTGGTGGACCAGCTTCTCGGCCTGTTCCGTTAATTCAGTGTGCACCTCCAACTCGTGTAGGTCGAGTTCGGTTATCACCTTCCATGTCTGATGATATAGCCACATTTCTCCCACGTGTTCGATGAGGACTCCCGTAGCCTTGATTGGGGTGAATGTATACCGCATGGGTCCGAGCTCGCTCGCGGCCATTTGTATGAGTAATAGTACAATTAGCGTCCGCATGGTGCGCTGCAATTAAATTATAAATAGGAGATTAGTTTTGGCTTAAAGTTGGGTTTTATTTTCATAAAACTATTTATTAACTATATTTTAAAAATATTTTCAAGCGGTTATTATGAACGGTGACCAATCTCCTATTTATTTTGATGGTAGTGTTTACAGCGCTTGGGACCGAAACTACTGTATAGGGCCCAACCCAGATTTGGGATAATTTATGCTTCCGAGCTTCGTTACGTAGGAGGACTTTGTCCCCTACGTGGAGTGTGAGTGGGCGTTCGTTCCCATCATAATATGCCTTGGAGCGGTTCTTGCTGGCAAGTAGGTTCTTGCGGGCTAGGGCATAGGATTTTTGCAACTTATATCGGAGTTGATGGTAATAACTCTCGTGGTTGTAAAGTGGTTCCGGGTTGCGTTTAAGGTTGGACGGGACGTCGGCAATGAAACCATATAGGCAGTCCATGGGGGTAAGTTTGGTCCCCTCGTGTATGCTATTATTGTACACGAACGCTGCCGTGCGCAAAAACTGGTCCCAATTGTTTGGGCTCTCATCTACTATGGTACGTAGGTACTCGATCAGAGGTCTATGAGCTCGTTCTAGCGCGCCATTGGATTGCGGGTGGTAGGCTGAGGTCTGAAGTTTTTTAACTTTTAAGAGCCTACACACGCCCTTGAAGAGGTCACTCAGGAAATTTGATCCCTGGTTGGTGACTATTTGTTTAGGTATGCGATAGCGCGTCGAAGAAAATTTGTGCTATCGTTTGGGCTTCCCCATTGCGAATGGCATACCAGTCGACGAATTTTGTCAGGTTATCCTGGAAGGTTAGGATGTATTTGTTTCCGGAATGTGTTTCTTCCAGGGGACCTACTATGTCTAAATAGACTTTTTCGAAGGGCTTTTCTGCTATGTCTGTAATAACCATGGGCATTCGGAATTGTCTAGAGGCCTTCATGGTTTGAAATTTCTTGCACCTTCTTATGTAGCGAGTGATATCGCGGAACATGTGTCTCCACCAATATTTCCGACGTACGCGATTATATGTCTTAACGACTCCCTGGTGTCCGCCGAAAGGGGACTTGTAATCACTTCAACTTTTTTTCGTAGCTCGCTGGAGCTATCCTTGGAGGCTAAGACGGGTTGGGGAATTTCCGTTTCAAAGTCTGTTTCTTTAGGCCCTTCGTCGATATTGGGGGCTTCTGCAGTTGGAACGAGTTCGTCTTTTTCCTCATCCTGCATTTTTTGTGCCTGAGCCCTAGTGACCGCGTTGCATTGTTTCGGTCGTTCACTAGGAGGCAATGTATTTCCGTTTCTCTCGGGCGATATAATTAGGGGTTCATCGGGTTGGTGATTTAGAGCTTCCACCGTGAAGGTATTGGGCTCTTCTGCTCTTTGGGGAATCCGGCTGAGAGCATCAGCATTCGTATTGTATTTACCCGGTTTATACTCAATTTGGTAATCGTATTCGGACAATTTATGGTGAAACCTAACGAGACGAGTTGTGGGGTCCTTGACGTTGAAGACTCCCTTAAGAGGTTTATGGTCAGTATAGACCGTAAACTTTCGACCCATTAAGTAACACCTGAAGTTTTTAACAGCCCATACTATGGCTAGCAGCTCCTTTTCGACGGTGGAGTAATTGCGCTCCGCCTTGTTTAGAGTGCGACTTGCATAAGCTGGGCTGGTCTTGGCCTACGATTCCTTGAGAGAGCACTGCTCCGAGTGCCTCACTGCTGGCGTCCGTTGTTAGATTGAACGGTTTTTCGAAATCAGGGTATATCAGCAGTGGTGGGGAGACTAAAGAACGCTTCACCGTTTGAAATGCTTCCTCGCATTTTGGCGTCCATGAAAATTTCACGCCCTTTCTTAGCAAATTAGTTGGGGGGCGTACGATCTTAGAAAATTCTGGGATGAATTTTCTATAGTACTTGGCAAGGCCCAAGAAGGACTGGACTTGCCTGACGGTTCGTGGCGCCGGGAAGTTTTGGACACACTCCGTTTTTCTGGGGTCTGGTAGGGCTCCCTTTCAGAGCATACATGACCCAGGTAGACTACTTCCTTTTTCAAAAATTGGAATTTCTCCGGTTGCAATTTGAGGTTGTTTTCCCTCAACCGGTCGAATATGCGTCGTAGCTTGGAATTATGGTCCTCAAGGTTCTTACCATAGATGACTATGTCATCTAGGTAGACGAAGCATTCGAGGCCTTGCAGACCCGTAAGGACATAATTCATTAGTCGCTGAAACGTACCCGGGGCTCCTTTTAACCCGAACGGCATACGTTTGAACTCATAATGGCCATAGTTCGTGCTAAAGGCCGTCTTGGGGCGATCCTGTGGTTCCACTAGTACCTGGTGGTAACCACTTGCCAAGTCGAGGGTAGAGAAGTATCTCGAGTGACCGAGCTGGTCCAGGATGTCCTCGATCCTTGGTAAGGGATACGCATCACCTATTGTCTTTTCATTAATTTTGCGGAAATCCACTACTACGCGCCATTTTTTCTCACCGTCGGGGCCCGGTTTTTTCGGTACCACTAGTAGGGGTGAGTTCCACGGACTTTTACTGGGTTGGACAATATCGTTGTCCAACATTTCTTCTAATTTGTCATTGATGACTTGTCTCTGAGTTTCCGGTAGTCTATACATTTTTTGATTAATGTATTGGTCGTAGACCATGGGGATTTCGTGTCTTAGAGCTTCCATGTAGGTTAGCTTGTCCCCTTTTAAGTGGAATATATCGGCATATTCGTAACAAAGATCCCGTATGGACCGCTTCTCGTCGGCCGTTAGAGGGTGGTCGAGGCTGAGTTCCTCGTCTAGCTGTTTGAAGCGCGTTTCACGCTCAAGGTCCGGATCCTCATGGTCCGGGAATATGTATCGTAGATGACAGATGGAATCGATTTCCTTTTCATTCGTTCCCAACTTCACTTTTGCCCTTTTTCCCTGGGGTATACCTTGCGGGATTGCACCATTATTGGGTATACTTTGGAGCCTTGCGTTAGATGACGATGGGGTACTGGCGTTCCTGAGACCGTCTGGTTCAGAGCCTGTAAGATACTCACATACGTCATTAGCATTCGTTGGAGACTTAGGGTTGTTGTTAGAGGCTAGGTGAATAGTCGTGTAGTCTTTGATTGGAGCGAGCGTAAGGGATAGGCTCGTCAGGACTACTGGTTGGGAGTTAACGTTGATGATACCAACATACACTGTTTTTGTTCCAGTTGGCAAGAGGGAATTGGCGAGGAATACTCCTTCGCTCGGCTCGTAAGATTCACAGAGCATTTCCTCCTCTAACCTTAGGGGAATGGGGACCACCATTTGAGACCGGCTTGGTAGGCGAATGGATTTCTCCAATGCCACGTTATATTTGCCTGAATTGGTCTCATAGTCGTTGGAGTTGTTTTCCAACCTTGAACCATCTAGAGATAGGCAGCTGGTATTCCTCTCTGAGGCTACCTGGGAGACACCACCGGGGTTTATCTCGGCTACTACGAGTTGAGATTCCCTAGTTTGGGTTTGCTCCTGCTGCTCCCTAGGGTTCGACTTGGCGGACCCATTGCGTAATGGAATTGCAATTTCTACTGGGTTGATTTCCGTGCGAGGAAATCGCAGTGTTTGGTTTGGGCCTTCGACGTTACAGTTTTTGGAAAGAAAGTCGTTTCCTAACAGACCATCGTTAGGGATTTCTTGTGTATTTTGCACAATTTGGAAGGTGCATGGGAGGGGGGTGTTTAGAATGATGTTCCCCTGACAGCTCCCTAATGTTTTTCCTTGGCCGTATGGCGTTTGTAGTGTGCATTTTTTTGTTGTATCTGGTAGGATAGGATCCTTTAGTTTTTTATGTTTTAATATATACTGACCTCAGCGCCGGTGTCCACTGCTAGGCCAGCTTTGCCGTTAAGGCTTATGTCTAGAGGAAGAGTGACGAGTGGAACACTTGGTTCGGGCGCATGAGGCCCCCCTTTAGTAATATTTTGAGGACTTATTGTCGGGCCGGGGTTTCTTGGTCCGACTGCGGGGAGTTTCCCGCTTGTTGTGATTCCCAGCGCTGTCTTTGATGACAGTCATTCACCGTGTGGCCACGTCTGTGGCAGAAATCACATCTACATCTAATATTAAACACTGACCTTGTGTTATTGGCTACTTGTTGACGGCCATCGGCGGAGTAACGATAATTACCCATAGGTTGTGACCGCAGGTCTGGGTAATGGTTGTTACCTTGGTACTAAGACCGCTGGTTGGGGTAACGATTATTATTGTTAGTATATGAAGTCCCTTGGTTCTGGTAGCGATTATTACCATTATTGTATGAAGTCCCCTGGTTTTGGTAACGATTATTGTTATTAAACGAGGACCGTGGGGGCTCATTTGGTTGGGGGCAGTCCCTCGCGCCGTGTGAGTTGGACCGGCAGATTATGCAGAAGGGCGTGTTTTTACGTTTCAAACAGTCTGCATAAGTATGCCCTCTGTTTCTGCAATAGCTACAGGTGATGTTTAAGGGTTTATTTTCATTTTTCGGAATGGGGCTTAAAGTTGTTACTTGGTTGGCGCTTTGTAGTGGCGCCGGCGGTACTGTTTGTATTGTGTTTGTTTGGTTTGTGGGTGGGGCGTATGTGGTGTACATCACCTGTGGGGTTATCGGGCTCTGGAGTGTTGTTTGCGGCGTTGTTGGTGTTGGCGGGGCGGTATACTGAGTGTTTGTACTGGGCGTATGTGTTGGGGTTCTTTGGTAGATATTTTCCGGCTTATAGTTAGGGACTGTTTGTCCATAAGGGTTATATGCCGGTTGAGGCACTGTCATTTGATAGGAGGCATACATAGAATTTTGTTGCAGCTTCTCCATATCTAGTGCCTTTTGGGTTAGGCTGTCAAGTGTATCCTCTCCCAGAGTTAGTAGGTACTGGCAGAGATGGGGGTTGGTAACCCCACTCCGCAGAGCATTTTTTGCGAAATCTTGCAGTTGGGCCTTTACGGCCGATGCTGCCATCGCACCATATTTAGTGGTGGCCGCCTCTTCGCATAGTGACAACTGCTGTTTGATTCGTGTTGCGTAGGTTGTTAGAGGCTCTAGGGGGAACTGGCGTAGTTGAATTAATTTATTGACCAGTTCTTGATATGTTTCTCTGGAAAGATAGGTCCTGTTTAGAAGGTTTTCTGCCTCTTCAAAAGTGGCGGGTTGGGAGGAGGCAATCAGTTGATAGGCCTCTCCCCGAAGCCTAGTTGGGTAAATTTGAATGAAGGCGGCCTTTTCTTGTTCTGTCAGGCACTGTAGTACCCGACGGCAACAGCCTAGGTACATTTGTATTTCCGTTGCCATCGTCGGGTTTTGGCCGCCAGAGAAAAGAGGGACTAGTTGAGCCGTTAATTTGGCGACTTTAATATATTCGTCGGCCATGGCTGTAGGGGATTCTTGTTGTAGTAAAGATTTAACAAGACGACTGTCTTGAAAGGTCGCCTCCTCTTCCTCTAGGAGGGACAAGGATCGGGTTGAGAGATCGACCCAATCCGCGAGAAGGTCTATTGGCGCGTAATCGGGCTCAGGCGGTTCTGTGTTATCTGTATTACTTTCACAATTGTCCCTATCCTCTATGCCAGTGATTCCCAAACTGGGTTCCGCGGAACCTTAGGGTTCCACGAAAAAATTTTAGGATTCCGTGTCACCAGCGCCGAAGCGGAAATACATTCGCAGACTCACTGGCGCTGCGCCGGCCGTTTAACGCGTTCTCGCTAATCAGAAAGTGCAAGTGGCCCTTCTTCCTTGAAATTTGGTCTACGTCACGCCACGTTACATTTTGGCCGCCATTCCATATTCCCATATCGAGAGGGTTGTAAAGAAAATCCTAATCCGCCCTTTTGAGATGGGCGCCATGGACCAAACGATATATTGAGTATACTATATTGCTTATGGTGTTCTACTTATCATAACCTTTCATTTGATACCCATGTCGAAGGGGTTGTGAAGAATATTTCAATCTTCCCTCCTGAGACTGCCGCCATGGATCTAAAGGTATATTGAGTATACCAAATTGCATTGTCATCGGAGCTCAAGTTGTGTGCAAAATTTCAGGGTGATAGGGTAACCGGAAATATTCAAAAAATCGATTGCAAGATATGTACCAGACACACAGGCAGACAAGAAAGCGAGCTAATAAAAACGTTTTAAAATATTAAAGGATAAATATATGCATATATTATTTTATTTTTTCATCGTTGGGTTCCGCCAAATTTTATACATTGTAGAAAGGTTCCGTACGAAATAAAGTTTGGGAACCACTGCTCTATGCTAAACTTATCTACTACCTCAAGGGGGCGTGGGAGACTATTTTTGAAATTGAGGAGGTGCTGTTTAAATTTTAGGGCCTCCTCTTTGAACGCTTCTATTTTCGCCTCTCTTTCTAGGCTGGCCCTTTGGATTTGTTTATCCACGGCCTAAAAATGAACTATATTAAATTTTCCTGTCTCCTGCGCCCGCTTAAGTATATAATCTAATCTTGAAGTTGAACCTACTTGTTTTTCTCCCTCTCCTAGGATTGTCCCACTTCGGAGACGTCTGGGGGATGTTTGAGGTGTTTCTGATGGGGTGGTTGTTGATTGGAGTGCAGATAATGGCGTTGAGGTGATCCCTCGCTGGGTCACTTGGCAGGACGCTGGGGTGCCGTTGGCTCCTGTTAATGTTGAGGGGCCTGGTGTGGCTAGGTGACTGGCTGGTTGGTGGTCCCTCGGTGGGGGAGTCTCGGATTTGTTGTTGTCCCCTTGTTGGCTCTCGGACATAGGGCGTCTCCTGGGCAGGGATGAAGCCCACTATAAGTCCCGCGATGCTATACAATGGGGGGTGAGCGCGTGCTCGCCTGGAGCAGAGGCACCGTGGTTGTACACCCCCGAGCGAAGATTCGTTGGAGGATCTGGGATTTTTTACACGCTGTTTTTGTAGCTGTAGGCGCTAACACTGCCCCCAAGTTAGGCTCAGCCTTGGGTTAAAGGTCAATGGAGCCTTGACCAGCAGTATTAACGACTTTGCTGTTAGCGCACCCAGATCGTACCGGCTGCGCCAATTGTTATGTTGTAATATTTCGTGATTTATTGTATAACTTGTTATATTTTAAACTCACCGGGCTTTGTTGTATCAGTAAAACACACTTTTGTTTTTGGTTGGTCCCTTAATAAGTTTTCTTTTTTATTATCACAATCTCAAAGTTTCTTTTTACAATAGTTTTTCTTTTTAAACTTAAGTTACCGATTAATTCTATTAATTATGTCTTTCTTTGTTTTACTAAATATTTATTAACTTCCCAGTATAGGAAGTTATTGTAATCGGTCCGAAAATCGAAATCGAAAATTTCAACGTATTTTCATCTTTCAAGGTCCCAGGAGCATTTTAAGCAAAAAATTGGGAGGAAGTATGTGTGTGTGTGTGTGTGTGTATGTGCGTACGGATGTGATCATTTTTTCCTGCACGATATCGCGCGAACCAAAACTGATATCGACTTCGTTGAGGTGTTGTTCGAAGCGTATTAACCGAAATATGATCTGAAAAGAATTTCATGAAATTCGGTCCAGCCGTTTTTTTGTTTGAGCGACGTAAGTGATTTTTGTACCTGCACGATATCGCCCGAACTACAAAAGATATTGACTTACTTGAGGTGCCGTTCGAAGCGTATTAGCGACAATATTATCTGAAAAGATTTTTATAATATTCGGTCCAGCGGTTTTTTGGTTTAAATGACTTAAGTGATTTTTGTACCTGCACGATATCGCGCGAACTATAAAAGATATCTACTTAGTTGACGTGCCGTTCGAAGAGTATTAATCAAAATATGATCTGAAAAGATTTTCATAAAATTCGGTCGAGCCGTTTTTTTGTTTAAGCGGCGTAAGTGATTTTTGTACCTGCACGATATGGCCCGAACCACCAAAGATATTGACTTACTTGAGGTGCCGTTCGAAGCGTATTAGCGACAATAAAATCTGAAAATATTTTTATAATATTCGGTCCAGCGGGTTTTTGGTTTAATTGACTTAAGTGATTTTTGTACCTGCACGATACCGCGCGAACTAAAAACTATATCGACTTCATTGAGGTGCCGAAAAACATTAATACATCAATTTTATATACATTTTCGTCATCCTAATCTTGTAAGTGCGCAAATTTAGTTTGACATTTTAACGAAAATATTGATAAACAATTGTGACAAATTCTCGGTATTATGCATATATTCTATATTGCCTATTGTTCATTTATTATTAAAATATCCAATCATAATATTCAACATCCATCATACTGGGAAGTTGATCGTGTGGACCGAAAGGGTCGAACCCACATCCCAACTAGTTTTATAATTAGGCTTATAATTTGTAACCATACAAATGGTTCTTAACAAAAATTGAAAACACAAAAACGCGCGCACACCCTTTTGATTATGTCAGGGAAAACACCACTGAATATTTTATTATATTCCCTTTTGTTTTACTAAATATTTATTCTATGATTAGGCTTATAATTTGTAACCATACTAATGGTTCTTAACAAAAATTGAAAACACAAAAACGCGCGCACACCCTTTTGGTTATATCAGGGAAAACACCACTGAATATTTTATTATATTCCTTTTTTTAACTTCCCAGTATAGGAAGTTATTGTAATCGGTCCGAAAATCGAAATCGAAAATTTCAACGTATTTTCATCTTTCAAGGTCCCAGGGGCATTTTAAGCAAAAAATTGGGAGGAAGTATGTGTGTGTGTGTGTATGTGCGTACGGATGTGGTCATTTTTTCCTGCACGATATCGCGCGAACCAAAACTGATATCGACTTCGTTGAGGTGTCGTTCGAAGCGTATTAACCGAAATATGATCTGAAAAGATTTTCATGAAATTCGGTTCAGCCGTTTTTTTGTTTGAGCGACGTAAGTGATTTTTGTACCTGCATGATATCGCCCGAACCACGAAAGATATTGACTTACTTGAGGTGCTGTTCGAAGCGTATTAGCGACAATATAATCTGAAAAGATTTTTATAATATTCGGTCCAGCGGATTTTTGGTTTAAATGACTTAAGTGATTTTTGTACCTGCACGATACCGCGCGAGCTAAAAACTATATCGACTTCATTGAGGTGCCGAAAAACATTATTACATCAATTTTATATACATTTTCGTCATCCTAATCTTGTAAGTGCGCACATTTAGTTTGACATTTTAGCCAAAATATTGATAAATAATTGTGACAAATTCTCGGTATTATAGATATATTCTATATTGCCTATTGTTCATTTATTATTAAAATATCCAATCATATATTCAACATCCATCATACTGAGAAGTAGATCGTGTGGACCGAAAGGGTCGAACCCATATCCCAACTAGTTTTACTAAATATTTATTCTATGATTAGGCTTATAATTTGTAACCATACTAAAGGTTCTTAACAAAAATTGAAAACACAAAAACGCGCGCACACCCTTTAGGTTATGTCAGGGAAATACACCACTGAATATTTTATTATATTCTTCTTTGTTTTACTAAATATTTATTTTATAATTAGGCTTATAATTTGTAACCATACAAATGGTTCTTAACAAAAATTGAAAACACAAAAACGCGCGCACACCCTTTTGGTTATGTCAGGGAAATACACCACTGAATATTTTATTATATTCTTCTTTGTTTTACTAAATATTTATTTTATAATTAGGCTTATAATTTGTAACCATACAAATGGTTCTTAACAAAAATTGAAAACACAAAAATGCGCGCACACCCTTTTGGTTATGTCAGGGAAATACACCACTGAATATTTTATTATATTCTTCTTTGTTTTACTAAATATTTATTTTATAATTAGGCTTATAATTTGTAACCATACAAATGGTTCTTAACAAAAATTGAAAACGCAAAAACGCGCCCACACCCTTTTGGTTATGTCAGGGAAATACACCACTGAATATTTTATTATATTCTTCTTTGTTTTACTAAATATTTATTTTATAATTAGGCTTATAATTTGTAACCATACAAATGGTTCTTAACAAAAATTGAAAACACAAAAACGCGCGAGTTACGGCTTCCGCCTTCACGTCATGACCTCCACCATACATGCGCCAAAGCTTCAGCACACTCATATTACAACCTCACGGCACAGGTGCTTCCACGTGCCACCAAATTATTGCATTATTGCAATAAATGCACAATAATCGGAAACTCATCAGCAATAAACCCAGACGAAATTCCTAGAACTCCAATCAGGCCGGAAACCACCAAATTCATCAAAATTGTAATTATAAATTAAGTATTTTTTGGATTTAGTTTTAAGTTGACAATCAATGTAGAAAGTTCTGAAATAAAGTTTGTGAGCGGAAAAATTCTTTTTTTTAAGACTTCGTTAGAGCAATATCCTATTTGGCGCAGTCGGTAGGATCAGACAACGATCCTCGCGAAAAGTAATTATTACGAACGAAGGTAAATCGTTAAACGCGAGTGCGAAATTAAGTGCTAGTGTCCAGAACTTGAAGGAACATCAGGGATCCAGGGACATAATAGCCAGCAGACAACACCACAAAAGTACTCGAGAGGACATCGACATAAACTCTAGTGGCACCGTTGTGCATCGGCGAGATTCTTCTCCTTGTGTTTGATCAGAAGGATGTTAACGCTTCCCATCTTCAGCGTTCTCACGTAAGTCGAAAATATTGAATATTCCTTTCCACTCACCCTAATCCACCCTAATATTAAGAATATATATAAATAATTTTTTTTGAAAATAAGATAAAGAAAAGATAATTAAATTTGAATTTTACTAAAGAAAATAATTTAAACGAAAATAAATTTCAATAATAAAATAAAATAAACAAAGAGAATTAACATTTAATTTTTATAAGAAGGAAATACATATACTTGAGTGATTTATATTGAAAAATTCTAGTGATTTGAGTGAATTTAATAAAAATATTTGCGTGATTTGAAGGAATTTTATTAATAATATTTTAGTACATATTAGTGATTGAGTAATTTTTATTTGATTTTTGTTGTTTGAGTTCAATTATAAAACGGAAATTTTGAGTAGTTGTAGTTTTTGATAAGTGTGAATGAGTAGTAGAAGGAATAAATTATCCGGGTTAAGGAAAGTTCCATTTTATTTAAGAAGTAGTCTCAGTAATTTAATTAATCGTGCGAGTACTAGCGATAGTGAAGACGATTTATGCGATAGTGACATACACCGTCCTTCTAGTGCTTCAGAAATAGTTGTATTCCCCAATAGTGTAGAATTTCGTGAAATTCCAGAATCCTCAAGCGTCGCAGAAATTTTTACTGTCGAAATGGCTACGAACCCAGTGGTAGACCCCACCATAGGTGTTTTCAATTCTTTAAAAATTCCGGATGCAGTTAAGGATTTGCCAAAGTTCGATGGCAATCCTCGACTTCTATACGATTTTATCGGTAATGTTGAGGAAATACTCTCATTAAGTAGCGAAGTGAATGGTACACCTTATGGCAGAATTCTTTTGCGAGCTATAAGGAATAAAATTGAAGGCCATGCCAACGAGGTCTTAAATATGTATGGGACCCCATTGGAATGGATGGCAATAAAAAATTATCTAGTGTTGCATTACTCTGATAAGCGTAATGAGACATCTTTAATAAGGGACCTTCACAGTCTTAGACAGTCAAATAAGACAATTGAAGCATTTTATAGAGAGATTATCGAACTACAAGCGACTATGTCAAATCATATCCATCTCCATGAGATCGAGGGTAGCGTAATCATAGCAAAGAAGACTTTATTTGGTGAAATGTGTTTAAATGTATTTTTATCAGGGTTAAAGGAACCTTTAGGTTCAACTATAAGAGCAATGCAACCTAAAACATTGCCGGAAGCCTTTACGTTTTGTATTAAAGAACAAAACATTTTCTATACAAGGACAGAATACAATAGTCAAAGATCTAAACCAACCACAGTTTCTCAAATACCCAGATGGCCAACTTCATCTGTCTTGCCTAGCGTACCTCAGAGACCATTAATCTTCCCACAATACTCTTCTAATCAAAATTTTAGTAGACCCATTTACCAGACATTCAATAGACCATTTAACCAGCCTACAAATCAATCATTTAACCGCCCTTTCAACCAGACATCTAATCGACCACCTAACCAACCAACAAATCAGTTGTCTAACCGTCCTTTTAGCCAGCAATTCAGACCAAATCTTCCAAGACCCGAACCAATGGATATTGGCTCAGGACTAACAAGATTTAGACAGCCAACTCAAGCATACCCAAGACACAGTAACAACCAAAATAATAGACCAAACTTTATCAGTGAAGAGCTTTTCAATATGGAGGAACAAAGTCCGCCATTGAGAACCAATTCCAACCGAAGTTACGAAAATCTCGATGACTATGTCACAATTCATTCAGACCCCACGTTAGTAAGTGAGTATACTAGCCCGGCTCAACATCTCAATTCATGGCACCAAATCAGCCACGAAAATTTTGACCAATCCTATTCTCTTCAGAGCTCAGATAACACTCTGACTCAGGAACCAGAGCAAGGACAGGATTTAGAAATCAACGACGCAAATTTTCCGTCACACGCCTCGATGACCCCATCGGATATATAGACATAAATAAACATGGTGAAGTACTTTCTTACGTTCATATCTCATCTCCTTTCGGACGCCCCAAAAAATTTCTAGTTGATACCGGATCCTCGTCTTCATTCATAAACCCCGAATTAGTAAATCCAGATCTCATCAAAACTACCAAACCTTCAGTCATTACCACCGTATTTAACAAACATACTCTGGATAAAGAAGCAACACTCCCGTCCTTTTCAGAATTTAATAATCCAGGTGAGATCCGATTCCTCATCTTCAAATTTCACGGTTACTTCGATGGTCTATTAGGTCTAGATATCCTGACCCAAATCGGCGCTAGGGTTGACTTAAAAACCCATAATCTGGTCACAGATAATGCGACGATTCCCATGTTCCTCAAACCAAACTTAATGCCTCAAAAGTACCTTGTCCCAGCTAAGTCTAAGCTGATTGTAAAATTACCCGTAGACGTACGGAACGGCGAAATTTATACGAGAGGATTTCTTGTAAACTCTTACCTGCACATTCCTGAGGGCATATACACCTCAAATAATTGGTATAGCCTAATGGAAGTAGTAAATAGATCAGAGTTCGATCAAACACTACTTCTAGAACAACCACTAAAAGTGCATGCGTATACGACGGAAGAATATTCCGAGGTCAATTATTACGATATGAAGAGTGGGATTGAAGGAAATTTATCACATAACAACATTGCAGATCTCATTCGGACCTTCCACTTAAATGACGAAGAGAAACGTCATCTTCTCAAAGTTTGCAAAGACTTCAACGAAATCTTTTTCAGAGAAGGGCAAACCCTTACTTTTACCAATCAGGTCAAACATCGCATCCGCACCACTGACGAAGAACCAATCTATGTCAAGTCTTACCGCTATCCTTATATCCATAAGGAAGAGGTGAAGCGTCAGATAAATGACATGCTGCATCAAGGTATTATTCGACACAGCTATTAACCATGGAGCTCTCCAGTGTGGATAGTAGCGAAAAAACTAGATGCAAGTGGTAAACAAAAATGGCGATTGGTAATCGATTATCGCAAACTGAATGAGAAGACGATAAGCGATAAATATCCACTTCCAAATATTAATGAGATTTTGGACAAACTCGGCAAATGTCTGTATTTTTCTACCCTTGACCTCGCGAGCGGATTCCATCAAATTGAAATGGACCCGCAGGACGTTTCCAAAACTGCATTCACAGTCGAAGGAGGACACTATGAATACGTTCGTATGCCCTTCGGATTAAAGAATGCTCCTTCCACGTTCCAACGAGTCATGGACAATGTGCTGGGAGATCTCATTGGAAAAATCTGTCTTGTATACCTAGATGATATAATCATCTTTTCAACCTCCTTGCAGGAGCACTGCGAAAATCTCCGTAAAGTTTTCGAAAAACTCCAAAAAGCCCGATTAAAAGTCCAGTTAGATAAATCGGAATTCCTTAAAAAGGAGATTGCCTTCTTAGGGCATATCATCACCACTAAGGGAGTTAAACCAAACCCCGACAAAATACATGCTGTAAAAAATTTTCCCATTCCACGCACACCCAAGCAAATAAAGTCATTCCTCGGTCTAGTGGGTTATTACCGCAAGTTTATAAAGGACTTTGCAAAGTTAACCAAACCACTAACGGAATGTCTAAAGAAAGGGAGAAATATCGAACTAAACGATCGATATATTCAAGCATTCGAAGCTTGTAAAGATGTATTAACGAACGACCCAATTCTCCAGTACCCTGACTTCTCTAAACCTTTTATAGTAACGACCGACGCAAGTAACTATGCCATCGGTGCTGTGCTATCCCAAGGGACCATTGGCAGTGACAAGCCAATTTGTTTTGCTAGTAGGACGCTAACCACGTCTGAAATAAATTACTCTACAATAGAGAAAGAACTCTTAGCCATCGTGTGGGCTACAAAATATTTTCGTCCATATTTATTCGGACATCAGTTCACTATTGTCACGGATCATAAACCTCTTATGTGGCTTATGAATCTTAAAGAACCCAACTCCAGACTCGTAAGATGGAGACTAAAATTAGAGGAGTTTGATTATAAAATTGTCTATAAAAAAGGTACACAAAACTCTAATGCAGATGCACTCAGCCGCATTAGACCTAACACACACGCAAATACTGAAGTGCATGTACATGAAAGTAGTATGAACACATCTGTTCAAGGTACTAGTGGAACTACAGTCCACTCACAGGATGAAAATCTCAACGACGGTATACCAATTTCAGAAAGACCACTTAACGAATTTAACATGCAATTGATACTTGAAAAATCCTCTAAAAGACCACCAATCTCACTGGAAACTCCGTTTAGGAATAAACAAAGAAGAATTATAAGATTACCAAATTTCGATCAACTCAATGTCGTTGACATTCTAAAAAAATATCTACCACCCAATAAATTAACAGCTGTCTTTACCGACGATGACACATTCAAGTTAGTCCAAAACGTATATTCAGAATTCTTCGCAAGAAGCAAAAACTTTAAACTCATTCGTTGCAAAGAACTACTTAAAGACATCCACGAAGAGGATGAACAAGATAAAATCATCAAAGACTACCATACCAATAATAATCATCGTGGCATCAACGAGACACTGCTGCATCTAAAAAGGGAAATATACTTCCCTTTGATGAAAACAAAGATTAACAAAATAATAAATGATTGTCATCAATGTCAAACATTGAAGTATGACCGCAGCCCCCCTAAACTAAAGTATGAAATACCAGAGACCCCAGAAAAACCTTTGGACATCATTCACATCGATATTTATACTATCAGTAATAAACAGATATTGACTATTATCGATAAATTCTCTAAGTTCGCAGCGGCATATACTGTCCCAGCAAGAAATAGCCTGAACATGGTGAAATCATTGAAACATTTCTTTAGCCTTCACGGCATCCCCAAGAAAATTGTCTCAGACCAAGGTGCAGAATTCACATCATCACTATTCGGTGACTTTTGCAAACAATATGGAATTCTCCATCATGTCACCTGCTTCCAGCAAACGAGCAGCAATGCTCCGGTCGAAAGAATGCACTCAACCTTAACGGAAATATATAGGATTATATATAATAAGAGTAGTCATATGGATCACGACGAAATTCTCAGCGAATGTCTAACCACATATAATAACGCCATACATTCAGCTACAAAACATACCCCTTACGAATTGTTCTATGGAAGAACCCACGAATTCAACAAAACACTACAATATAATAATGAGCATGATTACCTACGAAAATTAAATGAATATAGACAAAAAATATACCCAGAAATAAAGGCTAAAATGGAAGAAAATGTTAAGAAAAACTTAGAAAAACTCAATAAAGACCGACAAGACCCTGTAGATTTAGAAGAAGATAATGTAGTCTATAGAAAAGAGTGTAGGCGTAACAAACTAACACCTAGGTTTTCAAAGCATAGAATTAAGCATAATAATAAAATTTCAATCATTACTAACCACAATAAGAAATTTCATAAAGCTAAGATTAAAGTTAGACGTAAATTACAGGATAATAATCGTGAACGGACAGAAACTGGAAATACAGGACCTGACGAACCAGGAATTACTGACCATGAAACTAGGGACAGCTAGGACAATACTGACGTACAACAATCTCTTACATATTGTTAGACTAGAAAACTACGAAATGACGATTGACAGAATTTCAGAATCAATTAATTTACTTGACAACGAAGACGAGCTACAGGACTCAGTAAAACTAACGAACATTAAATTACAAAACCTGAAAGAAAAATTTGAGACACTAAAACCTAGTCTAAGAAAAAAGAGAGGATTAATAAACGGTCTAGGTAGCGTTATCAAGAGCATAACAGGTAACATGGACGATAATGACGCTCAACGAATTAACGAAAACATTGAAAATCTTATCTCGAATCAGGCAAACATTAAAACAGAAATAAATAAACAAATATCAATAAATAGTCTAATGATAGAAAGATTCGAAAACATAACATCCCATATTAACAAACAACAAGAATCAATAGAGAAATATCTGAAGCATTACAAGGAAACTATAGAGAATAGAGTAAAATCCGGTGACGACATTATAAAACACACACAATATTTAGCCCAAATAAATTATAATATAGATTTAATAAACAACCATTTGACAAACTTAGCAGAAGCCATAGTACTCGCAAGATTAAACATTATATCGAAACAAATTTTAAACCATAAAGAATTAAACGAGATTTACCACAATTTGAAGGATCAAGCAATAGAAATCAAATCCAAAGAAAACATTTACGAATTGTTAGAATTAGAAGCATATTACAGTAATCTAAATATTATCTTTAATGTTAAAATACCTGTTCTCTCACCAGAAACTTATTCTATGTTCCACCTAATTCCCTTACCTATAAACCATACAAAAACAATAGTCACAAAACCCTACCTAATCATAAATTCCCATAACATTCAATATTTCGACAATAAGTGTTTCAAAGTTGAAGGTACCCACTATTGTAAAGAATCACTACACCAGGAAGCCACCAACATGTCCAAATGCATTGGACCCCTCATACAGAATCAACCAGCAGAATGCCAGCTTATAGAGCACTCTACCATACTTAGTATCCAGCAGCCAGAACCAAACTATATTCTTCTAAGTGATCTCCCGGAAACCAGAATTAAATCCTCTTGTGACTCCACTAACTTAAATTTAAAAGGGACAAAATTAATACATTTCCAAAATTGCACCGTCGAAATCAACGGGATAACGTACAAAGGAACCATCGCCAACTTCTGGGATGACATTCACGTTTATCCTACCATATTTAACAGGACCAATTATTCCTCCATAATAGAAGACATCCACCTACAAAAAATTAGAGCATCCCACATCCAAAATAGAAAGGCCATAGAACTTCTGGACATCAAAACAACCCATAAGGACAACGTTACACTCATCGCAATAGTATTCATTGGCTTCACCATCTTTGCAGTTTGCGCATTCATCATCTATGGACGAATCAAAACTCTCCGAAATGAAACACCGATCATCTGTAACAAAATATCAACCATAGAAAATCCTGGTGATCCTCCGAGCATCCAGCTTTACTGGCCGAGGACACTCTCTTAGAGGGGAGGAGTTACGGCTTCCGCCTTCACGTCATGACCTCCACCATACATGCGCCAAAGCTTCAGCACACTCATATTACAACCTCACGGCACAGGTGCTTCCACGTGCCACCAAATTATTGCATTATTGCAATAAATGCACAATAATCGGAAACTCATCAGCAATAAACCCAGACGAAATTCCTAGAACTCCAATCAGGCCGGAAACCACCAAATTCATCAAAATTGTAATTATAAATTAAGTATTTTTTGGATTTAGTTTTAAGTTGACAATCAATGTAGAAAGTTCTGAAATAAAGTTTGTGAGCGGAAAAATTCTTTTTTTTAAGACTTCGTTAGAGCAATATCCTATTTCGCGCACACCCTTTTGGTTATGTCAGGGAAAACACCACTGAATATTTTATTATATTCGCCCTTGGATTCGTTCCCACCTGCGCAACTTGCTTACCGCGCGTTTCCCACGCGGCGCATTGCAAGTTGCGCTTGATTATTGTTGGTCAAATTACGTTCTTTTTTTGATATTTAAGTGAAAAGCTAGCCCCTAAGAGATATTATAAAACGTGGGAATGGTAGCGGGTTTTCGCTTTTTGCAATCTTGCATAATTCTTGGACATGTGTGAAATGTCTTTGAACATTAAGAAGTTGTTCTTGCAATTCTCCCAACGTAACCCGATACCTCTGCTGATAAGGTGTTGGGTTTTCGTTCGGTACTTGTGCTGGCGAGTTTGTTTATTAGATTTTTTTTTGTGTGTCTTATTTTATGTAACAGTGGGGTACGTACACAATAGGCCTAACTTGGCCGCAGTGTTCACCATATGGGTTGCCCCCTCACTCCTTATAATAATATAATAATAATTACTTAATACATTATTATGTGTTTCCCTAGTGTATTGTGATGATTTATGCGCCATCTGTTTGTTAAAAAGCATAATCAACGATTGTCGGTAACAGCTCTGGTTGATGTCTGAACTAATGATTTATGTACTTAACTAAAATTGGAACGAGCGATAAGTGGAGACTGTTCAATATCCCTTCCTTGATATTGAGTAAAAATTCCAGTTGAATTAGCTCGTCTGCTTGAAAAACATTTATTGAAATAAGAACACGGTTTTTTTAAATTTTATATTCTTTTTATTAAAAATCAACTCAACGTAAACAATAACACAATATGATATGAGGAGCTGGCGAACAAAACCGGATTAGTCCGCAAAAATAAATTTTACACACTGGGTAAAAAACTAATATTAATATATGGAACTGCTCCGGTTTTGTTTGAAAATGCACTTTTAAAAGCTTGTTTTGGCTAACGTAGAGCCGTTTTTGATTGAAAATATTAACAGGAATAGACGCAACAGGCCTTGGACACCACGATTCGAAAAAAAAATGCTTTTGAAATTTGAGTGGACTACTCCGGTTTTGTTCGCCAGCTCCTCATATCTTTTGATACTATTTATCTTCAATTTGAATTGAAACCACAAGTGTAATACACCTAACAGAATGCAGTATGGTAATCCCCAACCTGCAAGCTAAACCCTATTTGCGGTCTTCAACTCGAACTGGTATGTAAATAAAATAAAATGAGTGCTAATCCTAACGAAGCGCAGTTTGGTAATCCCCAACGTGCGATCTAAACCCTATATGTGGCAAATATCCACTGGCTCTCACTAATTTATCTGATAATCCTCAGTTAAGAAATGAGCAATTTTCATTATTTGTATCGGCTATTTATAGTAAGCAAGCTTAAACGCCTTGCTTTCTATGTTTTTTATTGCCAAAAGCTTTTTAAGCTCTATTCTACTTGTTGCCTATAAACTTAGTCATGCCACACCTGAGACTTTGTACAATTTGTACAAAGCCAAGTTGGCTGTCAGTTTGACGTAAGTTTAATAAATTATTTGTTGTATATCCATTTGACGTAAGTTTGATACATTATTTGTTGTATTTAATTTCTTTCTTTTTAGGCACCAATTCCTGTTGTGTAGCTGCGCCACAACAGAGACAACTTCAAGCTTCTGGACGAAAAGAAACGAACATACCACTAAGCACTAGAAAAGGGACGAAGGTTCCAGAAGTTAGATAAAGGTGGAGCTTGGATATAAAAGCGGCTTGCAGGCGCTGAAAGAGCCAGTTTTGATTTGAAAGGCGATAAAAGTGTTTTAAAGTGAGAACAGTGAAAAGTGGTAATTTAAAAGTGAACTGTAAAGCGATAGATAGAATTTAATAGTGCGAGTTATTAAATTGAAAGTGTTTATAGTGAACTGTAAGAATTGTGTTTGTTATTAAATTGTGTTTTGGTTTGTAATAAATAAATTTTGTGTGGATAATTAAAAAGTGTATTCCTTAATTAACCCTACGAATCCGTTAAGCCGTAAAAACGTAACAATTGGTGTCAGAATTGGGATTAATTAAGAGATAAGTGAAATAAGTGAACTTGAGAAATAATTGTGACTAGAATTTAAATTTTGTGCGTCAGAAATAAGGACTTATTAATAAAATGGGTCGAAAGCTAGTGGATTTGCGCACTGTAGAGTTGAAAAGAGAAGTAAGTAAACGCTCGTTGTCAGCGGTGGGGGAAAATTCCCTAACCGCCCTGCTTCGAGAAGCTATGGTGAACGAAGGTAAGGATCCTGAAACCTACATGTTTGAAGGCGAGGTAGAACTTCTAAAGACATTGATGGTGATGAAAGAAGCGCAAGAACGGTCATCAGCAGAGTTGAAAGAAGCGCAAGAACGGTCATCAGCAGAGAAGAAGGAAGCGCAAGAACGGTCATCAGCAGATAAGAGGGAAGCGACAACAGAGATCAAGGCGGAAGTGTCGGCATTAAAAGATGAACAAAAAATGTTAACAGTAGTTCATGAACGTTCGATCGCAGAACTCAAAGAGTCGATGGAAGAACAGAGGAGCCAGTTGGAGCAGAAAATCGTATCATTCTCACTTTCTGTTGAAAATAAGCTGGATAACATGAAAGACAATGTAAGGAATGATCTGGAAAGTCTCGAATCTTCCATCAAGGCAAACGTAAGGAATGATCTGGATAATCTCGAATCTTCCATCAAGGCAAACGTAAGGAATGATCTCGGAAAACTCGAAATTGAACTAGAAACCGTCAGAGCCGATCTAGAAAGGGTAAAGATTCACTACCCAGCGCCAGCATCTCATGAAGTTATCGGAGTTAGGAAACTGCAGCCTCCAACTATCGACGGACAAACCCCGTGGTCTACTTACAAGCTTCAATTCGAAGCAGCAGCGGTAGGTAGTTTCTAGACCGAGGAGGAAAAAGCAATGGCCTTAACATTATCACTAAGGGGTACAACAGCAGAAATATTGCAGTCAATACTAGCAGAACATCGCAGCAGTTACGGGTTCTTAGTTCAAGCCCTGGAAATGCGTTACGGCGATCAGCACATGCAAGAAGTTTATCGACTTCAACTTCGAAATAGATGTTCCCAGCACTTGCACTTTGTATTTAAAAATCAAAATTACTTCTTTATAAATTATTTTATTTTACATAAACTATGCATAAACTAAGAGAAACCTGTGTCTCGCTTTACAACTTCTGGCAGACTGCCTTAACTAAATTTCGTTATTCTTCTCGTGTTATCAGAAGGAAAACAGTACAAGTCTAAATGTCTATGGAAGGGCTGATTGCGACGGAGAATTTCATGAGTTTCGCCACAATACTCCCCCCTAAAAAATTATTTCTCTTAATCTATCGCTACCATTCAAATCTATTGAAATTGATAATTCATCTGTTTTAAAGTTGTACATTTGCTACTACAATATTGTTTTGCATGAGGCTTGGAAGTCTATGAAGAAAGATTGTATTTATATTTAAGTTACGACTAAAATTACTAGTAAATATTAGAGCGCTTTTTAATTCGATAAAAGCAAAAGTTTATTTTTTATAACTGAAATACTACCTTTTTAAATTCTTTTATTTAACTTGCACTGTTTGTCGTCAAATCTTGGAAGTTAAATTTGACCCACTTCCCGGTTTCGGATAGAGCTGAAATTTTGCATACACGTTTAGTTTGGATGACAATGCAATCTGGCCATTTTGTAAAAATATCAAGATAGCGGTTCCAAAATGGCGCCCGCTTTTATTTTACTTACACTGTTTGTTGTCAAATCTTGGAAGTTAAATTTGACCCACTTCCCGGTTTCGGATAGAGCTGAAATTTTGCATACACGTTTAGTTTGGATAACAATGCAATCTGGCCATTTTGTAAAAATATCAAGATGGCGGTTCCAAAATGGCGCCCGATTTTTGAAATTGTGCTCCGCGGCCCTCTGACATGGGTATCAAATGAAAGGATATGACAGGTAGAACACAATAAGCTATGTGGCGTCATTCTAAATTCAAAATGGCGGCCAACACTTGCACTGTTTGTCGTCAAATCTTGGAAGTTAAATTTGACCCACTTCCCGGTTTCGGATAGAGCTGAAATTTTGCATACACGTTTAGTTTGGGTGACAATGCAATCTGGCCATTTTGTAAAAATATCAAGATGGCGGTTCCAAAATGGCGCCCGATTTTTGAAATTGTGCTCCGCGGCCCTCTGACATGGGTATCAAATGAAAGGATATGACAGGTAGAACACAATAAGCTATGTGGCGTCATTCCAAATTCAAAATGGCGGACAACACTTACACTGTTTGTCGTCAAATCTTGGAAGTTAAATTTGACCTACTTCCCGGTTTCGGATAGAGCTGAAATTTTGCATACACGTTTAGTTTGGATGACAATGCAATCTGGCCATTTTGTAAAAATATCAAGATGGCGGTTCCAAAATGGTGCCCGATTTTTGAAATTGTGCTCTGCGTCAAATCTTGGAAGTTAAATTTGACCCACTTCCCGGTTTCGGATAGAGCTGAAATTTTGCATACACGTTTAGTTTGGATGACAATGCAATCTGGCCATTTTGGCTCCGCGGCCCTCTGACATGGGTATCAAATGAAAGGATATGACAGGTAGAACACAATAAGCTATGTGGCGTCATTCCAAATTCAAAATGGCGGCCAACACTTACACTGTTTGTCGTCAAATCTTGGAAGTTAAATTTGACCCACTTCCCGGTTTCGGATAGAGCTGAAATTTTGCATACACGTTTAGTTTGGATGACAATGCAATCTGGCCATTTTGTAAAAATATCAAGATGGCGGTTCCAAAATGGCGCCCGATTTTTGAAATTGTGCTCCGCGGCCCTCTGACATGGGTATCAAATGAAAGGATATGACAGGTAGAACACAATAAGCTATGTGGCGTCATTCCAAATTCAAAATGGCGGCCAACACTAAATTGCGGAAAGCTTATAATAGACTAAAAAGTAGAAAATATAACCGATCAACTTCCAATTTTGCACCCACTCGTAGTTCGGGTGGTTAATGTGTATGAATGATGAGATGAATAGTTGAGTTAAGGGTGAGTTGATAATAAAGAAGCAATACACGTTACAAAAAATCACAAACACAGAGATGCTGCTGTCAACTAAATTCAACTACTCAAATACTGAACTCATGTCCGTATGCATAATTTCAACTAAACCCAGGTAGCAGAGCTGAGTCGAGTTCAGTCAACCTTAACCCAATTCGACTCCCGTTTACATGTAGTTAGACTTGGGTTCAACTTGAGTTCAACTCATCATGTCTAAGTACTAAATGCAATCTGACCTTTTTGTAAAAAAATCAAGAAGACGGTTCCGAGATGGCGGCCGTTTTTGCAATTATGTTCCACCGAGCCCACGACATGGGTATCAAGTGAATACAGTAAACTGTGTGACGTAATTTTAAATCTAATAGAATTGCCATCATAAAATGGCGGAATACATATAATAAACTAAAAAGTAGAAAATAAAATAAATGGTTAAAAAAATTTTTTTAAAAAAAATTCTTTTCATTAACTAAAAAATGTACTGAAAAGTAAAAAATAAAAAATATTTTAAAGAAAGCGTGAAATTTCAATTTTAATGAAAAAGTTAATTAAAAGAATGGCGCATTTTTCATCAAAAAATTTTGTTAGAATTTGAAATTAACAAAGCAAAAAATTGAGGGTTATTGTAAATCTCACGCGATTTACAGTTATATGTTCAATTTTTGATGAAAAATGCGCCATTCTTTTAATTAACTTTTTCATTAAAATTGAAATTTCACGCTTTCTTTAAAATATTTTTTATTTTTTACTTTTCAGTACATTTTTTAGTTAATGAAAAGAATTTTTTTTAAAAAAATTTTTTTAACCATTTATTTTATTTAAATTCTTTTATTTAACTTGCACTGTTTGTCGTCAAATTTTGGAAGTTAAATTTGACCCACTTCCCGGTTTCGGATAGAGCTGAAATTTTGCATACACGTTTAGTTTGGATGACAATGCAATCTGGCCATTTTGTAAAAATATCAAGATAGCGGTTCCAAAATGGCGCCCGCTTTTATTTTACTTACACTGTTTGTCGTCAAATCTTGGAAGTTAAATTTGACCCACTTCCCGGTTTCGGATAGAGCTGAAATTTTGCATACACGTTTAGTTTGGATGACAATGCAATCTGGCCATTTTGTAAAAATATCAAGATAGCGGTTCCAAAATGGCGCCCGCTTTTATTTTACTTACACTGTTTGTCGTCAAATCTTGGAAGTTAAATTTGACCCACTTCCCGGTTTCGGATAGAGCTGAAATTTTGTATACACGTTTAGTTTGGATAACAATGCAATCTGGCCATTTTGTAAAAATATCAAGATGGCGGTTCCAAAATGGCGCCCGATTTTTGAAATTGTGCTCCGCGGCCCTTTGAAATGGGTATCAAATGCAAGGATATGATAGGTAGAACACAATAAGCTATGTGGCGTCATTCCAAATTCAAAATGGCGGACAACACTTACACTGTTTGTCGTCAAATCTTGGAAGTTAAATTTGACCCACTTCCCGGTTTCGGATAGAGCTGAAATTTTGCATACACGTTTAGTTTGGATGACAATGCAATCTGGCCATTTTGTAAAAATATCATGATGGCGGTTCCAACATGGCGCCCGATTTTTGAAATTGTGCTCCGCGGCCCTCTGACATGGGTATCAAATGAAAGGATATGACAGGTAGAACACAATAAGCTATGTGGCGTCATTCCAAATTCAAAATGGCGGCCAACACTTGCACTGTTTGTCGTCAAATCTTGGAAGTTAAATTTGACCCACTTCCCGGTTTCGGATAGAGCTGAAATTTTGCATACACGTTTAGTTTGGATGACAATGCAATCTGGCCATTTTGTAAAAATATCAAGATGGCGGTTCAAAAATGGCGCCCGATTTTTGAAATTGTGCTCCGCGGCCCTCTGACATGGGTATCAAATGAAAGGATATGACAGGTAGAACACAATAAGCTATGTGGCGTCATTCCAAATTCAAAATGGCGGACAACACTTACACTGTTTGTCGTCAAATCTTGGAAGTTAAATTTGACCCACTTCCCGGTTTCGGATAGAGCTGAAATTTTGCATACACGTTTAGTTTGGATGACAATGTAATCTGGCCATTTTGTAAAAATATCAAGATGGCGGATCCAAAATGGCACCCGATTTTTAAAATTGTGCTCCGCGGCCCTCTGACATGGGTATCAAATGAAAGGATATGACAGGTAGAACACAATAAGCTATGTGGCGTCATTCTAAATTCAAAATGGCGGCCAACACTTGCACTGTTTGTCGTCAAATCTTGGAAGTTAAATTTGACCCACTTCCCTGGTTCGGATAGAGCTGAAATTTTGCATACACGTTTAGTTTGGGTGACAATGCAATCTGGCCATTTTGTAAAAATATCAAGATGGCGGTTCCAAAATGGCGCCCGATTTTTGAAATTGTGCTCCGCGGCCCTCTGACATGGGTATCAAATGAAAGGATATGACATGTAGAACACAATAAGCTATGTGGCGTCATTCCAAATTCAAAATGGCGGCCAACACTTACACTGTTTGTCGTCAAATCTTGGAAGTTAAATTTGACCCACTTCCCGCTTTCGGATAGAGCTGAAATTTTGCATACACGTTTAGTTTGGATGACAATGCAATCTGGCCATTTTGTAAAAATATCAAGATGGCGGTTCCAAAATGGCGCCCGATTTTTGAAATTGTGCTCCGCGGGCCTCTGACATGGGTATTAAATGAAAGGATATGACAGGTAGAACACAATAAGCTATGTGGCGTCATTCCAAATTCAAAATGGCGGCCAACACTTACACTGTTTGTCGTCAAATCTTGGAAGTTAAATTTGACCCACTTCCCGATAGAGATAGATCGAAATTTTGCATACACCTTTAGTTTGGATGACAATGTAATCTGGCCATTTTGTAAAAATATCAAGATAGCGGATCCAAAATGGCGCCCGATTTTTAAAATTGTGCTCCGCGGCCCTCTGACATGGGTATCAAATGAAAGGATATGACAGGTAGAACACAATAAGCTATGTGGCGTCATTCCCAATTCAAAATGGCGGCCAACACTTACACTGTTTGTCGTCAAATCTTGGAAGTTAAATTTGATCCACTTCCCGGTTTCGGATAGAGCTGAAATTTTGCATACACGTTTAGTTTGGATGACAATGCAATCTGGCCATTTTGTAAAAATATCAAGATAGCGGTTCCAAAATGGCGCCCGATTTTTGAAATTGTGCTCCGCGGCCCTTTGAAATGGGTATCAAATGAAAGGATATGACAGGTAGAACACAATAAGCTATGTGGCGTCATTCCAAATTCAAAATGGCGGACAACACTTACACTGTTTGTCGTCAAATCTTGGAAGTTAAATTTGACCCACTTCCCGGTTTCAGATAGAGCTGAAATTTTGCATACACGTTTAGTTTGGATGACAATGCAATCTGGCCATTTTGTAAAAATATCAAGATGGCGGTTCCAAAATGGCGCCCGATTTTTGAAATTGTGCTCCGCGGCCCTCTGACATGGGTATCAAATGAAAGGATATGACAGGTAGAACACAATAAGCTATGTGGCGTCATTCCAAATTCAAAATGGCGGCCAACACTTACACTGTTTGTCGTCAAATCTTGGAAGTTAAATTTGACCCACTTCCCGGTTTCGGATAGAGCTGAAATTTTGCATACACGTTTAGTTTGGATGACAATGCAATCTGGCCATTTTGTAAAAATATCAAGATGGCGGTTTCAAAATGGCGCCTGATTTTTGAAATTGTGCTCCGCGGCCCTCTGACATGGGTATCAAATGAAAGGATATGACAGGTAGAACACAATAAGCTATGTGGCGTCATTCCAAATTCAAAATGGCGGCCAACACTTACACTGTTTGTCGTCAAATCTTGGAAGTTAAATTTGACCCACTTCCCGGTTTCGGATAGAGCTGAAATTTTGCATACACATTTAGTTTGGATGACAATGCAATCTGGCCATTTTGTAAAAATATCAAGATGGCGGTTCCAAAATGGCGCCCGATTATTGAAATTGTGCTCCGCGGCCCTCTGACATGGGTATCAAATGAAAGGATATGACAGGTAGAACACAATAAGCTATGTGGCGTCATTCCAAATTCAAAATGGCGGCCAACACTTACACTGTTTTTCGTCAAATCTTGGAAGTTAAATTTGACCCACTTCCCGGTTTCGGATAGAGCTGAAATTTTGCATACACGTTTAGTTTGGATGACAATGCAATCTGGCCATTTTGTAAAAATATCAAGATGGCGGTTCCAAAATGGCGCCTTATTTTTGAAATTGTGCTCCGCGGCCCTCTGACATGGGTATCAAATGAAAGGATATGACAGGTAGAACACAATAAGCTATGTGGCGTCATTCAAAATTCAAAATGGCGGCCAACACTAACTTGCGGAAAGCTTATAATAGACTAAAAAGTAGAAAATATAACCGATCAACTTCCAATTTTGCACACACTCGTAGTTCGGGTGGTTAATGTGTATGAATGATGAGAAGAATAGTTGAGTTAAGGGTGAGTTGATAATAAAGAAGCAATACACTTTACAAAAAATCACAAACAAACACAGAGATGCTGCTGTCAACTAAATTCAACTACTCAAATACTGAACTCATGTCCGTATGCATAATTTCAACTAAACCCAGGTAGCAGAGCTGAGTCGAGTTCAGTCAACCTTAACCCAACTCGACTCCCGTTTACATGTAGTTAGACTTGGGTTCAACTTCAGTTCAACTCATCATGTATAAGTACTAAATGCAATCTGACCTTTTTGTAAAAAAATCAAGAAGACGGTTCCGAGATGGCGGCCGTTTTTGCAATTATGTTCCACCGAGCCCACGACATGGGTATCAAATGAATACAGTAAACTGTGTGACGTAATTTTAAATCTAATAGAATTGCCATCATAAAATGGCGGAATACATATAATAAACTAAAATGTAGAAAATAAAATAAATGGTTAAAAAAAATTTTTTAAAAAAAATTCTTTTCATTAACTAAAAAATGTACTGAAAAGTAATAAAATAAATGGTTAAAAATAATTTTTTAAAAAAAATTCTTTTCATTAACTAAAAAATGTACTGAAAAGTAATAAAATAAATGGTTAAAAAAAATTTTAAAAAAAAATTCTTTTCATTAACTAAAAAATGTACTGAAAAGTAAAAAATAAAAAATATTTTAAAGAAAGCGTGAAATTTCAATTTTAATGAAAAAGTTAATTAAAAGAATGGCGCATTTTTCATCAAAATTGAAAATATAACTGTAAATCGCGTGAGATTTACAATAACCCTCAATTTTTTGCTTTGTTAATTTCAAATTCTAACAAAATTTTTTGATGAAAAATGCGCCATTCTTTTAATTAACTTTTTCATTAAAATTGAAATTTCACGCTTTCTTTAAAATATTTTTTATTTTTTACTTTTCAGTACATTTTTTAGTTAATGAAAAGAATTTTTTAAAAAATTTTTTTTTTAACCATTTATTTGACTTGATTTCTGGTAAAATGATTAGTTGAGTGAAAATCTGGATTGAGCGTATGTGCAGGTTTGACTCGATCGATGTTTACTACTTCTTCCTTTCCATTCATTTCGATCTTAAAATTTTGTTGTTTTTGGAAATTACTTTGTGCGGTCCTGTATATGGAGGATTTAGTGATCCTTTGTGGACCATTTCTCTGACAAATACATGCGAACAAGTTTCCAACTCTTGCGGTACGAAAATGTTAGCCTGTTTTCTAGTTCTCGTTGGCTGCGGTCTTGTTTTTCGTATATTCTCTTGAATTTCTTTTGCTTGAGTGTTAGTGATTCTCAATTCGGTAGGTATGCTAGTGGTAACCAATTCTCCCGGTAGACGAAGTGTCTGTCCGTACAGTATTTGTGATGGAGCTAAGTCTAGATCGTCTATGATGGCAGAACGAATTCCCAATAATATCCACGGTAAGTTTTGGTACCATTTACTGGGTTCATTGGTGCATCTAATTGCGGTTTTTAAATGCCTGTCAAATCTTTCCACGAAACCATTAGATTGTGGATGGTATGTTGTCGTTCTTATCCGATTACTTCCTAGAATTTTCGAAAGCTCTTTGAAGAACTGAGTTCCCTAGTCTGTTGTAATGGTTTGTGGCACTCCATAGCGTGCGATCCACTGATGTAGGAATTTGTTTACTATCGTACTAGCTGATATGTTTCTAATAGGAATGGCTTCGAGCCAGTGTGTGTAACGATCTTTCAATGTCAACAGATACGTGTGTCCGTTGGATGGAGGTAGCGGTCCAACAATATCCATGTGGACGTGTTGAAACCTTCCACTAGTGGCTTTAAAGTTACCGTGCGGGGATGACACGTGTCGCTGTATTTTTGCTTTTTGGCACGAAATACACGTCTTTGTCCACAGGTTTGTATCTTGGTTGATTTTGGGCCAGAAGTATTTGGCTGTGATTAATTTCCTAGTTGCCATTATACTGGGGTGAGATAGCTTGTGAAGGTTGTTGAAAATTGTTCGACGTACTTTTTCTGGCACGTATGGTCTGTGTTTTCCTGTTGAGGTTTCACACCATATTTCAACGTCTTCCATAGGAATAAATATTTTTTCTAATTTGAAGGATAAACTATTTGGATTGTTAGCTACATATTTCTGTGAGGATATTTTTTAATTCTTCGTCCAAATTTTGGCATTTAGCAAGTATTTGAAAATCAATTTTTTCAGCGTTCGTAATCGCGTCTACATGTCCTCTTGAAAGTGCATCGGAAACCACATTTAAACTTCCTTTAACGTATCTGATATCGTTGGTGAATTCAGATATTAAATTTAAATGGTTAGCTTGCCTGGGAGATTTTTCAGATTTTGTAAAAAAGGCTTTTGTTAAAGGCTTGTGATCCGTGAAAACAAAGAAATCATTTCCCTCTAAAATGTGTCTGAATCTTTTGATTGCCAAATAGACGGCTAAGAGTTCCCTATCAAAAGTGGAATATTTTTTTTCAGCTGGCTGTAGACGTTTCGAAAAGAAACTAAGAGGATGCCATTGTCCTGCGTTGCACTGTTGCAAGACTGCGCCTACTGCATCGCCGGAAGCATCCGTCCAAAGGCTAATTTGAGCTTGAGGATCAGGGTGGACAAGGAGTGTATTTGCTTTCAATTGATTCTTTAGCTCGTTAAAAGCATTCTCGTGTGCACTTGTCCATGTGAAAGATGAATTGAGTTGCTTTTTTGAGTTGTTGCCTTTAAGAACGTCGTAGAGTGGTACTGCTATTTTCGCGATTTGTGGGATGAATCTATGGTAAAAATTGATCATTCCGAAGAAACGTTGAAGTTTTTTGCCAGTTGATGGTCTGGGAAAATCGAATATTGCCTTCACTCGATCTTCTGAGGGCGAAATGCCTTCGATTGATATATTGTGGCCTAGAAAATCCAATTTTTCCACTCCGAAAATACAATTCGTTGGATTTATAGAGATTTCGTATTCTTGTAATCTCGCAAATAAAATTCTTAAATGTTCTTTATGTTCTTCGGGGGAGCGACTGCCTACCAAAATGTCGTCGACGTACGCGAAAGTAAAATCTAAACCTCGTAGTACTTCATTTATAAACCTTTGAAAGGTTTGTGCGCCGTTTTTTACCCCAAAAGGCATCCGAAGGAACTCAAAGAGGCTAAAAGGTGTTGTTATTGCGGTTTTGTGCACATCCTCAGGTGCCACGGGTATGTGATGATAAGCCCGAATCAGGTCGATAAGTGAAAAAATTTTGCACTTGTGTAGATTGACGTTGTAATCTTGAATGTTTGGCAGGGGATATTTGTCGGAGGTTGTGACCGCGTTTAATAGTCTGTAATCCCCACACGGTCTCCAGTCAACACTATTCTTTTTGGGTACCATGTGTGTGAAGAGGACGATGGTTGGCATATTCCTAATTTTACCATTGTTTGGAATTCTTCTTTTGCCGCTTTATATTTTTTTGCGTCCAATCTTCGCGGTCGGGCTGATGGAAGTGGACCGTGTGTACTTATGTGGTGAGCTACATTATGTGCCACTTTCACGTTGTAATTTGGCGGAGCTTTTAATGGATGAAATTCATTTAATATTGCTCCATATTCTCCTTCTAGAGTGAATAATTTTGGTGAGCAGGATGTTACGACCCGTGAAATGCAAGCGACTGAAAGCGAAGTTGTTTTGTCGATAAGTTTTTGTTGTGGTAGGTCGACTAATAAGTTATGCTTGTACAAAAAATCAGCACCGATGATAGCATGCTCGACTGCGGCTATTATAAAGATATGATCAAAGGAACGACGTAAATTGAGGTTCAACGTTAGATTTTTGAGACCGTATGAGGCAATTTGTGTTCCGTTGGCCGACGTTAGGTTGAAATTGGACTTGAAGGTGAAATGTGGGTATTTATTTTTGGGCAGAACAGAAACTTCTGCACCTGTATCAATTAGTGACAAAAAGGCGGCGCGATGTATTGCTCAACCCCGTAACCGCAGACGTGTTGGCTAGATTTAGTTTTTTTCATCATTGCACCTCTGTGTGACATTTTTACATGGAGGAATACATTTCTTGGCTTTTTGACCAAATTTTTTATGATACCAACACAGGTTTTCATTATTCTTTGAATTATTATGTATATTATGTAATGCTACATTTTAAAAGACAATAAAAACTATAAATATTTGCACAACAGGCTGTTCTTGCATAGTATAAATAGAATTACGGAATGGATTCCTATTATACACGTTATTATTTAATACAAAGTGACGGCGGCCTGTCAGATATTGGAGAATTATATCGTGGTCCACTTATCAGCGTGGAAGAGGTATCGGTAGTTTCTTCAGTGCATTATTTCGACACTTAAAACCCATAGCTACATCAGGATTTAAAACATTGGCACAACAGGTTGTAAAAAGAGGACAAGCTATAATACAGGATAAAAACATCAGCAGCAAATCAGTTAAAGATATTTTAAAAGAACAAGGCCGAGTTGTTGTTCAAGATTTAGCTCAGAAAGGTATAAATAAACTGTTTGACGGAATGAAGGGTGCACGTATAAAAAGACCCAATCCGTTTACAACTCTACATTTAAAACCAGCTGTTGGAAAAACACCTAAACGGTCGAGAAATTGTAAAACTAAAAATCAAAGAAAAGGAATAAAAACAAGAGTTTTGAAAACAAAACGAAAGATACGTAAACGTATACTGGACATATTTGATAAATAATCATAATGTCGTACAAAGAATGCATGAAATCGGAATTGGATCTTTTTTTCAACACCATCAGTTCAGAGCAATATTTTGAAAACAGAAGAAGTAGCATATAAGCCAATATGCAACCATCTACCACAAAAAATAAAAAAAACAGCATGAGCCGTAGCTAATACAGATCCAGACCCTAAACAAGGCTCGGCAGAGTACTTTGACTCATTAGGAAGGTATCCCACCAATAAATATTTTCAGAGATTTCTATTAAACAATTCAAAGATTTTTTTGAATAATAAAAAACGATTGCAAGGCCGATTTTCAGCAAGTTGTGGACAATATTGTTGTGTATTTCTATATTCACGATGCAGAGGAAAAAGCTTGAAAACTGTTTTAAAAGAATTCGCCTCCAGCGATTTCAGTCTAAATGATAATAAAATTATTAATTTATATTTAAAGAATTTTTCACAAAATGGTGGAGATTTCTGTAACTAATCATGCAAAGCAGAGGTCAGTACTATAAAAAACCCAAACAGAGTATGTTAATATTCAGTGTATAAGTTTAAATTGTGCAGCATGGAGCCATCACGTAAGAGACAAAGGGCCACTGGTGCTAAAGGAGAAAAGAAGTTGTCCAAATGTGAAGCAAAAGTTGTGGGTGAAAATCTGTTATTATCATCATTGGAAAAAAAATGGAAAATACAACTCCAGCAAATCAACCAAAGCTGCAAAAAGAACAACAAATCCCCGTTGGCAGTGGCAGCATCACCTTAAGACGGGCTGAACTTTGTAAACTATTTGAAATACTGAAATTTTTAAACATCGTTATGTACCACAATAACAATGCTGCAGATAGTGTGAAAGAGTGTTTTATAGAAAATATGTTGAAAAATGTAAAGAAATAAAATAAATGGTTAAAAAAATTTTTTTAAAAAAAATTCTTTTCATTAACTAAAAAATGTACTGAAAAGTAAAAAATAAAAAATATTTTAAAGAAAGCGTGAAATTTCAATTTTAATGAAAAAGTTAATTAAAAGAATGGCGCATTTTTCATCAAAAATTGAACATATAACTGTAAATCGCGTGAGATTTACAATAACCCTCAATTTTTTGCTTTGTTAATTTCAAATTCTAACAAAATTTTTTGATGAAAAATGCGCCATTCTTTTAATTAACTTTTTCATTAAAATTGAAATTTCACGCTTTCTTTAAAATATTTTTTATTTTTTACTTTTCAGTACATTTTTTAGTTAATGAAAAGAATTTTTTTTAAAAAAATTTTTTTAACCATTTATTTTATTTTCTACTTTTTAGTTTATTATATGTATTCCGCCATTTTATGATGGCAATTCTATTAGATTTAAAATTACGTCACACAGTTTACTGTATTCACTTGATACCCATGTCGTGGGCTCGGTGGAACATAATTGCAAAAACGGCCGCCATCTCGGAACCGTCTTCTTGATTTTTTTACAAAAAGGTCAGATTGCATTTAGTACTTAGACATGATGAGTTGAACTCAAGTTGAACCCAAGTCTAACTACATGTAAACGGGAGTCGAATTGGGTTAAGGTTGACTGAACTCGACTCAGCTCTGCTACCTGGGTTTAGTTGAAATTATGCATACGGACATGAGTTCAGTATTTGAGTAGTTGAATTTAGTTGACAGCAGCATCTCTGTGTTTGTGATTTTTTGTAACGTGTATTGCTTCTTTATTATCAACTCACCCTTAACTCAACTATTCATCTCATCATTCATACACATTAACCACCCGAACTACGAGTGGGTGCAAAATTGGAAGTTGATCGGTTATATTTTCTACTTTTTAGTCTATTATAAGCTTTCCGCAATTTAGTGTTGGCCGCCATTTTGAATTTGGAATGACGCCACATAGCTTATTGTGTTCTACCTGTCATATCCTTTCATTTGATACCCATGTCAGAGGGCCGCGGAGCACAATTTCAAAAATCGGGCGCCATTTTGGAACCGCCATCTTGATATTTTTACAAAATGGCCAGATTGCATTGTCATCCAAACTAAACGTGTATGCAAAATTTCAGCTCTATCCGAAACCGGGAAGTGGGTCAAATTTAACTTCCAAGATTTGACGACAAACAGTGTAAGTGTTGGCCGCCATTTTGAATTTGGAATGACGCCACATAGCTTATTGTGTTCTACCTGTCATATCCTTTCATTTGATACCCATGTCAGAGGGCCGCGGAGCACAATTTCAAAAATCGGGCGCCATTTTGGAACCGCTATCTTGATATTTTTACAAAATGGCCAGATTGCATTGTCATCCAAACTAAACGTGTATGCAAAATTTCAGCTCTATCCGAAACCGGGAAGTGGGTCAAATTTAACTTCCAAGATTTGACGCAGAGCACAATTTCAAAAATCGGGCACCATTTTGGAACCGCCATCTTGATATTTTTACAAAATGGCCAGATTGCATTGTCATCCAAACTAAACGTGTATGCAAAATGTCAGCTCTATCCGAAACCGGGAAGTAGGTCAAATTTAACTTCCAAGATTTGACGACAAACAGTGCAAGTGTTGGCCGCCATTTTGAATTTAGAATGACGCCACATAGCTTATTGTGTTCTACCTGTCATATCCTTTCATTTGATACCCATGTCAGAGGGCCGCGGAGCACAATTTCAAAAATCGGGCGCCATTTTGGAACCGCCATCTTGATATTTTTACAAAATGGCCAGATTGCATTGTTATCCAAACTAAACGTGTATGCAAAATTTCAGCTCTATCCGAAACCGGGAAGTGGGTCAAATTTAACTTCCAAGATTTGACGACAAACAGTGTAAGTAAAATAAAAGCGGGCGCCATTTTGGAACCGCTATCTTGATATTTTTACAAAATGGCCAGATTGCATTGTCATCCAAACTAAACGTGTATGCAAAATTTCAGCTCTATCCGAAACCGGGAAGTGGGTCAAATTTAACTTCCAAGATTTGACGACAAACAGTGCAAGTTAAATAAAAGAATTTAAAAAACATTAGCATGTGAACATTTTTTTATTCCAAGTCGAACATCTTGTGTACACTTTAATTATTCTCGACTTTTCTATGAAACACCGTTGTATTGTATTGCAAATCTTGTTTTTGATACGATAAATTTTAAATGCAAATAAATAACATTAAACTAAAGATATCTTTTATTTAAAAAATTTATTCACTAACATGTAGAAATATATATTAACACAATTTTGAACGGCACATCGGAGAGTAGAGACTTTCCATGTATCATACAGAAAGACTCAATGTTTTCCAAGATACTTAGTTTTGGTATTTCCAGCTGGATTATTTTCGCTTCTGGGAAGTATTTCGGGATAAATTTCTCCTTTTCCAATCCTTTCACATAAATTGTTGAATTTGAATGATTCGTCAATAGGTTGGGTAATTCGTTGTAATCAATATTTCCACCATTCCATCTTAACCCATTTATTTTGCTAAAGTAGAAATCATCCTGCCAACGAGCTCTTGGTGTTAATTCACTATACGGAAAAAGTGGCTTGCTTGAAGTAGTATAAGCTCGGTAATAGTGATCCGTGTTGTAAGACTACCATCTCCTTAGCAAACAGCTGACCATTTACTCTACTGACAAATTGTATATCCAAAATTACTGTTGCAGAATTCATTACTTTAACTATCCAGGAGAAAATATCGAAAGACTCTTAAATACATATTTTAATGTCTTATATATCTTAACAAATATGGAACTCATTTCCACACCAACCCCTGGGGCAGAGTTTTTGGTGGGTTTTTTTATCATGTGGTGTCCCCAATAGGCCTAATCCTCGAAACTTATTCATATATCTTATTCTTCTAAATTGGCATGGTTCAAAAGTGTAAGCAGCGGCAAATTCATATATTTTTCTCTGTTGTTGTCTCACAAACACATTTTCTCATCTTTTCTGTCTTACCTTACCCTTATGGTAGGGAGCCGAAATCTTCTAGAAATCTTCGTTTATTTAAAGTCACCTTATATTTTTATTTATTTCCGGAACTGTTACTACCTCGTGATCTTTTGTGCGGCGAATACTTTTTGATAGGATAGGAATGTGGTCTTCCTCGTTGTCTTTTAATATCATATTTTTAAATGAATCTAAATTAACATGTTGCGAAGCTTCATAATTCAGACAGATTCCTTTTACTTTACTCATAATATAAAACTCTTTCTCCAAGCTGCTCCAAATAGCTAAATAACTTAAGTCGTGCCTGTGCGGTTGTATAAGATGCTATGGAAACGTTAACTGTTCCTAGAGATTCTGCAGCTTCTTCTCTGTAATTCCAGTTTACAATAAGAGTTTCATCATTGACTGGAAGAAGATGTTGTACCTCTACTGCCGGATTTATTAGAAACTGATACAACTCTCCTGAGCTGCTAATTATATTGGTCTTCGGTTGGTTTTCTCGCTGTCCAAATTTTCCCCAAAAGGAGTTTAAAATTAACTTGCTAATGATCTTAGTCCAGGATTTTTATTAACTTCTGAATACTCCAGTTTTACACCTTCATTTTGCAGAAATTCCTCCAGGTATTTCCTCTTTTCCTCTTCATCCGAACTGCATTTGCTGGGCCATCCTGATGCCTGCTGTTTCATCTTGCTAAATTTGTTCATCATCGAAGTAAACAGTCCACCCGAAAGGCTTGATTTGTCGTACGCCTCAATTTTGTTACTCCATATTTCGTATGTATTCAGCATTTTGTATAATATAGTTTCCCTTCTTATGTAGAAGGCGCACTTCTCAGCTGGGCTGAGAAACATTTACCACGACCACGTGGGCTCGGCTGAGACATGCAAACATATAGAAATAAATATAAGTACTAAAACACTCTAACAAGGAAGCGTGCTACAACAAAGAGGGAGTGGGTACACCAAGGGCTCACGTCACATTAAGAATACTAAACATAAAAGATCAAAAACATCAAACAGAGAAGCATGCAAAACTAAAAAGGGGAGTGAGGCACGCAAGGAGTCACGCCACATTGAGAAGGGTCCTTTTAAGGACAACTTCACTAGTTAGCAAGCTAAACACACTCCTATTGTTGTTAGTATTTATAAGCATGCTATTAACGGGTTCGAACATGCCATAATTGATTTTAGAGGAATTAATGTGCAAGAGAGGTTCACCTCTCAGGTTGTAGTTATTCACTCTAAATGACGCGCGGCTTCTTAAGAAACCAGAGTCCACCTTATCATTCATCAGTCGATGAACGAATATAACGTCAGCGACCTCACGGCGCTTATGAAGAGAGCTTAAGTTGAGCAATTTAAGTCTGTTCTCATAAGGCGGAAACCAAGTGGGTCATCCCACGGGAGGTGGCTGAGTGCAGGACGAACTTCCTTTGAACCGATTTGATTCTACTAACATGGGAGGAGTAGTAAGGAGACCATACCTGGGAAGCGTAGTCAAGCAAAGGCCTAACCAAAGATACGTACAGGTGTTTAGTTATGAGGGGGATGTTGAACTCGTTGGACCATCTTTTTATAAATCCCAGGACTGAATTGCCCTCGGAGGAGATATAATTGATGTGGGTGGAGAAACCCAACTAACTTTCTAACCTAACCCCAAGATCGATTACAGATTCAGTACGGGAGACCTTGTTGTGAAGGAAAGTATAGTCATAAGTTATAACACCACGTTTCCTACAAAAAGTCATGATCTCGCATTTACTAATAATTAAGCACAAGGTTGTTGTTGGTTCTTCTACTTAGAGCAGTTTTTACCTCGTCAATTACCCATGTTCCAATAACGGCTCTTTGCTCATCTGTGTGTACATTCATGATGTTGGTTTTTCTCCTCACCACATCTATGACATAAGGGGAACATTAATTTATTATTCTGTCTAATCGGTAGAACGGGATGACACATTTCTTCGGGCAGTAAAATTTTACATTTGATCAGACCTTCGATTTTACCTAAATCAACTTTGGAGCATGCATCTGTTCCGACATATAATTCAGGGTGACCGATTGGGAATTTTCCATACTTGCAAACCCATGGATACAATGAACATACATCTATGTATTTTATTTTTTCACCTGGCCTGCATTCTTAATGTATAAACATTACCTGTTCGACCCCCATAAAAAGTATCTCTAGGATTTAAAGGTGAATGTACCAGTAAAGGATGGGCTCTTAAAGCTTGAATGTCTTTATTCGTTTCCATCAGTCTGAGAAAATCACACTCCCACGTCTCAATGACCTCGTATCCATAAGAACGTAAGCGCCCCGTCTTTGCGGTTGTTTCTTCATATCGGTGATTTAGAGTATCGCTATGGTCATCATGAAGAGGTTGATCACGGTTGTGTTTCAAACATGTGGGGTGTCCATGGTAGTAGCAACCATGAAATTCAAAAATTTGATTAGATTCTGCACAAAAGCCATCTACTTTTACTCCTTTCAGAACAACTTCTCTTTGTTTGGCATGAGTAATATTAATTCCTCTGCGTTTTTCTTCAGATATTAGCCATTGAATCGCTATTGCTGACTGATTATCGGCATATCTATATCTCTTTCTTTGAATAATACCAATAGTATTCGGTCTAAGAAAATTGCGCCGAAAAACTAAATTGCACGCAGAGGCAATAGTTGTCGCCTCAACAAATGGATCAACTTTGCATTCTACCAACATTAATTTTCTAAATTTTAAGCATGCCTCTGCCAAAATCAACACGCCACTAATGAAATAGTCTACAATATGACGCTGCATATCAAAGTCTTCATTTTTATGTTCCTCGTACCATTTGAGGAAACTATCACGATCTTCAGTTGATCTTCATTGAGTCGTGTTTGGGGGATCTACAGATCGGTGAGCCAGGTGTGTGATGAATGACTGCTTATAATCTTCCTTCAAATTGGTGGTTGAGCCAGGTGTTTGCTGATCACAACAATGGTATATTCCCTTTAAACTTGTGGTGCCACAATGGATTGTAAAAAAAAAGTGCTTCGTCTCTCTTGATTTTATTTGTATAATTTATTTACGTAGACTTCAATTTGATACTATTTAATACTCAGTTAATTTCAATGTGTAATGTTTAATAAGATAAAAACTAATATGATAAAGTTAGGTTGAATTGGGTGTGTTCTCCGCCGCTTCTTGGATCCAACTACGTTCTGGTCAAAAATTTATCCTCTCGAAGCTGGAATATCCGCTGCTATCACGATGATCTTGTGATGGTGGGGGTGGACGTTTATCACAGTGCTCCTTTTATTAAATTTGAGAATTTTGATAACTGCATACATGCCAACGGCAAACGGAGAATTTTGATGATCTCAAACATTTCCTGGGCCGCCTTGAAATCCCTTGATTTCAACCATTTCTTACAACTCCACCTTGCTTATGTAGTGCGCTTGTCGTCATCATTCTCTTCGTTGCTTTCTTGCGAATGGCTGGAAGGATGCAGCCTTGCTGCAGGGACATGATTGACAGGACTAAAGTGGAGGAGGGATGTGATTAATAATTATGTAAAGTTACACCCACATTCAAAATAACAAAATAAGAAAAACAATAACATTAATTCATAGTTTCACATTCCGCGAACACACGAGATCTATTTAATTCATATTGTGTGTTGGGATCTGTTCAATTCAAAGTGTGCGTCGGGGGAGCTGGGAGCTCCTTCGTCGGCTCTAAGCATGGTAAGATGCATAGTTTGGTTATAGGACGCTGCAGTTCTCCTGTCTGCGTGCGCAGTGTTACAATCCGTACTAACCCGTCCTTACCAGGATGGGTTCGTGTCACTCGCCCAAGCATCCATCTGAGAGGTGGTAATCTCTCATCTTTAATGAGTACTATATCACCGATTTCGATGTTCTTAGAAGGTGTGTTCCATTTTGGTCTTTGCTGGAGTCTCGACAAATATTCTGAACTCCACTTTTGCCAAAAATCCTGATGAAGTTTCTGAAGTAATTTCCACCCTTGTAATGCATTCATACGGGTGTTGGAATAATCTTTTTCTGGAGGAAGTAGGAGCGATCTACCAATTAAGAAATGGGCCGGGGTTAAACAAGATAAGTCATCCGCGGAATCTAGTATCGGGCACAGAGGTCGCGAATTGAGGCAGGCCTCGATCTGGGTGATGACCGTTGATAGTTCTTCATAAGTTAACACCACATTCCCCAGTATTCGCTTTACGTGATATTTTAGCGACCTTACGCCGGCTTCCCAGAGCCCCCCGAAATGGGGTGATGCAGGAGGTATGAATTTCCATTCAACACCTTGATTACTGTAGATTTCCGCTGTGGCTCGACAAGCGGTAAGTGAAGCGACTCTTAGATCTTGGTCTAATTCCCTTTTGGCTCCCACAAAATTGGTCCCACAATCAGAAAAGACTCTTCGGGGTAATCCTCGCCGGGCAACAAATCGCCGGAACGCTGCTAAAAAGGCGGCTGTGGTACAGTTACTTACTACCTCTAAATGTATGGCCTTGACACAGAAACACACGAAGACACATATGTATCCCTTGTAGGTACGTGCATTGCGCCCTTTCCACGTACGAATACTCATGTGGCCCGTGTAATCAACACCAACATAGGTGAATGGTTTGCTGATGGTAACCCGTTCAGATGGGAGACTGGCCATTAGTTGTTTCTGTGTGCGACCGGCCTGTCGAAAACATTGTACACATTGGTGTCCTTTTGGTAAACCTCTCGAACGTAGTGGACCCTTATGTCGATATGTTTGCTCTTGGAGTGGTATATAGGATTTTTTACCAATTTCTGGGCACTCAAATTGTCTCCATTTAAAACCGTTGGCCCTTCCAGCACTCCAGGAAAACCAATTTCCTTTATGATGTTACGCAAGTAAACAATCTCTTTTGCAGCAGCGGATAAAGCAATATATTCTGCTTCAGTGCTGCTCAACGCTAATGAGGTCTGCTTCTTCGTCTCCCAGGATATTGCGCCGCTTGCCAGAATCATAACCACACCTGTGTACGATTTTCTATCCTCTGCATCCGAAGCCCAATCTGCATCGGCATAGCCCACTAATAGCTTATTCGATTTTTTGTATATCAATCCTAATTCCTTTGTATGATATAAATACCTTAGTACTTGTCTAGCAGCTGTACTTGTCGAGATGCTCAGCATGAGGACGGTTATTATACTGCGCGAGTTTACAAACCGAATGTCCGGCCGTGTTGATATTCCAATATACATTAATGAGCCAATTATTGACTGATAAATTTTAGCTTCGATAAGTTCACATTTTGAACAGTCTAAGCATTTTTAAATTCTTTTATTTAACTTACACTGTTTGTCGTCAAATCTTGGAAGTTAAATTTGACCCACTTCCCGGTTTCGGATAGAGCTGAAATTTTGCATACACGTTTAGTTTGGATGACAATGCAATCTGGCCATTTTGTAAAAATATCAAGATGGCGGTTCCAAAATGGCGCCCGATTTTTGAAATTGTGCTGACATGGGTATCAAATGAAAGGATATGACAGGTAGAACACAATAAGCTATGTGGCGTCATTCCAAATTCAAAATGGCGGCCAACACTTACACTGTTTGTCGTCAAATCTTGGAAGTTAAATTTGACCCACTTCCCGGTTTCGGATAGAGCTGAAATTTTGCATACACGTTTAGTTTGGATGACAATGCAATCTGGCCATTTTGTAAAAATATCAAGATGGCGGTTCCAAAATGGCGCCCGATTTTTGAAATTGTGCTCCGCGGCCCTCTGACATGGGTATCAAATGAAAGGATATGACAGGTAGAACACAATAAGCTATGTGGCGTCATTCCAAATTCAAAATGGCGGCCAACACTACGATCAACTTCCAATTTTGCACACACTCGTAGTTCGGGTGGTTAATGTGTATGAATGATGAGATGAATAGTTGAGTTAAGGGTGAGTTGATAATAAAGAAGCAATACACGTTACAAAAAATCACAAACAAACACAGAGATGCTGCTGTCAACTAAATTCAACTACTCAAATACTGAACTCATGTCCGTATGCATAATTTCAACTAAACCCAGGTAGCAGAGCTGAGTCGAGTTCAGTCAACCTTAACCCAACTCGACTCCCGTTTACATGTAGTTAGACTTGGGTTCAACTTCAGTTCAACTCATCATGTATAAGTACTAAATGCAATCTGACCTTTTTGTAAAAAAATCAAGAAGACGGTTCCGAGATGGCGGCCGTTTTTGCAATTATGTTCCACCGAGCCCACGACATACATGAATACAGTAAACTGTGTGACGTAATTTTAAATCTAATAGAATTGCCATCATAAAATGGCGGAATACATATAATAAACTAAAAAGTAGAAAATAAAATAAATGGTTAAAAAAAATTTTTAAAAAAATTCTTTTAATTAACTAAAAAATGTACTGAAAAGTAAAAAATAAAAAATATTTTAAAGAAAGCGAGAAATTTCAATTTTAATGAAAAAGTTAATTAAAATAATGGCGCATTTTTCATCAAAAAATTTTGTTAGAATTTGAAAGTAACAAAGCAAAAAATTGAGGGTTATTGTAAATCTCACGCGATGTACAGTTATATTTTCAATTTTTGATGAAAAATGCGCCATTCTTTTAATTAACTTTTTCATTAAAATTGAAATTTCACGCTTTCTTTAAAATATTTTTTATTTTTTACTTTTCAGTACATTTTTTAGTTAATTAAATGAATTTTTTTTTAAAAAATTTTTTTAACCATTTATTTTTAAACTTAGTTCCTGGATCTAGTGGGATATGACCTTTTCTGCAATTTACCATGCCTTCTTATTTATTTATTTATTTGCCAAACAAGGCATACTTAAACTAAATACAACAGAATAATATTGTACTTATAGACAAACACTGGCATATATAATTAGTTAATTCTACAGTTACAGATAAAAAAAATACATGTTAATAAGGAACATTGCAAGTATTTAATATTTAAATATTAAACTAAGATCTAGGTCTATGTTAGTTAGAAGAGGACAATAGGGAAATGAGTTTTCTTTTATAGGAACTTTTGTTAATTGAGGGAGAAAAACAGGACGCGTAGGAATTGAAGGTAATGCAGCACCTGTTAACAGGCTCGTTTCTAGCATATTCAGTGCGATGCGGGTACTCTTTAAGCAGTTTGGAATGTCTTGTTTGTCGAGTATCGTTAAATTTGATTGTGTCCGACAGGAACTGCACCTTGAGGTTATTGTTCAGGACATCCAGGGTAAAACAAGATATAAGCAATTTCCGTCTAAGGGATAGAGGCAAGAGATCAAGGATTTTGAGCCTGTCCTTATAGTGAGGAAGGTTGTGAAAATCCGAAGGATTATAGAGGTTCCTAAGCGCGAAAAGAAGGAACTTCTTTTGGACAGATTCTATTCGATTAATACTAATTTGGAATATAGGATCCCAGATCTGGCACGCATACTCAAGAATAGGACGGACCAATGAGCAAAACAAGGCTTTAGTAACCCAAACATTGTCGAATTCTTTAGCTCTTCTTTTGATAAAGCCCAACAGCTTGTTGGATCTAGCAATAATATTATCATAGTGTAAGTTAAAGTTTAACTTGCTGTCGAGGACAATGCCTAAATCAACAATGTGATCGACACGATCCAAGACATTGTCATTGAGATAATAATTTTGCAGCTGTTTGTTTCTTTTCCTGGAGAAGGTAATTACGTGGCACTTACTGGTGTTAAGAAGAAGATTGTTAGTGGTGCACCAGTCATGTAGTGCATTAAGTTTCGACTGTAAAAAGGATACATCAGTTTGAGACCTTATAGCACTATAAATTTTTAAATCATCGGCGTAAAAGAGGTGCGGAATGCCATTTAATATTTCAGATAGATCGGAAATGAATATGTTAAATAGAAGTGGCCCTAGGTGGCTGCCTTGCGGTACACCTGAGGTTACATTGATTTCTTTTGAGAGGAAGCCCTGAAATCTTACCACCTGAGTTCTCCCGTTAAGATAGGATGTTATCCAATCCAGAAGGGGGCCGGATATCCCAAATCTTAATAATTTCATATATAGAATGTGGTGGTCTACTCGATCGAATGCCTTGCTGAAGTCAGTGTAGACAGCGTCAAACTGGTGGCCATGTTCCATACCGCACAGTAGTTCGGATATCATTATCATAAGATTGGATGTGGTGGAACGACCTTTTCTGAAACCATGTTGCTGATCGTTTAGGTTCGGAACAATTAGAGGGGCAATCTTGTCATAGATAAGTTTTTCAAATAGTTTAGGGATAACAGATAGGATAGCAATGCCCCTATAGTTGTCCACCGCATGTTTATCACCTGACTTAAAGATTGGTGTGAGGAAGGATTTCTTCCATACCGAAGGAAACTTACCGGCAGAAGGGGACTTGTTAAAAATGTGGTGAAGAGGGAGTAGAATGAGTTGGGCGTGGCTCTGCAAAAAACTTGCAGGTAGACAGTCCGGACCGTGACCTTTATTGACCTCCAGATCTATAAGACCTGTCATTATATCTTCGGGCGATAAAGATATATTGTCTATAAGGACCGCAGTTTCGGAATGCTCTCTTGGGACAGTGTTTGCAGTCGAAGAAATGGGGCAGAAGATTTCACTGAACCTGTCCGCAAACATGTTTGAAATTTCTTGGGGGAGAGAGGAGTGCGTGATACCGTTTGTCATTGTTGTCGGGTAGCCTGATGTTTTTCGCTTTAGGTTAACGAAATCAAAGAATTTTTTAGGATTACGTATGATATTTTCACCGACAGTCTTTGCATAGGTAGTATAGGCCTCCCGTGACCTATGATTAAATTCTGCGGCTAACCTGGCGTATTCCGATTTCTGCTCAGCACTAACATTGTTGTTAGTTTTCACTACGCGGTACAATTTATTTCTCCTATTGCGAAGAGACCGAATGTTTTTGTCAAGCCATGGTTCTGTCAGTTTATCTCTTTTTTTGATTTTGGGTACGAATCTGCCAATGGTGTTGAAAATAACATCGTAGAATCTAGTAACTAACTCGTCAATATCATCACTGTCAAGCAGATCCTCCCAGTTAATAAGGGATAATTCAGTGCTAATACTAACATTATCGGCATTCTTAAAATCGAAGACTACAGAGTTGTTATAGGAGGCGAGAAAATCAGTTATTGTAGAACTGAGCTCGACGACCCACGCGGAATGATGTGTAGTGTTATTAAATAAATTCTCCTCTTCAGAAGCAGGAAGCACGTTCAAATCCTCATAGAGGTTAGTGAAGATTAAATCCAACCATTTCCCATTTGAATTTGGTTGGCTAATTACCTGTTGCAAGTCGTTGCTGTAAAGATTGTCGATAAACTTTATATCGACGGGGTTTGATCCATTAATCGGAAGTAAATAACTGTCTTCCTCGTCACGAATAAAAGATATATTAGGCCGATTAAAATCACCTATGATTAATATATCTTTGCTATCGTTGGATATTTCATCTATTATATGAATCACATTATCATATATAGATTCGTCGGAGTTTGGAGGTAAGTAAAAAGAACCGATGACAATGTATTTATTTCCGAACTTTACCCGTACTAAAATATGTTCGAAGGTTTGAGACGATGTAGTCGCGATAAGTTCACTATTTAAGGGGTCTCTAACAGCTATGAGGACACCACCTCCTCTTGAGAGACCGGTAGATATATAATCTCTATCGCATCTATAAATGGACCAGCTGCCATGCAAGATCTCCTCGTTAAGGAAGGAGTCATTCAACCACGTCTCGGTTAACACCAGTACATTGAAGTCACAGGATTTGGAGTCGATAAAAAGATCCTTCAGTTTGCCTCTCATCCCACTGCAGTTATGATAGAAGAGTCTTAAGTTATCGGAAGATGTTAGTTTTGAATGACGGGCTGGGAGATGGTTAGAATTTCGGGGGGAAGCTAGTTAAGGACGATAATATCTATTTGATTCGTCCCGACTCCTTTGAAGTTGGGAGATATGTTTTGCTCTGACATGGGACCCATATGCAGAGAGGTCCTTGCTTACTTGCTGAGGGGAAATTTGGAATTGTTCATAGAAATTTGTAAAGAGTTCTAGGAGGGCATTACGTTCAGTAGGTAGGCCCTCTTGCTGAATAGAAATAATTAGACTAGTCCTGGTCTTACCATTAATGCAGGTTGAATCTGGTTTGTTGTGCATGTAAGCCAGGAATAGGCGAACATCATCAAAGATCCTCTTTTCTCGGTTTCTTTTCCACCAGTAGTTTTTCGATAAGCTGTTTCTGTGAAATCTTTATTTGACCTTTCTCACCTTCTCTACAGATTTCCATGCCTAAATAATAACTGACGGAACCCTTGTCAACTGTGTCAAATTCTCGAGCAATTATTTCTTTGATCTCTTCCATTGTGTTTTGATATTTGCAAATAATTAGTATATCATCCACATAAATCACCATAATAGTTAACTCATCCTTAAAATATTTTGTGTAGACACAGCTATCTAATTTACACTGTAGAAACCCATTCTTTTGCAGTACCGAATCTAATTTTCCGTTCCATTCACGTCCGGCTTGCTTCTGGCCATATATTGCTTTTTTTAGTTTGCATACCTTTTTGGGTTGGTCTGGGTTAACAAATAGTTCAGGCTGCTCCATGTATACATCATATTCTAATTCGCCATTAAGGTAGGCAGCCGTGACATCCACTTGATGAACTAGAAGTTCATATTCTACTGATAAGGCTAATACTAAAAGTATTGTGGAATATCTAGCTACCGGTGAAAAAGTCCCTCCATAATCAATGCCAAAAATCTGACTGCAGCCCTGTGGTCGCCTTTATGGCGGAGTCTACGAAATAAATGGAAACACTGCCTTTAGTTTCACTTATTATAATTTATTGTTTACACTTCACTTTAGTAAATCACAATTTTCTTATTTCTTATAAATAAATAAATCTTGCACTTGCATATACATATACGTATTAGAATTTCGCGACGGCTTCTTTTAAAGGTTCGATCTGGTCGTGCACGAGGAGAAGAAGGAAGATCGAAGATGCCGGAAATGTGATATTTTACAACCCGATCGGGACGGAATGGAAAACGGCAAGATCACTGAACTTTAAGTTCGGTGATCGATGGAGTGTTCCGACTGATCGTTTTGATCGTGTCGGAAGTTGTTGTGTGACATTGCGTAAAGTTTGGTAATTAAACTTTACGCGGTCACTACATACTCCCCCCTCAGCGCAGCGTTAACGGAATGCTACCGCTTTAGACGGCTTAGCTTCGTTGTCGCGGTCGCAACCGAAGGCTGGCTTTAGCCTGTCAATGGATATTGACTTGGTTGTGCCACTCAATTTGACAACGAAGTGTTTTCGTAATCGTTTGATTACTTCATATGGGCCCTAATATGGAGGTTCGAAAGGGTTTCGAACCCTGTCGACTCGTATGAAGACGTAGTCGGCGTTCTCCAGGGCTTCTGGCACGTAGACATCCTTTTGGACGGATTGCCGAGGATGTATTGCCTTAATGTTCTGCATATGAGAACGAAGGCGAGAGAGGAATTCTGATTCTTCAATTGGATTTTCATCGGTTGTGATAGAAATCGAATTGGGAAGTCTCAGATTCTGACCATATACTAGCTCGGCTGGCGAGCATTGTAAGTCGGCCTTAATTGCAGTGCGTATGCCTAACATGACAAAGGGCAAGTCTTCACTCCAATGAGTAGTGTTGTCCCTTGCCATTAAGGCTGCTTTTAGTTGCCTGTGGAACCATTCAACCATCCCGTTTGCTTGCGGGTGGTAGGCGGTGGTCCGGATTCGATGAGTGCCGAGTAATTTGGCAACTTCATTGAACAGTTTCGATTCGAACTGCGTACCTTGATCGGTTGTGATCTCCAGTAGTACGCCGAATCGTGGGACAAATTCAGTGACGAATTTCTTTGCCACTGTTGAAGCTGAGATATCCCGAATTGGGTATGCTTCAGGCCATCGCGTGAATCTATCGACTATCGTTAAGATATAAGAGTATCCACGAGATGGGGTAGGGGTCCCAATCTATTATTTAGAAGTTTGAAAGCTTCCAATGGAGATTTGGTATGCCGTGAAACTTTGGACTTTTGGCAACCTAGGCATGATCGAGACCACTCATTGCAGTCTTTATTGATCGATGGCCAGAAGTATTTCTTGGTAACGGCTCGTCTTGTAGCGCGAATACCAGGATGAGAGAGACTATATTCGGAGTTGAACGCTAGTCTGCGTAAGGAAGTGGGTATGTAAAGCCTTGGAATGCCTGTACTAGTTTCACACCACACCTGATGGGCGGTAAATGGTATTGGCGTGAGAATTAGTTTTACCCGTGAGCCGTTGCTGGGGTGCTCTTGTAGAGACTTCAACTCTGTGTCACCTTGTTGAGCCTGAGCTAGTGTAGGCAGGTCGAAGGTGACCGAGTCGACGTTGTCAGTTGCTAGTGAGCGTGACAAGTAGTCTGCGACAACGTTTTGTTTACCCGACACATGTCTGATGTCTGTGGTAAACTGAGAGATTAGACCCAAATGTCTGGTCTGTCGAGGGGATCGTTCGGTCTTTGTGTGAAGGGCGCGAACCAGTGGTTTGTGATCAGTATAGACCACGAAATTGCGTCCTTCAACGAAATAACGGAAGTGTTTGATCGCTGCATAGATTGCGAGGAGTTCGCGATCGAATGCAGAGTACTTCCGTTCGGTTGGTGACAGCTTTTTCGAATAAAAAGCTAGAGGTTGCCACCGATGACCGTTGAATTGTTCCAAAACGCCTCCGATTGCATAATCAGAGGCGTCAGTCGTAAGACTGTATTTTGCATCCTCGATTGGATGGTTCAGCAGAGTTGCTTCAGCCATCGAGGTTTTCACCTTGAGGAATTCCGCCTGACATTCTGCTGGCCAGTCAAAAACTTTATTGGCACGTGAGCGGTTGAGAAGGTCTCTCAAATGCTCGTTTATCGGCACCAACTGTTCAGCCAATTTTGGGATAAATCGGTGATAGAAATTCACCATTCCCAAAAACTTCTGGATCGATTTGACAGAAGTTGGAGGTGCGAGATCAACGATAGCCTGAACCCGATCGGAGGATGGAAGTATTCCATCCTTTGTGATGCGGTGGCTTAGAAACTTAATCTCTCACCAAAAACGTATTTCTCTAGCTTGATGGTTAAACCGAAGCTATCGAGGCGTTTAAAGAGCTCTTCGAGGTGAACGATATGCTCATCCTCGGTTTTGCTGGCGATAAGTATATCGTCCAAGTATACATAAACGAAGTCGAGATCTCTCGTAACTTCATTTATGAACCTTTGAAAGGTTTGTGCTGCATTTCGTAAGCCGAATGGCATACGTGTAAAAAACTCATATAGGCCGAATGGCGTAATGAGTGCAGTCTTATGCAACGTCTTCTGGGGCGATTGGTATGTAATGGTATGCACGTACCAAGTCAACCTTCGAAAAAATTGTGCAGCCGTGAAGATTCACGGAGAAATTCTGTATATGCGGGATCGGATATCTATCCGGCACAGTGACAGCGTTAGCCGCATGGCCCCCAATCATGTGAGTCCCGTTTAGGGACCAGATGAAGCGGAGATGATGCGGGGGACGACGAAGGTCGACAAATCCCCAATTGGACCATATGGTCGAACTCTAACTTTGCCACCTTCAGTTTCTCCGGATGGAGTCGCCGAGCGGTGACAAATGGTAATTGCCCTTTAGTTACAATGTGGTGTTGCAGATTGTGTTTAACCGGAAGGTTAAAATTGGGCGGTTTTGTTAACGAAGCGTACTTCGTTAATAGCTCTTTGTATATGCCAATAACTCGGCATGGAAATGTTTCGGGGTTGTAGTCGACAGTAGCGCACACGTTAATTCGAAACTTCGTGCGCTTGTCGACTAAATGCCGATATTCAAAATCGACGGACAATTTGAACTTCGTTAAGATAATGGCTTTAGTGGTGTCGGCTATAATTAAGTTGTAAACATATCGTCGGCGTAAGCCGAGTTCAAGTTCAAGCAACTTTGTGCCGAAAGTTCGGATCAGTGATCCGTTGGCCACGTACAGAAGGACGTTCGGGCTACCGTTATGGGCCGGGAACGCCTTGGCGGGAACAATTGATACGTCCGAGCCCGAATCAATCAGAAAATCCATCCGATTGTTGGTGTCACGGACGAATAAACGATATGAGCGGCCGGTTATATGCTCGCTCCTGTCGACCCCCTGACTCTTTAGTTTTTTAGATTGGGTGGTGGCCGACTTTTTCTTAGCCGGCTTGGCTTGACCACCACCGAAACTGCAGGGGGCCTTACAGGTGCGAGCTTCACTACCATAACGGTAGTGAAAGTAGCACAGGCTACCCCTGGCTTTATTGGCCCCCGGTGGCCGAGGGCTGACGGGAGCTGCCCTGTCGATTGGCAGGTGTTCGGCGCCTTGGGCTGCGCTGGTTTCGGTCGAGTTTGTCCAGCCGGGCCGTCAGTCTACTGATGGCGCTTTGCAGCGACATCAATGTGGGCTCCGCGCTGGCTGGTATTGCACGGACTGCGGACGCGTATGAGGCGCCTCCGTGTGGAAGCACCTCCCAAACTTTGTCCGCTATGGCGGCCAGCGCGGGTAACGACTGGTCAGCAGCGGTGGTCAATGCGACCTGATGGCCTGTGGAAGCATACGCTCCCACAGGTTCCGGATCAGGTCGTCGTTGACTGCTGCCGATCCTCCGGCTAGTGCCTTAAGAGCCTGGAGGAACTCAGAAGGTTTTCGGTCTCCAGGCTCTTGCATTGACAGCAACTGCTCGAGACGGCGCTTCTCCGAAGGGCCGTACTTCTCGAGCAGATACTGTTTGACTTCCTCGTATGAGGACTCAGAATAATCTACGGTGCTTAGTCGCATTGCCGTTACCGCCTCTTCAGGCAATACGGCCATGACATTGTAGACCTTAGACGAATCTGACCTGCAGCCCGCTATTTTAAACATAACGTCTGCCTGGTAGAACCAGGAAGCGGGTTGGTGTACCCAGAACTTCGGGATATCTAGTTTCGTCAGTTTGACGGCACCGACTTCCGAAGTTCCGGGTTTTGACTCTTCCGTGCGTGGAACATCTTGTTCCATATGGCTTCCTTCTACGTTTGACATTTTTAACTTCCCAGTATAGGAAGTTATTGTAATCGGTCCGAAAATCGAAATCGAAAATTTCAACGTATTTTCATCTTTCAAGGTCCCAGGAGCATTTTAAGCAAAAAATTGGGAGGAAGTATGTGTGTGTGTGTATGTGCGTACGGATGTGGTCATTTTTTCCTGCACGATATCGCGCGAACCAAAACTGATATCGACTTCGTTGAGGTGTCGTTCGAAGCGTATTAACCGAAATATGATCTGAAAAGATTTTCATGAAATTCGGTCCAGCCGTTTTTTTGTTTAAGCGACGTAAGTGATTTTTGTACCGGCACGATATCGCCCGAACCACGAAAGATATTGACTTACTTGAGGTGCCGTTCGAAGCGTATTAGCGACAATATAGTCTGAAAACATTTTTATAATATTCGGTCCAGCGGATTTTTGGTTTAAGAGACTTAAGTGATTTTTGTACCTGCATGATACCGCGCGAACTAAAAACTATATCGACTTCATTGAGGTGCCGAAAAACATTAATACATCAATTTTGTATACATTTTCGTCATCCTAATCTTGTAAGTGCGCACATTTAGTTTGACATTTTAGCGAAAATATTGATAAACAATTGTGACAAATTCTCGCTATTATAGGTACCTATATTCTATATTGCCTATTGTTCATTTATTATTAAAATATCCAATCATAATATTCAACATCCATCATACTGGGAAGTTGATCGTGTGGACCGAAAGGGTCGAACCCACATCCCAACTAGTTTAATCTTGTTCTGTTTCTTAATATTAAAAATGAAAATAATTGGTTTTTATTGTATATTAATTTTTATTCCTGTTGTTTCCTTTTGTTATATCGAGAAATCTCATCAACTATTATAAAAAATCACACTTTGAGTAGAAAGGAAATTTGTTAAAGGAAAAACAAAATTATAACCGCTGTATTTGTTGTTTGAGCAATCGAGATGCTTTTAACAATATTTTGTAATTTTTCAAAATTATGCTCTGATAACAATGAATTTAAATCACCACCACAAAATTAATTCCTGTGATAACCTTGAATTATTGACGCGATATTGATTCAGTGAATTAATAACCAGATCAAAAATATTTAATGGAAATATTCGCACATTTGAATATTTTGCGGTAATCAAAATTTGTTTTTTCTTTGTTAAAGTCTTTACATTTAGTTTAATTAAAGAGAACTGTCATTCCGTTATTTTTAAGAACCATGATACAATAATGATAAAAAAACTTCGAGTTATTTTTTGTAACGTTTTCGATTCTCACAGCCTTTACGTGTTTTCTTTTTTTTGGTATTATTGTGTAGATCTCTGTACAAAATTATAATTTGTACATTTATAAATGAAATGAATTTCTATATAATGATGATTATGAACCATCAACAGAGATCGAATTAGATAAACGTGATGAACTATCTAAATTAGCTGTACTATTATTTTAGCGACTATGATTTATTCCACTAAGTGAAACACGATGTGTTATTAAATAATTTATATGAATTTTATTTCGATTGTGCAACGTGCTCTGCGTGTTGCCGTTAGGGTCACCACTGTGGTCGCCTTTATGGCGGAGTTTACGAAATAAATGGAAACACTGCCTTTAGTTTCACTTATTATAATTTATTGTTTACACTTCACTTTAGTAAATCACAATTTTCTTATTTCTTATAAATAAATAAATCTTGCACTTGCATATACATATACGTATTTTCGCGACGGCAATGGAAAACGGAATGGAAAACGGCAAGATCACTGAACTTTAAGTTCGGTGATCGATGGAGTGTTCCGACTGATCGTTTTTATCGTGTCGGAAGTTGTTGTGTGACATTGCGTAAAGTTTGGTAATTAAACTTTACGCGGTCACTACAGCCCTTAGCTACAAGTTTTGATTTGTAACGCTCGATTTTACCTTCCTTATTCTTCTTTATATTGAACACCCACTTTGATTTTATGGCTTTCTTTCTTTCCGGTAAGTCAACTAATTCCCATGTGTCATTTGCCATTAATGTGTCAAACTCCGTTTGCATCGATTCTTTCCAATCTCGTCAATCAGAACGAGTGCTTGCCTCTTGGATGTTGCTAGGATTAATGTTTTTAGTATAACTTGCAGTGTACAGATTACTAACCTTTTTTGGCCTGCCTGGTTTACCTGTTCTTAGAATTTTAGGCCTACCTTTCCGTTTATTTTTCATGTGGATGTTAGTATCTCCACATTCCTCTGAAGTCATTTCGTCTGCCCGAATTTCAGTTTCCTCATACTTATCTGCAGTACTTTTCTCGCTTTCCAGATTTTCAGCTATAGTCTCTTCAATACCACCGAAAAACTCTTCTAATGATCCATTCGTTTTTCCTTTTTCTATTTCTTTACTCGAGGTATTACCTTCATCAACCGCAACTTCAAACTTTACAGATTCATGTAACGAGTCCCCATTAGTGCACGAAGCGCCGGCATCCTCCAAAAATCTTGTTCTTCGGAAATCGCCCGTGACGGGATTTCCTGTGATGGGGTTTGTGGAGGCGTTTTCCACCCTTCCTGCCTCAAGGTCAGTAGCAAATCTTCGGCTCCTAGAGGGCCCACTTGTGGCGATTGCTCTGACATCAAACCCTGTCATGTGCTGAGAATGATGAAAGACATCTCTGACGCTTTTCTCGGTGATCACGAAAGAGTCATGGATCGTCTTAACTCCTTGTCCAGCAACATCTCGCATTTTCAAATGCTAGCTGATGACGTCCAGTCCATCAATGCCCGGCTTGACACGTTGTCTAACACCCTGAACTCTGTTGTGACCAATACGGGTTCCTTGATTGAGAAATTTGAGAAAATTTCTTCCCGAGTTGCAACAGCACTAGAATCGTTGGACGACATGCACTCGGCGATACTTAATCCGGTCGCCACTTCTTCCTCCTGCACTTTTAGCTCCTCGGCTTCTGTCCATCCTATATTGGACGACATAAAAAGGAATACCAAGCGTGTCAGGGTTGATATTGAATCGCTGTCATCAGCAGTGATTCAAAATCACAATGCCCTGAGCTCCCTGTCCTTAAAATTGGAGAGCGTCGTTGTTACAAATAAGACCTCCCCAGCGACGGCAGCATCTGATGACGCTCTGCAGGTTGAGGAGCAGCCTCTGTCTTCACCCTGTCCCGCGCCTACTTCTTGTTCGGAGAACGTCTTCTTGCCACAGGAGGCCGTCAATTCAATTGCTCCTATTATTAAGGTGCGTCGTAAAAGTCGCAGGAAAAATCGAAATCGCCAAGCCATCATTGGTGACGGTGTCACCCCGAGTTTCTTGCCCCGCGTTCCAGGGATAGAATCGATCTCTAGGCCGGTCTCGGTATCAACCTCTTCGAGCTTAATAGTGGCCAACCCCCCGGTCACTGAAGCTACAGTTCCCCTAGAACCGTGCACCCCTCTGATTACGATACCGAGACTTTTAGATATCTTTATATCACGATTCTCTCCTGAAACCACGACGGAGTCTGTCTGTGAATATTTAAGGAAGAAATCTATAGACCCTGGAACTGTTTCATGCAGAAAAGTCAGCAAGGCTTCCAAGCCTGTTGCTTCTTTCGTTTTGTCTGCACCGCCCGTTATTGCCGAGACTCTTTTAGATCCTGGTTTCTGGCCTGCTGGTGCCCTTACCAAGCTCTTTGTTCCCCGTACCCGTACTCGAGCACATCACTCAAACATTTCCATTCCGAGAACACCAAGGATGCCAAAAAACTTGAGACCCTTTCCCTCTACTACCAAAACGTGAGGGGGACAAGGTCAAAAACTAACGACATCCTTCAGGCATCGATGGCTAGCGGGTTCGATGTCATAGCGTTCACGGAAACCTGGCTTCACGAAGGTATTCTTAATGCTGAACTCTTCGATTCCTCCTACCAAGTCTTCCGGAGAGACCGTCACACTGACTCGGTAGCTCGCGGGGGTGGCGTACTTCTTGCATGCCGCAGCCACCTTAATTGTAACCCAATTTTGCTTCCTAGTTTCTCTAACCCCTTGGAAATTGAGCTTGTCGCTCTCAAGATTTCTTTTTCAAAATCAAGTCTCTTCCTGTTGTGCTGCTATGTCCCACCAGATATGATAAGCACACTTGACGATGGAGGTTTAAGCCTCTATCATATTCTCATCTCCTGTGTTGATTATAGCCTGAATATGATGAACACTGGTGATGAATTACTTCTTCTTGGCGACTTCAATTTACCCAATATTCAGTGGGTATTTGATGAAGCTGACGATAACTACCTCCCCGAAGGCAATTTTAATTCTAAGGAATCCTGTTTTCTCAATTCCTTATTCTCACTTGGCCTTAATCAAATGAGTGGTGTGACTAATGAGTTAGGGAGGCAGTTGGATCTTGTATTCTTTACCGACTCAGGAAACATGATTGTTGAACCCAGTCCAATAGTCATGACGTCCGTTGACAATTACCACCCTCCTCTTTTGCTAAATTACTGCTTTAACTCAAAGAACAATCCTTGTCCGGAGGCGGTAACCCATTCCTTCAACTTTAAGAAGGCTAACTTTAATGAACTCTCTAAGCTTGCCTTGATTGATTTCAACAGCTTACTTTCCTCAAATGAGTTGGATGTCGATGTGGCACGGTTTTACGCCGTACTATATGAAGCTATTGCTTCATGCATACCTTTTGAGCCCCAAAAATTGCGCAGTTCATCTCCACCTTGGTACAACAATGAGCTGAAGCATTTAAGGAATCAGAAAAATAGACTCTGGAAGACCTATTTAAAAAGGAAGGATTCTCCGAGTCTTATTACATTTACTGATTGCTATAACAAATTTCGTTTACTCTCTTCTGCTCTGTATGGCGAATATCGCAGCAGCATGAGGGACCAGGTTTATACTGATCCTAGAAACTTCTTCAAATTTGTCAACTCCAAGAAAAAAGCTGATAACTACCCAAAGACTATGCAGCACACTAACTGGTCAAGTAGTGAGTCTTCCTCGATTTGCAACATGTTTGCTTCATTCTTTCATAAATCTTTCACCCCTTCTAATTTTCAACCTAATGACAATAATTTTCGTCACATAACTCTACACCGAGAGGCTACTAGTTTGTCTCTCTCAATCTCCATTGACGATATCATGAAACATATTGATGAACTCCCATACGATTTCACTTCCGGCCCTGACGGTATCCCTCCTGCTGTCCTTAAATCCTGTGTGGAGGTTCTCCAGTGTCCACTGAAAACCCTTTTTCAAAAGTCCCTGGATAAAGGGTACTTCCCTACTCTTTGGAAGAATTCGTTCATAATTCCTATTCACAAAAGTGGTAGCAAGAACGAAATATCGAACTACAGACCAATTGCCAAGCTGTCTGTCATACCGAAGCTTTTTGAATCAATCATTTATTCTGCAATCGTGCCCATCTGCAAAAAACTTATTTCTACTAACCAACATGGTTTTCTTCCAGCTCGTTCCACTACCACCAATCTCCTTGAATTCACTTCCCATGCTGTTGAAGGCTTCGTTTCCGGTTGCCAAACTGATTGTGTTTACACTGATTTCAGTAAGGCATTTGACAAGCTTTCCCACTCCATTATACTTTTTAAACTAAAAAAGTTAGGTTTCCCTGAAGCCCTTCTATTATGGTTCCAGTCCTACTTAGCTGACAGGACCTACCAAGTCCTTTTCCGTGGATCCAAATCAGCGACCATTGAGGCGTCATCCCTCAAGGCAGTCATCTTGGCCCTATCCTCTTTATTCTTTCTATTGATGATATTGTTACCTTGCTAAGACACTGCAGAATCCTGATTTATGCTGATGACATCAAATTGTACCGTCACGTAAAAAGTATGGAGGACTGCAAACTTTTGCAAGTCGACCTCGACACCTTTTACTCCTGGTGTGCTAACAACAACCTGGTTCTTAATATTAGTAAATGCGAAGTCATGACTTTTTGTAGGCGACGTGATCCTATAATTTATAACTACTCATTTTCTAGTGAGGGTGTCCCCCGTGTTAATTTTGTCAAAGATCTCGGGATTAGATTTGACACCAAGCTGGACTTTTCTACTCATATCAACTATATTTCTTCCAAGAGCAGCTTAGTCTTGGGTTTTATAAAAAGGTGGTCCAAAGAATTTAACAACACCCTGATCACTAAACACCTCTACATTTCCCTTGTCAGACCTTTACTTGAATATGCGTCCCAGGTTTGGTCTCCTCACTATTCTTCGCATGTTGGAAAAATTGAGTCGGTTCAACGTAGGTTCGTTCGATTCGCATTGAATCACCTTCCTTGGGAAGACCCTTTAATTCTTCCACCATATGAATACCGACTTAAGTTACACACTCTCCACAAGCGTCGTGAGGTGGCCGATGTTGTTTTCGTCCACCAGCTTCTTAATGGACGGGTCGACTCAGGTTTTCTAAGGCGCCGTGCGTCGTTTAGAGAGAGCCGATGCAATCTGAGAGGACCACCGCTCTTACACATCAACTCCTCTAACACCAATTATGGCCGATTTGAGCCTGTTAATCGCATGTTCATTAATGTATATAAAAATATTAATGTTTTTAGCGTGCGCACTAACAAAGACCTGCTTAAAAGGAGTCTATTTGTTGTCTCATGACTGTCTATTTGTTGTCTCATGACATGCAATTTTTATTGGTACTTAATCTTTTATGTTTGCATGTCTCAGCTGAGCCACGGCAGTGGTAAATATTTCTCAGCCCTGCTGGGAAGTGCGCCTTCTGCGTTAGAAGGGAAACTCTATATATGTATATATATACATATATATATATTTATATATGCATGTGTGTGTATGTATATATATAGATTTTCATGCTTAGCTGAAAAGTGCGCTTTCTGTGCTAGAAGGGTTAACTCTTGAGGATAAATAAAAACGTAACGTCTCTACTTTTGTATATTCTTCTCGTATCCGAATCATATAATCGATAAGCTTTGGTTTCATTACAATAACCAACCATTATATACTCCGTTCCTTTTGGTTGAAACTTAGAATTTTTTGAGTTCCTATCCTACATCACTGCTTTACACCCGAATATTCCTAGGTGTTTTACTGATGGTTTAATTCCCTTCCATAACTCTATTGGAGTTTTATCTTTTAGGAGTTTCGACGGCGACCTATTCCTAATATATGCTCCCGTGTTTACTGCTTCGGCCCATAATGTTTCTGGTAATCCAGAATCAAGCAGCAGGCATCGTGGCATTTCTGCTAATGTCCGGTTATATCGCTCTGCAACACCGTTGAGTTGTGGAGTGTAAAGTGTTGTCAACTGACGAGTAATGCCACACTCTTCTAAATATTTTGTGAAATCATTGCTCACGTATTCTCCACCGTTATAACTTCTCAGGGTCTTTATTTTTTTGTCCGTTAAATTTTCCACCATTGCTTTAAAATTTTTAAACACTTCCAAGATTTCTGATTTCCTTTTTAGAAAATAAACATGCACCATTCGCGAAAAATCATGAACGAAAGTTGCAAAATATAACGCACCACCATTTGACTGTTTTCGAATTGGGCCACAAATGTCCGTATGTATAATCTCTATTATATTGCTTGAATGGATTTCCGTATTTTTACGAAAAGGTTTTACTGTCATTTTTGACTTAATACACGTTTCGCACTTAAGCTGTCCTGTGTAATTTCCGAATTGTAATCCTCTTACCATTTCCTTATTTTTTAGGATCACTAAACTATTTGCATTTAGATGTCCATATCGTTTATGCCATTTAACAAAATCTGCTTCACTGTTTTTTGTATACGAATACAGTCTCTCGACTCGGTCACGGTGTAAGTATAAATCGTCCTTCTTACTTGCACTCAATATTGTTCGATTATTTGCATCTAAAATTTTTGCCTTCTCATCTCCGAAATAAATTTTATATCTTTTAGTTATTTTAGAAACGGACAAGAAATTACCTTCTAGCGATGGCACATAGAAAACATCTTTTAACGTAATGTCATGTGTTTCACTTTTGATTAGTACTGTACCCTGGCCTTGTGCGAATAAAAATTTCTTCCCTGCTAGTTCTATACGCTCCTCGCAGGTTACAAACGTATTGAACATGGCCTTATCACAACACATATGCGCGGTCGCACCGCTGTCTAGGCACCAGCCATGCCTTCCCATTACTATTGTATTGGTTGCCGTTAACATGACAAAAGAACTTGTTGGTCGATTGCTACTATTCCCTTTGTGGGTATTGGAGTTAAACTTTTTGTTCCTCACGTCTCTACAGTCAAGACCCTCTCAACTACAGGCCCCGAAGGAGAGTTTTTCATGGTGGTCAGCCCGGTCCAAAAATTCACCGGAGAGAGCGGAATAAACATGGCGCGGAATAAGTTCGGGAACGTTTTGGTTATAGTTTTGCAGTAAAAAGTGATAAAATATTGTATTTTAACACTTTTAACTGCACTTGGATTTACCAGTGAATAGTTTATTAGTGATTTAATTAAAAAAAAATAAAAATAATTTAGTGATTAAGTGTCTTTTAAGTGTTTCAATTGTTAAGGCGAACAACTGTTTTTACATTCACGGTGTTTTTTCATGTTTATTTACGAAAAAAATGTTGAAAATTTATTGTTTTGTTTAGTTATGGGATCACAAGTGATTTTAAAGTGATTAATACATATATTATGTAATTAGTATTAAAAATATAGGTGTAGAAAAACACTTTTCTTATTCACTTTTCCTTTCACACTTTTCTGCACTTGTATGTTTAATAATAATTCCATAAGAAATTATTTAATGACTTTAAAATCACTTTTAATTAAATAATCAGCATATTTTTCCTTAATAAAGACGAAAAAAACACCGCGAAAGTAACAGAAATTGATCACCTCAACAATTAACACACTTAAAACTCAATAAATCACTATTTTTTTTTAATTTTTTCTTATTAAATCACTAAAGAACTAACCACTGATAATCCATGTTTAGTTTAAAGTAATAACTTACAATTATTTTCCACTTTTTACCACAAAAATATAACGAAAACAATCCCGAGCCTATTCCGCGCCATGTTTATTCTAACCAAATGTCAGATTTTGTGGACCGACTTCAGCTATGGTTGGATTAGTTCAAGAGAGAACTTCATGGCCTGTAATGGAGAGGGTCTTGCTACAGTTCATATACCTTGTTTATGCGTAAGCTGAATTTCGGCTTAAGACAGAATCCGGCTCCGTATAAACCGCCTTAAATCGAAATTCGTCTCAAGCTTAATTTATTTCAGCTTAAGACGAATTTGTGTTTGCTTGTGTGTGTGGAGTTGTAGAGGAGGAGGAGGAGATGTACAGCCTAAAGTAAATATATAAAACTAATACTATAAGGCTGGCTTCGATCTTTTAGTCAAAATAAGAAATTCCAACAGCTTTGAGAGAGAGAGAATCCGAATCTGTTTATGCAGGCAGTTCGTATTAAGCCGAATTTAAGCTTAAACCCGTGTTACGCATAAACAAGGCAATAGTAAGGTGGCCTTTTCTACCACATACGTAACATTTTCTATCTTCATATTTTCTCCGTCTAGTGCTGTTTGGACTATTTTGTGGTTGTATTTGATTTCCACTAATTCTGGCACTAAAAGCATGCGTGTTCACCCTGTCTGCTTTCAGTTCTTCAGAATTTTTCCTATTACATATATTCTTCCTGGAGTTTAATTTTTAGAAGCTGCATTTTTGGCAAGGCGTCACGTGACTCCATAGCCACTACAAAACTTTCATACGCTGTTGATAAACTTGAAAGTAATATAATTACCTGCATTTCGTCATCGAGCACCACGTCAATTTCACTTAATTTCTCCACTGTATCTGAAAAATTGGTGAGATGCTCCGTCATCGTTTGCCTGTCCTCCATTTTAAGTTGCAGGAGTTGTTTATAGAGCGAAACTTTTCTGGCTGGGCCTTTGCCGCTATAAATTCCTTTCAAGGTTTCCCAGGCCTCTTTAGACACCTTACACTTTTTTATATAATTTAGTTGACTGGGTTTTACACAAAGTAATATTGTCGCTAACGCCTTTTCGTCTTCCTCGTCCCATTTTATTCTTTCTGCTTCTAGGCCTTCGGTTTTTATGCATGTACCATTAACGTACGACCATAACTCCAAATGAATGAGGACACTTTTCATCTGCACTTTCCACCCAGAATAGTTTCCTCCATCCAGTTTTTCTATCCGGTACAGGGAGGACATTTTTTTTTCTTTTCTTAATTTCACACAGTTTAATATTCTTTTTTTTCTTCTTTGTGCACACAGCAGTCTCTTTTTTTATTTATTCAAAGATATATTGTTCCCTGGGCCCATAACCCTTGTTGGGATTCAATAAAACAGCTTTTACTGTATGTCTTTATTTAATATTAAAAGAGAATAAAGCTGAAGCGTGATGCGCTCAGCTCGGCAACTTAACAACTGACTCTAACAGAAAAAAGGCTACTCAACCAAATAAAGCACACAGGTTTACAAAACAAAAGACAGCATTGCCAGAATTCTAACAGAGAAGTGGGTCAAATTTAACTTCAAAGATTTGATCAGTCAGGATTGAAGTTAAATAAAAGAATTTATATAAATTTCAATGTTTATATTTGATTTAAAAAATAAAAATAAAAATGTTAAAATAATTGTTTTTTAAATGTATCAATCTGTGGTCATTTTCATTTTCTACTTTCGATGCTACCCACAGAGTTTCAAAACCTTCACCTCCCATAGACATGATGTACCCGGTCTCAAGTTCGAGCTATCGTGTTCTCAACATACACCGTGGCCCCCGACCTCGCCTCCGTCGTCGCCATCGCCAATACTTCCGCTGCACTCCCCTCCACACCTCCGCACTCCAACTTTCACCTTCGCGGTGCCACAAGTGGGCGTGGCCTCACCCACACCAATAACAGCGATGACCTTGATCTACACAAACAATTAATACGTCTGGAACACATTACAAGGTCACCCACTTACCATAATTACAGGTTAATAACCTGTCAACCAATTAACATAATTACACGTGATTGATCGCCTTGACCTAAATCCCAAAACCGGTTTTTTTCCCATCCCAAACCGGCCTAGTACCTATTTGCGGCATTGTGTGATGGTGACTGTTAGCTTACATCAAGAGCGAAGTCGAAGCTTTGGAAATGGCAGAAGCTTCTCATATATCGACTCATGCAACGAAGACTATAGTAACTCATTTTTGGGTGTTTTGTGCATGGCATATATTTGGTGAAGTATAGTATCTCCAAATAATATAGTATTCGTTGTATTTTATGGCCAAAAATGACTTACTATTTTTATGCTAGTATTTCTGGTTGCCTAACCCTTTCGTTTCGAACTTCAGGTAAATATATGCCATGCACAATGGTAACTCAAAAATCCCCAAAAATGAGATACTATAGTCTTCGTTGTATGAGTCGATATGTGAACGACAAGAAAGTAATACGAAAAGGCGAACCCTTCTATCAAAAGATGTATATTCAGCACATTTAGTAAACATTTATCTCCCGAATACAACAGCTGAGATGGCCGCCATGGACCAATCAATATATTGAGTATACTATATTGCTTATGGTGTTCTACTTGTCACACCCTTTCATTTGATACCCATGTCTCGGGTGTTGTGAAGTAAATGGTATTCCACCCTCTTGAGATGGCCGCCATGAATCTAAAGACAGCCTAATGCACTCTACTTATAATGAACTTTCATTTGATACCAATGCAGAGGAGGTTATGAGGAAAATTCTTCAGATGGCTGAAGTGGACCAAACGATATATTGAGTATACTATATTGCCTATGGTGTTCTACTTATCATACCCTTTCATTTGATGCCCATGTCGAGGGGGTTGTGAAGAAAATGGTAATCCGCCATCTTGAGATGGCCGCCATGGAACAAACGGTATATTGAGTATACTATATTGCTTATTGTGTTCTACTTATCATTTTTTTTCCTGTGTGAGGTATTAGGTCCAAAGGTACTGCGGCCATTAAGTTGGCCTATTGTACTACAACCCCTGCACCTCATATTTGTAGGCCAGACCGCCTGAACAAGTTCAGCAGTCTGCCTAGTGGTTCGTCGCTTAGACTTGGGTGTTCGAGCAGGGACTTCTCGAACAAAGAGACCCTGCTCCTCGCTATTTCAGGGCACTCACAGAGAACATGGAGGGCAGCCTCATCCTCTTCTAGGCAAAGCCTACATGTAGGGTCCTCCGCCCTTCCTATTTTCCATAAGTGGTAATTTAGGGCACAGTGTCCGGTAATTAAGCCAACAAGTGTCCTAACATCACTTCTACTGCGCCGTAATAATTCCTTGGCCGTCTTAGGGGACGGCCCTGGAAGGAACCGCTTAGAGTTGGCCAGTCCAGGCGCGGACCTCCAGCGTTCAATATGTTTCATCAAAGGCCGATCGGCCAGGGCCCTTCGCAGCAAGCTGGACGGTGCCCCAATAGCCGGCTCTGGACCAATGAATTCTAAATCAGAGCCCTGTTTAGCCAGGGCATCCGCACTTTCATTGCCTTCGTAGCCCCGGTGACCCGGGCCCAGACAAGTGTAATTTGATTGAGAACGCCCAACTCATGAAGAGCACGTTGGCAGTCCCAAACTAATTTCACCTTGGTCCTACGGGACCTTATCGCTTTAATTGCCGCTTGTCTATCAGAGAAGATAAAAATCCGTTTATTTTGGTAGGCCCTTCTTAAGTTCTCATGAGTCTACTTATCATACTCTTTCATTTGATACCAATGTCGAAGGGGTTGTGAAGAAAATGGTAATCCGCCCTCTTGAGATGGCCGCCATGGACCAAATTTCAGGGTGATCGTGTATCCGGAAGTATTCAAAAAATCGATTGCAAGATTTGTACCGGACAAACAGACAGACAAGAAAGCGAGCTAATAAAAACGTTTTAATAAAATACAGCAGTCTTCCTCGAATAACTGGGTATAATAATAATAAGATAATGCAAACCTGGGGAGTATATATGATTGATGCGAATGATTTCTCAACCCAGCTACTCTACACTCCTTACTACAGTCCCCGAAATAATTATAGGTTCACATAAAAAATTTAACGCTTTGAGGTTTTCATGGGTGAACCTATAATTATTTCGGTGACTGTATTGTCTATAGCATGCGCCCCACGTTTTTTCGTTTAAAATTTTACATCTATTTTCATAGCTATTACAAATTCACAATCACAAATTTTCAGGACTATCTGTATGGTGTTAGAAATATGTTTGAGGTTCTAAATCTGTATGGGGCTAGTGCCATTATTTTATACTTTTTAGTTCGTTATAAAAACATGTTATATTAAAAAGTCTTAATAGACTATATCTGCCTTTTAGTCTTGTGTCCGACATTTTGCAATCACTTTTTAACATCGTCATGATATTATGACGGATACATGTGGAAAATTGTTACCTAAATCTACTAATAATATACCATTCTTTTTTATTTTGAAATTCCTGAAAATTAAAACGAACAAGTAAGCTAAATTAATTTAATATGATTTTTATTTCAATAATAGCTGCATCTCTTTTTTGATCATTTTTACTATATTCACTCTTGAGTGCTCGCAACAACTCTTTTACTGAAAAGCGCTTAGCTGACTTTGGATTGTATTTAACTGCTTTCTTCATATAAAAACATCTATAAATTAAATTTGAGTCGTAATTATCTGAAACATTTATCTTTCATTTTACTTTGAATTATGTAACTGATGTGAATATTAAATTTTGAATTACGTTACATGGCTTATTTTACATGGCATTTACGTTACATAGCATTTCCTTTCATTTGATTCCCATGAGGAGGTTGTTGTAAAGTTAGGCAATCCACCAGTTTATGTTAGCCGCCAAGTTAAATTAACAATTACCTCATATAGCTTATTGCATTCTACTTATCACACCCTTTTCTGTAGTACCGACGTCGCGGGTGTTGTGATGAAAATGGTAAGCTGTGCTCTTGAGACGTCCGCCATGGATTTAACTGTATATTAAGTATACTATATCGCTCATTGTGTTCTACTGATGCTACACTTTCATTTGATACCCATGTAGGGGGTTTTGAAAACAATGGTAATCCGCCCTCTTGAGACGGCCGCCATTGACCTAACTATATTAAGTATACTGTATTGTTTATTGTATTGTATTTATGATACCCATTCATTTGATACCCATTTAGTGGTTGTCGTAAAGAAAATGTTAATCCGCCCTTTGGTGAAGGCTGCCATTGATCTAACGACATAGCCTATTGTATTCTACTTATCATACCCTTTCATTTGATACCCATGTCTTGGGTGAGTGAAGAAAATTGTAATCCGCCCTCTTGAGATGGCCGCCATCCATCTGTTTAATTTTGATATTGCTGAAAAATGATGTACTGAGTACATTGTATTGTTTATGGTGTTTTACTTATCATACCCTTTCATTTGATACCCATGTCGAAAGGGTTCTGAAGAGAATGGTAACCCATCCTCCTGCGAAGTCTGCCATGGGTCTAAGGGCATGGCTTATGGCATTCGTCTTATGCTGCACTTTCATTTGCTACCCATATAGAGGGGGTTGTGAAGAAAATGGTAATCCGCCCTCAGGAGGCCGCCATGAAGACATGAGTTTGGGCTAGGACAGCAAAGTGTGCGGACGTGTGCTGTTCCGGTCCCTGAAGAACGCGCCGAAGAAAAAAAACAAAAAGCAAAAAAATTGTGAACCGTGAAAAAGATAAAAAAAAATTGTGGAAACAATAAAAACTAAAAACGTGCACAAAAAATCAGTGTCTTAAAAAACGAGCGCAGTCTAACGCGAAGGCCCATCACCCTTCACTAGACACGACCGGACCGACGAACGGCGCAAGTAAGTACCCTGGCTCCCTACCCTCTCTCGCATCTCGGTCCTGCAGGTGCCGCGGCTAAAATCTCTCGGTCGATAAAATTTGCCCCGTCTCAAAAGGCATAACACTTTGACGCGGACAAATTTTATTGACTCTGATGGTTGCGGCAAACGTAATGCCGGGAAATATCCCCGAAAACGTGGCGATTGAGCCCGCGCAACCGAAGTCCCGTTACAAGTCAAATTTTGTTATTGATTTTTGCAACATTCGTGGACTTCATGCGAATTTTTCTTTTGTTGAGTGCCACTTATTGACTTATAAACCCCCAATCCTCGCACTTAGTGAAACCCAAATATCACCCGATACTGATTTAGGTCATTACCAGGTGTCGGGGTACACTTAAGTGCACAATCTCTCCCCCCATAGGGGTATTGCCATATTTGTTAGGGATGACGTGACTTATTGTAAAATATTTTCAAACACGACTTCAGATTTCAACTATCTTTGGGTTAAAATCATATTCCAAAGCCACGTCATATTCTTCTGCTTCCTATACAAAAGTGCTAACATAAGTAACGAAGCCTCCACTTCATCTTTTGATACCATTTCCGAACAAATCTCGGGATTTTTGTCGTCCAATCCTGAGTGTGAAATCATCGTTGCGGGTGATTTCAATGTTCACAACGCAAAATGGCTGACTTACTCAAATGGCACCAGTGTTTCTGGCAAGGACGTCGAGCTCTTTGCAGACGCCAATAATTTGCATCAAATTGTGGATCGTCCCACAAGAGTCCCTGATGTTGCTGATCAAGGAACCTATCTCCTTGATCTTTTTTTAACTTCTCATCCAGCGCGTTACTCTGTTGAAGTTGATTCACCTCTCGGCAATTCGGACCACTCCTTAGTTAGCGCTAGTTTCCCATTCAAATTTCCCACCCCTCCCAAACCAGTTAAAAGAACTGTATGGCATTATGGGAAGGCCAATTGGCTGGGGCTTATTAATTTTTTCCAATCTACTGACTGGAACCAGTGTTTCTGAAACAAAAACGTCAACTCTGCCGCTATCCGTATCTCTAGGATCATACAGTCAGGAATGCATTTGTTCATTCCTCATTCTACCAAATCTGTGAAGGTTAGGCCCAACAGATGGTTTAATCAGGAGTGTATGAATGCAATCAGAAATAAAGAAGCCGCCTTTCGAGCTTACAAGAGCTCCCCTAGTGAATCTCTCCGTGTAGAGTATATTAAACTAAGAAATTCCTGTAAAGTCACCATCAGGAATGTCAAAAATTCATTTGACAACAAGTTGAGAAGTAAACTCTTTAATGCAACCTCTGGTAGCAAGAACTTCTGGTCCTTGGTAAGCTCCATTAAGAAGAATTTCACTTCATCTACAACTTCTTCATTCATCCACGATAAGAAGGTGATAACAGACAGAAAATCCAAGGCCGATTTATTAGCATCTCTGTTTGCTTCCAATTCTTCTTTACCCCAAATTGATATGCTACCCCCGGTTCTCGATCACAGCGCTCATTTAATGGACAGGGTTTTCTTCAGGACTCGCGAGGTGTACAGGTGCCTCAAGGAGCTCGATATCAATAAATCCACTGGACCCGATAATATACCCCCTATCGTCTTTAAACAATGCGCCTCACCTTTGGCTAAACCTCTGCGCAAACTTTTTGCCCTATCATACTCTTCCGGAGTCTATCCAGACTCTTGGAAACTTGCCCATGTACAGCCAATACCGAAAAAAGGTGACTCCAGCGACCCCTCTAACTACCGCCCAATAGCAATTACTTCTATTCTCTCGAAAACACTGGAGACGATAATCAACAAAAAACTTATGGGATATCTAGAATCCAACCTACTCATAAACGACAGACAGTATGGCTTCCGACACAGAAGATCCACTGGCGATCTTTTAGTTTGTCTTACAGAACACCTCAGCCGAAGTTTGCATGGATCAGGTGAATCCAGTCTGGTTGCTTTGGATATCTCCAAGGCTTTTGATAGAGTTTGGCACTTAGCCTTGTTAGCTAAACTCAAAGCTATTGGAATCGACTCACTTTTACAGAAATGGATTGAGAATTTCCTTTCCGGCCGTTCAATTAAGGTAGTATTGGATGGCATCAAATCTGAACCCCACCCTATCTCTGCGGGGGTTCCCCAAGGGTCAATTTTATCACCAGCCCTATTTCTTATCTTTATAAATGATCTACTTTCAATCCCCTCCAACCCACTTCTCAGCTTCGCTGACGACGGTACCCTGCGTTACTCTTACAGCTACGATACAAGACAGACTCATGCCAGATCCTGTCTTGATGATCGTGAAGTAATGTTCAACTCTATTAATAACGACATTGAACTTATTCTAGAGTGGGGAACAAAGAATCGTGTCGAATTCAACCCCTCCAAAACCAAGTACTGTCTTATATCCAAGAAGAAGATCAACACCTCACCATCCTTGTCAGTGGATGGCGTGGAACTAAAGGCCGACCCATCCCTACACATCTTAGGCGTGACATTAGCCAAAGACTTGCAATGGAATGACCACATATTCCAAATCGCCAAACAAGCATCCCAGTGCTTGGATTTCTTAAGAGGGGCAAGTTCCTCCTCCAGCCATCGGCCCGCGCTGTTATTTATAAATCCTACATTCGGCCTCTTCTCGAATATAACTCCCTCGTCTGGGGCGGCGCGTCGATAACCACCTTGGCATGGTTAGATAAGGTCCAAAAAAAGGCCCTTAAATTAATTGACGACGACACCGCCTGCTCCACCATTGACCCCTTGAGCCACCGTAGGAATGTAGCAGCACTAACAAAATTTTATCGCTACTATTATAGCGACTGTTCCTCCGAAATAAACGCTCTCCTGCCTCCACGGCAATCTTATAACCGCAACACCAGATTAGCCCACTCGTCTCATTCCCTTTACCTACAACTCCCCCTTTCACGCACTCAACAAGATATGAATTCGTTTGTTAATAGAACAACTCGACTGTGGAATAATCTCCCTCAGTCAGTATTTCCGAGCTCCTACAACATCCAAGAGTTCAAACGCGGGGTTCATCGCCACCTTCTTCAACACCCCTTCACACCCCCATAACCCTTAACCTATTCCCCCCCGTATTAAGCTTGCTACTAGACATTGCACCATGACGTGACAAACGACATGACAGACTGGTAGTACAAAGGGTGATTCCTGAGTTTAGCACTGCCACATAAAAAAAAATTGCTTATTACATTACTTTTGATGGCCTCTCGTTTGATACCCATGTCGAGGGGGTTGTGAAGGAAATGTTAATCCGTCCTCTTGAGATGGCCGCCATGGACCAAACGAAATATTCAGTATACTATATTGCTTATGGTATTTTTCTTATCATACCCTTTCATTTAATATAATATAATAGAGTTAACCCTTCTAGCACAGAAGGCGCACTTTTCAGTTAAGCATGAAAATCTATATATACATACACATACACACATATATATATAAATATATATATGTATATATATACATATATAGAGTTTCTCTTCTAACGCAGAAGGCGCACTTCCCAGCAGGGCTGGGAAATTTTACCACTGCCGTGGCTCAGCTGAGACATGCAAACATAAAAGTTCAAAAATATTAAACAGAGAAGCATGCAAAACTAATAAGGGAGTGAGGCACGCAGAGAGTCACGCCACATTGAGAAGTGTCCTTTTAAGGACAACTTCACTGGTTAGCAAGCTAAACACACTCCTATTGTTGTTAGTATTTATAAGCATGCGATTAACGGGTTCGAACATGCCATAATTGGTGTTAGAGGAATTAATGTGCAAGAGAGGTTCACCTCTCAGGTTGTAGTTATTCACTCTAAATGTCGCGCGGTTTCTTAAGAAACCAGAGTCCACCTTGTCATTCATCAGTCGATGAACGAATATAACGTCAGCGACCTCACGGCGCTTATGGAGGGAGCTTAAGTTGAGCAATTTAAGTCTGTTCTCATAAGGCGGAAGAGCGAGTGGGTCATCCCACGGGAGGTGGCTGAGTGCAAACCGGACGAACTTCCTTTGAACCGATTCGATTCTACTAACATGGGAGGAGTAGTAAGGAGACCATACCTGGGAAGCGTAGTCAAGCAAAGGCCTAACCAAAGATACGTACAGGTGTTTAGTGACGAGGGGGTTGTTGAACTCTTTGGACCATCTTTTTATAAATCCCAGGACTGAATTGCCCTTGGAAGAGATATAATTGATGTGGGTGGAGAAATCCAACTTACTTTCTAACCTAACCCCAAGATCGATTACAGATTCAGTACGGGAGACCTTGTTGTCAAGGAAAGTATAGTCATACGTTATAACACCACGTTTCCTACAAAAAGTCATGATCTCGCATTTACTAATATTAAGCACAAGGTTGTTGTTGGAACACCAAGAATAGAAGGTGTTTAGATCTGCTTGCAGAAGTTTGCAATCCTCTATACTCCTTATGTGGCGATACAGTTTGATGTCATCAGCGTAAATAAGGATTTTACAGTGCCTTAGCAGTGTAAAAATATCGTCAATTGATAAAATAAAAAGAAGAGGGCCAAGATGACTGCCTTGCGGAACTCCAGAGGACGCTTCGATTTGATTCCGCGGAATAGAACCTGGTAGGTTCTATCGGCTAAGAACGACTGGAACCAATCCACAAGGGCATGCGGAAAGCCTAATTTCTTTAGTTTAAGAACTATAATAAATTGGGAGAGCTTGTCGAAAGCCTTACTAAAATCTGTATAGACACAATCAGTTTGGCAGCCAGTGACAAAGCCTCTAATTGTGTGTGAAGAGAACTCCAGTAAATTAGTAGTAGTGGAACGGGCTGCAAGAAAACCATGTTGGTTTGTTGAGATAAGCCTCTTGCAGATAGGGGCGATAGCAGAATAAATAATAGATTCGAAGAGTTTTGGTATAGACGACAACTTCGCAATTGGCCTATAATTAGATATTTCGTTTTTACAGCCTTTCTTATGGACAGGTATTATAAAAGAGTTCTTCCATAGGGTTGGGAAGCGCCCTTTATTTAGGGATTTTTGAAATAAACATAGAAGAGGAGACAGTAGGGCCCCTGCACAGGATTTTAGAACAGCTGGAGGGACTCCATCAGGGCCGGACGAAAAATCTTGTGGGAGTTCATTTATATGTTTCGAGATATCATCCCTGGTTATAGACAGGGAAAAGTTTTGAGCCGTTTGGATTGCATTGATATGTCGAAAATTGTCTTCATCTGGTTGGAATACAGGGGACGAGAAAGATTTGAGGAAGAACGATGCAAAATTTTCACAAATTTCGGCTGAATTAGAACTAAGGGAGTTCTCGTATTGCATGGTGTAAGGGTAATTATCAACTTTTTTCTTTGTGTTGATAAATTGAAAGAATGCTCTGGGATCACCATACACTTTACCTTCCGTGTTTCTGAGGTACTCTTTATAGAGGGTTTCGGAGAGAGCATGAAATTGGTCATAGCAATTGAGAAATGCATCGAAACTCGCAGTGTCTTTCTTCTTCAGGTAGGTTTTCCAGAGTTTATTCTTCAGGTTTTTGGTACGTCTCAACTCGGATTTGTACCACGGTGGGGATGATCTGGACGATTTTAACGGCTCGATAGGTACACAGGATGCGAAAGTTTCATACAGGACGGAGTAAAATCTGGCTACATCGACATCCAACTCATTAGGTGAGAGCAACCAATTGAAATCGACCGAAGTGAGCTTGGATGACAGTTCCTCAAGGTTGGCTTTTTTAAAGTTAAAGGTAAAGGTTGACTCCTCTGGAATTGGCTTATTGTTAAAGACAGAACAGTAGCTCAGTAGAAGAGGAGGGTGATAATTATCGACAGGTGACAAGACAATTGAGTTAGGCTCAACATTCATGTTGTCTGAGTCGGAAAAGAATACAAGATCTAACCGCCTTCCTAAAATATTATTCACACCGCTCATTTGGCACAAGCCGCAGGAAAATAAGGAATTCAGAAAGCTGGATTCCCTAGAGTTAAGGTTGTTTCCAGGAAGGTAGTTATCGTCATCATCGCAAGATACCCATTTAACATTGGGTAAGTTAAAATCACCTACAAGTAGGAGTTCATCTTTGGAATCCATCATATCATGGATATGATTTATGCAAGCGATTAGAATATCATAGAGATTTTGACCTCTATCGTCAAGAGTGCTGAACATATCTGGTGGGATGTAACAGCAGATTAAAAATAAGTTGTTATGAACAAGGGAGACTTTGAGAGCGAGGACCTCAATGTCTAAAGTGTTGGAAAAATCAGGAAGCGTTATTAAGCAACAGTTGAGAAGGTTACTACATGCAAGTAGTACACCACCTCCACGAGCCTCCGAGTCAATATATCTATCCCTCCGAAAAACTTGGAAGGAAGAGTCGAAAAGTTCGGCATTAAGAATCCCACTGTATAGCCATGTTTCTGTAAAAGCGATTATATCGAAATCACTGGCCGAAGTCGACAGAAACACATCTTGGGTTTTAGATCTGATTCCTCTCACGTTTTGGTAATAGAGGGAAAGCGTCTTAAGTTTTTTGAAACTTGTAGAGTATCAGGAGTGCGCTGCTCGCGCGTGCGGGGGACAAAACATTTTGAAAAGGCACCAGGAGGCCAGAACGTGGGGTCTAAAAGCTTTTCAGCGGTATTGGGCGGTGCAGTCAAGATGAAAGACGCAACCGGTTTGGAGACATTGCTGATCTTCCTGCAGGAGACTGTAGCAGGGTTAATAGTTTTCCCCATTAGGTATTCTTTAATTGCCTCGCACGTAGTTTCAGGGGAGAAACGCGAAATGAAAATAGTTCGCGGCTTGGGTACCGTTATCAGATTAGCGCAGGTTACCGGAGACTCAGTATCTCCAGTGCCCGACGGTCCAACGATACTAATAGAAGAGGTTGATGCCGCAACCGGTTCTGGGATATAGTTTGAGCCCATTGGAAGTGAGGGTGCGCGGATAGACGAGCTAGTATAGGGGTTTGCAGTGACAGCATCCGTAACGTTAACTTTACGACTGCGTTTGCGTTTTCCATTCTTTCTACGGGCTTTCTTGTGGTCATGAGCCGGACTGGGGGCAGTCTCCACCGAAAGGCCCTTTTCAAGTATTATGGCCGGGTCATTCAGGGCTGTGGTGTTAAGAGCAGCTGCATCATCCGCCGTTAGAGAAACAGCTGTGGGACAGGGTGTAGAAAGAAGCTTCTTCCTTACCTGTGAGGCGTCCGGTGAGGGGGAGTTTATTCTATCACAAACATTTTCAAATTTTAGCGATAGAGAACTCAGGGCTTTGTGATTTTGCACCACTGCTGTTGACAGCGATTCAACATCAGCCCGAACACGCTTCGTACTCCTTTTAATGTCAGGCGCGGGAGTTCTACCAAAGAGTCCGCAGTATGACGCAATTCACACCACGTTGCACATACTGCAAGGACAAAGAAGGGAATCTGATCACCGATCCTAAAGGCATCTTGGAGCGATGGGAAGAGCACTTTCATGAATTGCTAAATGGCGAGCTAACTGAGGATTCGGAGGCTCCACCAATATCTGATGACAATGCTATGCTGCCGCCACCAAGCATAGAAGAAGTTAGCAGAGCCATCAGCCGGCTCAAAAACAACAAGGCCTCGGGTGCAGACGGCATCGCAGCGGAGCTGGTTAAATATGGAGGGCCTACATTACACCAAGCGATTCATGAATTAATTGTGCAAGTATGGGAGCAGGAAGTGATGCCAGAAGACTGGAGAAAAGGCATCCTCTGTCCGGTACACAAAAAAGGAGATATCACAGCGTGCACTAATTATCGCGGTATAACGTTGTTGAGTACCGTGTATAAGATATTCTCCGCTATCCTACAAAACAGGATGGCCCCATACGCCAGAAACATCATAGGCCATTACCAGTGTGGCTTCAGCCCAGGCAAATCAACGACTGATCAGATTTTCACCTTGAGGCAGGCTATGGAAAAATGTCTAGAGTTTCAAAACTCAATTCAACACCTCTTCATAGACTTTAAAGCCGCCTATGATAGCATAGCCAGGGTAGAACTCTACAAAGCCATGAGAGAATTCGGCATCCCCAACAAACTGACAAGACTATGTAGGTTGACCATGATCAATGTGTCAAGCCAAGTAAAGGTATCCGGAACACTGTCCAGACCAATCAACATCTATAATGGACTCCGACAAGGGGACGGTCTGGCCTGCCTCCTTTTCAACCTGGCGTTGGAGAAAGTGATCCGAGATTCGGGCGTGACATCAAGGGGTACAATCCTCCACAAGTCCACCCAATTACTGGCTTACGCAGACGACATTGACATCATTGGAAGAACAACAACAGCTGTACAAGAAGCTTTCACTCAGATTGAGCAAGCGGCAGGAAATCTGGGACTGCACATTAACGAAAGCAAAACAAAGTACATGGTGGCCTCGTCTGGAAGAACACCTAACATTGGTCCCACAATCAAGGTAGCGGAACACGAGTTTGACGTGGTAAAATCATTTACCTACCTTGGGTCAATAGTAGCAGCCGACAATAGCATGGAACCAGAAATACGCGCACGACTGCTAAAAGCCAACAAAGCCTACTATAGTCTGTCAAGGCTCTTCAAATCCAAATATCTAACCATAACGTCTAAACTTTTACTATATAAGACGATGGTCTTACCCGTTCTCACATATGCATCCGAAACGTGGGTGCTTAGCAAAAAGCACTCAAACCTCTTGGGCGTGTTTGAGAGGAAAATACTTCGGAGGATTGTTGGCCCCGTATGTGAGGAAGGACGATTCCGGAGACTCTACAATGACGAGATCTACGAGCGCTATCGCGACATAGATGTTGTGAAGAAAATAAAGCTCGGTAGGCTCCGGTGGGCAGGGCATCTAGCTCGTATGAGTGAAGATGAGCCTGCTCGTAAAGTTCTCTGCGGTAAGACCTATGGGGTGCGACAGCGAGGGAGGCCCAACCTTCGCTGGAAGGATGGCGTGGACCAGGACGCTCAGAGTTTAGGGATGCCAAACTGGATGACATCGGCTCAGAATCGGGACCGGTGGAGAGAACAGTTGCGCGAGGCCAGGACCGGATCCCGGTTGTAGAGCCGTTAAAGAAGAAGAAGAAGAATATTGGATGAAGAGGAGCTAAGGAGTTGACAGAGCCGGATGAAGTGGCGACAGGATTGAGAATTGCTGAATGTATATCGTCGATCGAGTCAAAAACTGTTGCAACCCGGGAAGAAATTTCTTGGAATTTATTTATTAGGGAACCCGAGTTGGTCGCAACAGAATCAAGGGTGTCTGATAAACTATCAAGGCGGACGTTGATCGACTGGACATCATCGGCTAGCATCTGAAAATGTGAGACATTTCCAGAGAAGGTGTTAAAACGACCCATGACTTTTTCATGTCCATCGAGAAAGACATCAGAGATGTCTTTCATTAGTCTTAGGACGTGGCAGGGCTGAATGTTGAAGCATTCATTGCAAGTTGACCCTCTAGGGGCCGAAGGTTTGCCACTTATTCGAGGATTGAGGCAGGTGAGGTGAAAAACGCCTCCACAAACACCATCACAGAAAATCCCATCTCGGGCAATTTCCGAAGAGCATAGCTTGCAGACCTGATGACTCGCCATTAGAAAGAAAAAATAGTATAATTAAAATAAAGCAACAAAAAAAAAAAATTAAAAAATTGAAAACGATAAAACCCCGATTTAACTGCGAAAACAAATAAGACAAAATTGTTTAAAACAATTTTATGCAGTTTGATAGCAGATGGGTTTCGGAACGTTGCATAACCTCAGGTGAAAAGATAAGAAAAGGAAAAAAATATTAAAAAATGAGGTTATGGTTTGAAAATAAAATTAACACCCAATTTTATTTTCTATTCTTTTATGCCCTCTGCACAAAAAAGAATCAGGACTAAATGAAAAATGTTTAAAAAAAAAGATTAAAAATTGCACTAAGGGTAAAGGTTACCAACCTCGAAACAGCTGGGGAAACCGTAGCACAACAACACAAAAAACAAAAGAAAACACCGAACACAAAAACAAGAGAAAGAACACAAAAATAAAATGCTCGAGCGAATTGTCACTAGCACTGGAAATTAAAAGCCACTTAAAACACAAAATTAAGAATTTAGAAGTTGAAAAATGGCAATAAAAACATAAAAAAAAATTATTAAAACGCGGACGACCGGCACCAACGACACTGACAGTTGACACTGATACCCATGTCGAAAGGGTTCTGAAGAGAATGGTAACCCACCCTCCTGAGGAAGCCGCCATGGACCTAATGATGTTCTGAGTATATTGTATTGCTTATGGTGTTTTACTTATCATACCCTTTCATTTGATACCCATGTCGAAAGGGTCTGAAGAGAATGGTAACCGGCCCTCCTGAGGAGGTGGCCATGGATCTAAAGACATAGCTTATTGCATTACTTATGATGCCTTTTCCTTTGATACCCATGTCGAGGGGGTTGTGAAGAAAATGTTAATCCTTCCTCTTGAGATGGCCGCCATGGACCAAACGAAATATTGAGTATACTATATTGCTTATTGTATTCTACTTATCATACCCTTTCATTTGATACCCATGTCGAAAGGGTTCTGAAGAGAATGGTAACCCACCGTCCTGAGGAGGCCGCCATGGACCTAATGATGTTCTGAGTATATTGTATTGCTTATGGTGTTTTACTTATCATACCCTTTTATTTGATACCCATGTCGAAAGGGTTCTGAAGAGAATGGTAACCGGCCCTCTTGAGGAGGTCGCCATGGATCTAAAGACATAGCTTATTGCATTACTTTTGATGCCCTTTCGTTTGATACCCATGTCGAGGTGGTTGAGAAGGAAATGTTAATCCGTCCTCTTGAGATGGCCGCCATGGACCAAACGAAATATTGAGTATACTATATTTCTTATGGTATTCTACTTATCATACCCTTTCATTTGATACCCATTTCGAAAGGGTTCTGAAGATAATGGTTACCGGCCTTCCTGAAAAGGTGGCCATGGATCTAAAGACATAGCTTATTGCATTACTTATGATGCTTTTTCGTTTGATACCCATGTCGAGGGGGTTGTGAAGGAAATGTTAATCCTTCCTCTTGAGATGGCCGCCATGGACCAAACGAAATATTGAGTATACTATATTGCTTATGGTATTCTACTTATCATACCCTTTCATTTGATACCCATGTCGAAAGGGTTCTGAAGAGAATGGTAACCCACCCTCCTGAGGAGGCCGCCATGGAGCTAATGATGTTCTGAGTATATTGTATCGCTTATGGTGTTTTACTTATCATACCCTTTCATTTGATACCCATGTCGAAAGTGTTCTGAAGAGAATGGTAACCGGACCTCCTGAGGAGGTGGCCATGGATCTAAAGACATAGCTTATTGCATTACTTATGATGCCCTTTCGTTTCATACCCATGTCGAGGGGGTTGTGAAGAAAATGTTAATCCGTCCTCTTGAGATGGCCGCCATGGACCAAACGAAATATTGAGTATGCTATATTGCTTATTGTTTTCTAATTATCATACCCTTTCATTTGATACCCATGTCGAAAGGGCTCTGCAAAGAATGGTAACCCACCCTCCTGAGGCAGCCGCCATGGATCTAAAGACATAGCTTATTGCATTCGACTTATGATTCCCTTTCATTTGATACCCATGTCGAGACCCTTTCATTTGATACCCATGTCGAAAGGGTTCTGAAGAGAATGGTAACCCACCCTCCTGAGGAGTCTGCCATGGGTCTAAGGGCATGGCTTATTGCATTGGTCTTATGATTCACTTTCATTTGCTACCCATATAGAAAGGGTTGTGAAGAAAATGGTAATCCGCCCTCTGGAGATGACCGCCATGGACCAAACGATGAATTGAGTATACTATATTGCTGATGGTGTTCTACTTATCATACCATTTCATTTGATATCCATGTCGAAGGGTTTCTGAAGAATATTTCAATCCGCCCTCCTGAGATGGCCTCCATGGACTAAAGGTATGTGAATAAGCAGTGACGTAACTCTTTTGGTGGAAGTGTAGCGGCGTTCCAATTTCGAAGCACAAAACCTTCGTTTTTTCCAATTCCTTAATTTGTACACGCAAGTTGATACTAATAAAAAACACAATGTTAATCCAACAAAAATTCTTCTATTTATTCCGCTTTTTCACACAAAAATTATTTCATTTTGATCTTTATTTTTATTAAAAAAAATACAAAAAAATCATTCAATTCATTTAGAAATTTTTATAACTTGCACTACAAAAAATTTCCTCTTAAATCTAACAATCAAATTAAAAAAATCAAAACTAAAACACAGATTTCCAAATTTATCCCTGTAATGACACAATTTCACCATCCACCGAAGATCCCTTTGCCCTTGGTGCATTCATGCATTTCAAAGGAAAAAATGACTAAAAAGCATTACTTTTTCCTAATGCAATAGGCACACCGTAGAATATTATTTCGAATGAATTCAGGGCCGCTGGTGTCGCGTTTAAATAGGGTTGCCGTGTCGATATGGTAGAAACTGCTATAATTTTTAATTTTCCTTATCGATGTTGCAGATTTATTATCGACCAACCCATATTTTTTGTCTCACTTTATGTTGTTGTCTCTTTTCCTCTTATTAGTTAAATTATAAATTCTTATTTTCTTTAATTTAGCCCTTTTCGCGATAATTACGCGCCCACCTGGCATCCCTTTCCTTAAAGGCTTTATAGCGCCAGCTGATAATGGAACCGGAACATGAATGCCAGTTGTCATTTTTCGGTTTCGCGATCGCGGTCGTTGACCCTTTTTTTGTAAAATTCGCGCTAGTTAAGTGTTTTTAGGGCCAAAAAGTGATGAATTACCTTCAGGTATGTACTCTTTGTGTATTTTTCATGTGCTATATGTGTTTCCGGGCTTATTATCAATAAAAATTTGATAAATGCTTTTGCCGGTGAAACCTGTCAAAGTCATTTTTCAAGTTCTTATTTCTCTTTTATTCAGTTAATTCACTTACTAAACTCTTTTAATTTCTTATATTTACTTCATGCTTAACAAATTAATTCATTTATTTGTAACGTATAGATAAATTTAAGTTTAAAAATTTCATTTACAAATTCCGTGTTGTTGTTGTTGGCTATCCTTTGTTTACATATGTGTCAAGCCCTTTTTGTTCAACTTTTTAATGTACTTCTGATTCAAATTTTAATTCATTTTTCTTATTTTAGATTTTATCTGCTGCTGTTGGGAGAGGAGAAGCCCGGATGACGCTGGCAGCTCGAGGTATTTTTTTCATTTTGTATACTAGAAATTTTTGAATATTTTTTTCTTTTTAGGGCTGCACGTCATGTACCAAACATTCTCCCTCCCGTTGAACATCCTTGTTCAACAATTTCTTTAGTACTCCTCTTTTGTGATAGTGGAAAAATTTAAGGCTGCCGTCTGTTTTTAGCTTTAGTCGTACTTGATACCTATCCGGCAGGCTGAGCGTTTTTTCCTTTGTTAACTTCCCATATAGGAAGTTATTGTAATAGGTCCGAAAATCGAAATCGAAAATTTCAACGTATTTTCATCCTTCAAGGTCTAAGGAGCATTTTAAGCAAAAAATTGGGAGGAAGTATGTGTGTGTGTGTGTGTGTATGTGCGTACGGATGTGGTCATTTTTTCCTGCACGATATCGCGCGAACCAAAACTGATATCGACTTCGTTGAGGTGTTGTTCGAAGCGTATTAACCGAAATATGATCTGAAAAGAATTTCATGAAATTCGGTCCAGCCGTTTTTTTGTTTGAGCGATGTAAGTGATTTTTGTACCTGCACGATATCGCCCGAACCACGAAAGATATTGACTTACTTGAGGTGCCGTTCGAAGCGTATTAGCGACTATATAATCTGAAAATATTTTTTTTAACCGACTTCAAAAAAGAGGAGGTTATCAATTCGAATGTATGTTTTTTTTTATAATATTCGGTCCAGCGGGTTTTTGGTTTATATGACTTAAGTGATTTTTGTGCCTGCACGATACCGCGCGAACTAAAAACTATATCGACTTCATTGAGGTGCCGAAAAACATTAATACATCAATTTTATATACATTTTCGTCATCCTAATCTTGTAAGTGCGCAAATTTAGTTTGACATTTTAGCGAAAATATTGATAAACAATTGTGACAAATTCTCGGTATTATGCATATATTCTATATTGCCTATTGTGACTCGCTTGCTGACAGGATCGGCATAGAATTCTGGATCCGGCTCGTCGTTCATAGAAAAGAATATCCTTTCGGACAAGATTAGAACATCTTCATCGTAATCCATCTGAAAGAATATTTGTGACATTAAATTGCCTTAAATCTTTTTAAAGCTGCTATAAAGGCATCGGTGGTCATTGAGGAAACGAGTTCTATATGTATGGCCCTGGTTGCCATGCAAACGAATATGCATATATATGTCTTCAGAAGTTTTGCCTTTCTGCATGGTGAAGCCTTGATGATTATAGGTCCTGCGTAGTCTATGCCAACTTTACTGAATGGTTTTGTGACATTGTCTCGAAATGCTGGTAGGTCACCCATGCGTTGCTGACAAGTTGTCTTTCGAAATCGAACACATGTGATACATTTATGTATCCTGCTTGAGATAGCTCTTCTAGCATCCAGAATCCAATATTTATCTCGACTGATGGATAACACTAACGAAGTTCCACCATGAAAGGTGTCTTGATGAAGTTTGTCAATTAATGATTGTACCACATGGTGAGTTTTTGGCAGTATAATTGGGTGTTTCTTGTCATAGGCTAAGGTCGCATGAGATAGCCGTCCCTTCAATCGTAGAAGTCCTTGATCATCGAGAAAGGGACTTAATTGTAGAATTTTGCTCTTGTGTGAAAGTGGTTGATTGTTTGATAAGGCGTGATATTCGTTCGGGAAACTAGCCCTTTGGACCAAGCGTAAAATAGTAGCTTCAGCCTTACACAATTCGTCGCGCGATAGGAGTCCAACTTGGTTTGTTGAAGAAGGCTTACAGTTCTCCAAGAAGCGCAATAGATATGCTGTTGTTCGAATCAACTTATCAAAAGAGGAATATCGCATGAGGTCATCATCTTGAATTGTCATTGCATAGGTTGCGGTAGTTTTCCGTTTCGCTTCTATCTCGGTACCTTCTTCACATTTGTCTAACCTTGGCCAATGATCTTCGCTTTTGGTTAGCCACCCTGGGCCATGCCACCATATTTCTTTCGATAATAATTCATCTGCGGTAGTGCCTCTCGACGCAAGATCGGCTGGGTTGTCTGCAGTAGGAACATGTTGCCACGAATCATATTTTAAACCATCCTGGATTTCAACGACCCTGTTGGCTTCCAACGAGCAGGGTGTTCTCTGATCCATTGAAGAACAATAGTGGAATCTGTCCAAGCAAATATAGAGGCGTTTTCTAAGTCCATGTCCTTAACCGTCGTTTTGATTAGTCGAGCAAGAATTAGCGCGCCGTTTAATTCCAGTCTGGGGATGGTGGTTGGTTTGGTGGGAGCCACTCTGGTTTTAGCAGTTAACAGCATTGATGAGATGCTACCATTTTCGAGTACTGTTCGTAAGTATAGGACAGCTGCATATGCCTTCGTTGAAGCGTCGCAAAAGCCGTGTATTTGGATTTGTGCTGTGCTGGTATATCGAATCCACCGTGGGATTTTTAATCGAGGCAAGTTACATAAGTCCTCCTTAAATTTATTCCACTGTTCGTTGATTGAGGTAGGTACTGGAACGTCCCACGAGCAGCCTGTAAGCCACAGTGATTGCATCAGTGCTTTCGCGACGATTAGAATTGGAGCTAACCATCCAAGCGGGTAATACAATGACGCAATCTCCGAAAAGATAACTCGTTTGGTAGCCGCCGCTTGTCTTGCTGGTAGTGAAATTTTGAAAGTAAAAATATCTTCTGCGGGATGCCATTGAACACCTAAAGTTTTGATGGACTCCATCTCTCCAATAGAGAATGCTTCCTTAATCTCGCAATACTCGGATGGTAAATGAGATAGTAACTCTAGGTCGTTGCTTGCCCATTTCCTCAGGTTAAATCCTCCGGTCTTCATCATTTCGATTAATTCCCTTTGCAAATTTTTAGCACTTGCAACATCATCTGCTCCTGTTAATAAATCGTCAACGTAGAAGCTCTTAAAGGTTGCCTTGGCAGCGAGGGGCCAGTTGTTCTTTTCATCCTCTGCTAATTGCTGCAAGGTTCTTATCGCAAGATATGGAGCCGCTGATGTACCGAACGTAACTGTTTTTAATTGGTAATCTTGCAATTCACTGGTAGTTGGATGTTTCCAAATGATTCGTTGAAACGCTCGTTGACTTGGATGAACGAGAATCATTCGATACATTTTCTCTATATCGGCTGTTATGGTTATCTTGTACTTGCGCCAATTCATCAAGGTGGCAAATAACCTTGGCTGTAAGATCGGTCCCTTCAACAGATAGTCATTAAGTGATTTTCCGTTAGTTGATTTACAAGATGCATCAAACACAACCCTTAATTTTGTGGTGGTGCTTTCCTTAAACACCGCATGATGTGGAATGTAATAATGTTGTTCATGGTTTACACTGGACATAACCATTTCCATATGGCCGAGTTGGATATATTCGTCGAGACATTTGGTGTAGTCCTTGGCTAGATCTGGTTTTTTCCTAAATTGATTTTGCAGGGTTATGAATTGCGTAAGTGCCTGTGGGCGAGATTCGCCTAAATTAGGAATTTCATTGTTTATAAATGGCAGTTGGACTTGATATTGCCCATTTGCTAAATGTTGGTGAGTGTTTTGAAAGATGCTTTGACATGTAGCATCCTCCGCCTTAAGAACTGGGTTCGAAGGAAATTCTTCTATTTCAAAAAATTGTTGAAGCTTCTGACTGAGATCATCTTCAGTTGTGGTCATGAGGGATATTGCCTTATTATGAAGTTGGTTGGCCGTTGGGCCTAACAAGATCCAACCGAATATTGTGTTTTGTGCTACTGGGGCGTACTTGGCTCCCCGTATGATTCCGTTTTGTATAATTTGCGCATAAACGTTCATTCCTAGCAGTGCGTCTATTTTGCCGGGTTTCCAATATGTTGGGTCAGCTAGATTTAGGCCGACTAGGTGTTGAGAGTGTTCCTTAGACATTCGTTGTCTTGGTAAAGTGTCGGTGATTTCCTTTAAGATCAAAAAGGTTTCCTCCACGATAGGACCATTCAATTGACTTGATTGCAGTTGTAGAATTGTTTGTTCACCAGAGTTCTCTACAGGAATTTTGTTTATACATGTGATAATGGTAGAGGTAGGAAAACATGCTGCACCCAGTCTTATGCAGGCATCCTCTGTTAGAAATGAGGATTCAGAGCCCGGATCAATAAGACATCGTAGGGTGTTTATTTGGCCATGTTTACCTCGTACATTCACTAAAGCTGTTGCGAGTAGAGCCTTAATATTTTGCCTGGTTAGGAAGGCTTGAGTGATTTCAAGGTTGGCAGCGCTGTGGCTATTAATTTCTGGATTGGATTTGTCTTGACTTGACCTTGAATCCCTTGACTTGTAGTTGGAGTTGTTATGTGGGATTGGATCTTCTTTAGCAGTATGTAAAGATGTATGGTGACGTTGATTACATTTGAAGCAATTGTGTTTACTAGTGCATTCAGGTTGAGCATGGTGACTAGATAGGCAGTTGATACATCGACCTGCAGATGAAATAACCTTGAGCTTAGCTTCCGGAGACATTTGACTATATTTTAAACACCTTACGACATAGTGTTTACCACCACAAGCTGGACATCTTGCTTGCTTTATGCTGTGGTATGCAACTATTTTTTCCCTTGGTTGAGGTTTGGGTTTAAACGGAATACTTCTGGGACCTAGAACGTCGGAGATTGATTCGAGTACCTTTAAACGAGTGTTCAAAAACATTGTAAAATCTGCAAAGGTGGGCAAATCATCGTTGGACCCTTGATCTTCTTCCCAAAGTTTAGGTGTGTAATACGGAAGCTTTTGTATCAATATGAAAATTAATAACGCGTCCCATGAGCTGGTGTCCACATCCAAACTCTTCAACTGTTGTAAACACTCTTCGGAAGTGTCAATTAATGACTTGATTCCCTTATTGGTCTCTGTGGCTAACCTTTGTTGATTAACTAGCAGTTTAAGTTGATGGTTAACCAAAATGCGAGTGTTTTGATAGCGTTTCCTCAATTTGTCCCATGCTGGTTGATAGTCAGCATCTGTTATAGGAGTGTGACGTAACACTCTTTCCGCTTCACCTACTAAACAAGACTTTAGATGATGCAATTTTTGTACCGGAGATAATTTTGTATTATTATGCACTAGCGATGTGAACATGTCTGAGAACGATCTCCACATGTCGTAATCTCCATTAAATTTAGGAAGAGAAATCCTTGGAAGGGTTGTATCTTGGTGGACGACGATGGCTGTAGCTGATTCGTTGACACTGGGATTGATGACTGTTGCCTCTGCTTTGATTTTACGAAGACCTTCATATAAATCGCTCAAATAATCTGAATATTTGGCTTCCGTGTTGCAAAAATGATCTTCCTTAACGTATGCATGATCGACGCCAGGGTTACAGAATCTGCACTTAAAGCTTGCATTATCTCTACATCTAAAACGCTATATTGTTCCCATAACCTTTTTAATTCCACCATTCGAGATTCAAAAAAACCTTGAGTACGTTTGGCTATAGCAGTTTTCTTTGAATTCTCGATATATTTTTCGATGCGATTCCTAAGGATGAGCTCCTGATCAAATAATTGCTTGTTGGTAGACATTGTAAATAACAGCAATTTAAATGAAGTGTTAACCTAACTGTGTTTTTTTTTACAGTATACTTGTTGGGAAGGAGCGGTAAACGGGTTCTGTACTGAGATCCTGGATGGAACCACCAAAAAATGAATAAGCAGTGACGTAACTCTTTTGGTGGAAGTGTAGCGGCGTTCCAATTTCGAAGCACAAAACCTTCGTTTTTTCCAATTCCTTAATTTGTACACGCAAGTTGATACTAATAAAAAACACAATGTTAATCCAACAAAAATTCTTCTATTTATTCCGCTTTTCCACACAAAAATTATTTTATTTTGATCTTTATTTTTATTAAAAAAAATACAAAAAAATCATTCAATTCATTTAGAAATTTTTATAACTTGCACTACAAAATATTTCCTCTTAAATCTAACAATCAAATTAAAAAAATCAAAACTAAAACACAGATTTCCAAATTTATCCCTGTAATGACACAATTTCACCATCCACCGAAGATCCCTTTGCCCTTGGTGCATTCATGCATTTCAAAGGAAAAAATGACTAAAAAGCATTACTTTTTCCTAATGCAATAGGCACACCGTAGAATATTATTTCGAATGAATTCAGGGCCGCTGGTGTCGCGTTTAAATAGGGTTGCCGTGTCGATATGGTAGAAACTGCTATAATTTTTAATTTTCCTTATCGATGTTGCAGATTTATTATCGACCAACCCATATTTTTTTTCTCACTTTATGTTGTTGTCTCTTTTCCTCTTATTAGTTAAATTATAAATTCTTATTTTCTTTAATTTAGCCCTTTTCGCGATAATTACGCGCCCACCTGGCATCCCTTTCCTTAAAAGCTTTATAGCGCCAGCTGATAATGGAATCGGAACATGAATGCCAGTTGTCATTTTTCGGTTTCGCGATCGCGGTCGTTGACCCTTTTTTTTGTAAAATTCGCGCTAGTTAAGTGTTTTTAGGGCCAAAAAGGGATGAATTACCTTCAGGTATGTACTCTTTGTGTATTTTTCATGTGCTATATGTGTTTCCGGCCTTATTATCAATAAAAATTTGATAAATGCTTTTGCCGGTGAAACCTGTCAAAGTCATTTTTCAAGTTCTTATTTCTCTTTTATTCAGTTAATTCACTTACTAAACTCTTTTAATTTCTTATATTTACTTCATGCTTAACAAATTAATTCATTTATTTGTAACGTATAGATAAATAAAACCCAAAAACAAAAATTGTAAAGGGTTCGGCGATTGTTTGCCGAAAAAATGAAAACTGGAAACACTGAACTGAAAAAACCAAAAATTTAAAGTAATGAACTTGATTGAATTCCATTTATTTAATATTAAAAACGAAAAATGTTAAACGAATATCTTAAATATAATGTCTTGCAAAGAACTAATATGAGAGCACGGCAATTGGAAATTTGTTAAATATCTAATCTAAAAAAGGATTGATATAAGAACACGGCGATCTGAAATTCGTAAGATGTCTCATCTAAACGAATACTGATAAAAAATCCCATCTGAAAAATCATTGATATGAAAACATAGCGACCTACAATTCGTTGAATATGCAATCTAATAAAGAACTGATATAAGAACACGGTGATTTTAAATTCGTTAAATACATTATTAAACACTTTACTTCTCTAGCAGCACGAATCAACATGGTTGTGAGCATAACCAATAAAATCGCTGGGTATGCATATGTGGTGGGTTACGTGACTATTCCACGGACTGTGTAGAGACGTAGCCATAGAAAATGTGTTAATAAATGATGTGAATAATTTGTTTCTCTAACACAAATTAGCAAATAAAATTTCTTATCGCTTAAGTAATGGCTTTGTCATACAACTTTATTATAATATCAAACTTTTTACCACCCACCACATATGCATACCCAGCGATTTTATTGGTTATGCTCACAACCATGTTGATTCGTGCTGCTAGAGAAGTAAAGTGTTTAATAATGTATTTAACGAATTTAAAATCACCGTGTTCTTATATCAGTTCTTTATTAGATTGCATATTCAACGAATTGTAGGTCGCTATGTTTTCATATCAATGATTTTTCAGATGGGATTTTTTATCAGTATTCGTTTAGATGAGACATCTTACGAATTTCAGATCGCCGTGTTCTTATATCAATCCTTTTTTAGATTAGATATTTAACAAATTTCCAATTGCCGTGCTCTCATATTAGTTCTTTGCAAGACATTATATTTAAGATATTCGTTTAACATTTTTCGTTTTTAATATTAAATAAATGGAATTCAATCAAGTTCATTACTTTAAATTTTTGGTTTTTTCAGTTCAGTGTTTCCAGTTTTCATTTTTTCGGCAAACAATCGCCGAACCCTTTACAATTTTTGTTTTTGGGTTTTATATCATTAGGTTTTTGGTTTCGAGATACGTCATTAAGAAAAAATTGTTTTTTCATAGCTAGGACAGAAAAGCTGTTGGTAACAAACAAATGTCCCCACACTTTTCTGCCCGCTCAATGAAAAATATCGTTCTGCACTTAGGGGAAAAGCGTTTTAACTTAATTTAATATACAGTAGCAGAGTTTGAAAAAGTGAATTGGTGTGCCTTTATTGCGGGGGATCCATTTTTTCTTTTGAGCCCTCTTCAGACGGCCGCCATGGATCTATAGGTATATTTAGTATTCTTCATTGGTAAATGTATTCAACTTATCATACCCTTTCATTTGATACCCATGTCGAGGTGGTTGTGAAGAAAGTGGTAATCAGCCCTCTTGAGACGGCCGCCATGGATCTAAAGGTATATTTAGTATACTACATTGGTTATTGTATTCTACTTACTATACCCTTTCATTTGATACCCATGTCAAGGTGGTTGTGAAGAAAGTGGTAATCCGCCCTCTTGAGACGGCCGCCATGGATGTAAAGGTATATTTAGTATACTGCATTGCTTATTGTATTCCACTTATCATACCCTTTCATTTGATACCCTTGTCGAGGTGGTTGTGAAGAAAGTGGTAATCCGCCCTCTTGAGACGGCCGCCAGGGATGTAAAGGTATATTTAGTATACTACATTGGTTATTGTATTCTACTTATCATACCCTTTCATTTGATACCCATGTCAAGGTGGCTGTGAAGAAAGTGGTAATCCGCCCTCTTGAGACGGCCGCCATGGATGTAAAGGTATATTTAGTATACTGCATCGCTTATTGTATTCCACTTATCATACCCTTTCATTTGATACCCATGTCGAGATGGTTGTGAAGAAAGTGGTAATCCGCCCTCTTGAGATGGCCGCCATGGATCTAAAGGTATATTTAGTATACTGCATTGCTTATTGTATTCTACTTATCATACCCATTCATTTGATACCCATATCGAGGTGGTTGTGAAGAAAGTGGTAATTCGCCCTCTTGAGACGGCCGCTATGGATCTTAAGGTATATTTAGTATACTGCATTGGTTATTGAATTCTACTTATCATACCCTTTCATTTGATACCCATGTCGAGGTGGTTGTGAAGAAAGTGGTAATCCGCCCTCTTGAGACGGCCGCCATGGATCTAAAGGTATATTTAGTATACTACATTGGTTATTATATTCTACTTATCATACCCTTTCATTTGATACCCATGTCAAGGTGGTTGTGAAGAAAGTGGTAATCCGCCCTCTTGAGACGGCCGCCATGGATGTAAAGGTATATTTAGTATACTGCATTGCTTATTGTATTCCACTTATCATACCCTTTCATTTGATACCCATGTCGAGATGGTTGTGAAGAAAGTGGTAATCCGCCCTCTTGAGATGGCCGCCATGGATCTAAAGATATATTTAGTATACTACATTGCCTATTGTATTCTACTTATCATACCCTTTCATTTGATACCCATATCGAGGTGGTTGTGAAGAAAGTGGTAATCCGCCCTCTTGAGACGGCTGCCATGGATCTAAAGGTATATTTAGTATACTAAATTGCCTATTGTATTCTACTTATCATAACTATCATACCCTTTCATTTGATACCCATGTCGAGGTGGTTGTGAAGAAAGTGGTAATCCGCCCTCTTGAGACGGCAGCCATGGATCTAAAGGTATATTTAGTATACTAAATTGCCTATTGTATTCTACATATCATACCCTTTCATTTGATACCCATGTCGAGGTGGTTGTGAAGAAAGTGGTAATCCGCCCTCTTGAGACGGCCGCCATGGATTTTTATATATATAGATAAAGAGGTGTCTAATGCTAAATTACAATTTTCAAAGGGGTCTTCGCCAGTGACACAATATTTCAATTTATTTTTAAAATTTTGGTTGCTACAAATTAAACTGAAAAACGAAATGTGCGCCTACAGCGCCACCAGTGGGGAATTTTTTCAGTTTTTTTTCCTAAACCTTCACATAGCAATTACGAAAAAAACCTACAAATAAAGTACACAATTTGGTCCAGCCGTTTTCAAGTTTTAAGCATCCGAACACAAATCACGTTCCATTTTTATATATAGACTAGCAAAAACCCGCGTGCGTTGCAATGCCTTTCAATAAAATAAGATTATGGGGACACAGTCTGCGATAGGAAAAAGCTATAGTGAAAAAAGAACAAATCTGGGATAATTGATTTTGGGAGATGACCGCCATGGACCAAATGATATATTGAGTATACTATATTGCCTATGGTGTTCTACTTATTATACTCTCTCATTTGATACCCATCTCGAAGGGGTTGTGAAGAAAATGGTAATCCGCCCTCTTGAGATGACCGCCATGTACCAAACGATATATTAAGTATACTATATTGCTTATTGTGTTCTACTTATCATACTCTTTCATTTGATACCCATGTCGTAGGGGTTGTGAAGAAAATGGTAATCCGCCTTCTCGAGAAGGCCGCTATGGACCAAACGTTATATTGAGTATACTATATTGCTTATATTGTTCTACTTATCATACTCTTTCATTTGATACCCATCTAGAAGGGGTTGTGAAGAAAATGGTAAACCGCCCTCTTGAGATAGCCGCCATGAATCTAAAGACATAGTCTATGGCATTCTTCTTAGAATGCCCTTTCATTTGATACCAATGTCGAGGGGGTAGTGAAGAAAATGATCATCCTCCCTCTTGAGATGACCGCCATGGACCAAACGATATATTGAGTATACTATATTGCTTATGGTGTTCTACTTATCATACCCCTTCATTTGAAATCCATATCGAGGGGTGTGAAGATAATGGTAATCCAACCTCTGGAGATGGCCGCTATGGACCAAACGATATATTGAGTATACTATATTGCTTATGGTGCTCTACTTATCATACTCTTTCATTTCATACCCATGTCGAAGGGGTTGTGAAGAAAATATTAATCCGCCCTCTTGAGAGGACCGCTATGGACCAAACGATATATTGAGTATACTGTATTGCATATGGTGTTCTACTTATCATACTCTCTCATTTGATACCCATCTCGAAGGGGTTGTGAAGAAAATGGTAATCCGCCCGGTTGAGATGATCGCCATGGACCAAACGATATATTGAGTATACTATATTGCCTATGGTGTTCTACTTATCATACTCTTTCATTTGATATCCATGTCGAAGGTGTTGTGAAGAAAATGGTAATCCACATTCTTGAGGTGGCCGCTATGGACATTTTCTCTCTTGAGATGACTGCCTGGACCAAACGATATATTGAGTATACTATATTGCTTTTGGTGTTCTACTTACCATACCCTTTCATTTGATATCCATGTCGAGGGGTTGTAAAGAAAATGGTAATCCGCCCTCTTGAGATGGCTGCTATGGACCAAACGCCTGCTTTTCTGTTTAAATTTTTTTGCTATAAACCTCACGGAGCCCGAGACCTTTCCAACGAATGCAAAACCGTGGAAATCGGATCGTGCGTTCTGGAATTATAGCGTCAGAAAGGAAAACCCGACTTATTTTCATATTATAGATTTCCCGCGAGGGGGTGGCCAATAGGGGCGGAAGGGGGTGGCTTTTCAAATTTTTCAGCGACCCCGAAAACCTATAAATTGACATGCATCTTGATTATGTTGAATAATATACGCTACTAGCAAAAACCCGCGTGCGTTGCAACGCCTTTCAATAAAATAAGATTATGGGGACACAGTCTGCGATAGGAAAAAGCTATAGTGAAAAAAGAACAAATCTGGGAAAATTGATTTTGGGAGATGACCGCCATGGACCAAATGATATATTGAGTATACTATATTGCCTATGGTGTTCTACTTATTATACTCTCTCATTTGATACCCATCTCGAAGGGGTTGTGAAGAAAATGGTAATCCGCCCTCTTGAGATGACCGCCATGTACCAAACGATATATTGAGTATACTATATTGCTTATGGTGTTCTACTTATCATACTCTTTCATTTGATACCCATGTCGTAGGGGTTGTGAAGAAAATGGTAATCCGCCTTCTCGAGATGGCCGCTATGGACCAAACGATATATTGAGTATACTATATTGCTTATATTGTTCTACTTATCATACTCTTTCATTTGATACCCACCTAGAAGGGGTTGTGAAGAAAATGGTAAACCGCCCTCTTGAGATAGCCGCCATGAATCTAAAGACATAGTCTATGGCATTCTTCTTATAATACCCTTTCATTTGATACCAATGTCGAGGGGGTAGTGAAGAAAATGATCATCCTCCCTCTTGAGATGACCGCCATGGACCAAATGATATATTGAGTATACTATATTGCTTATGGTGTTCTACTTATTATACTCTCTCATTTGATACCCATCTCGAAGGGGTTGTGAAGAAAATGGTAATCCGCCTCTTGAGATGACCGCCATGTACCAAACGATATATTGAGTATACTATATTGCATATGGTGTTCTACTTATCATACTCTTTCATTTGATACCCATGTCGTAGGGGTTGTGAAGAAAATGGTAATCCGCCTTCTCGAGATGGCCGCTATGGACCAAACGATATATTGAGTATACTATATTGCTTATATTGTTCTACTTATCATACTCTTTCATTTGATACCCATCTAGAAGGGGTTGTGAAGAAAATGGTAAACCGCCCTCTTGAGAGAGCCGAAATGAATCTAAAGACATAGTCTATGGCATTCTTCTTATAATGCCCTTTCATTTGATACCAATGTCGAGGGGGTAGTGAAGAAAATGATCATCCTCCCTCTTGAGATGACCGCCATGGACCAAACGATATATTGAGTATACTATATTGCTTATGGTGTTCTACTTATCATACCCTTTCATTTGAAATCCATATCGAGGGGTGTGAAGATAATGGTAATCCAACCTCTGGAGATGGCCGCTATGGACCAAACGATATATTGAGTATACTATATTGCTTATGGTGTTCTACTTTTCATAGCCTTTTATTTGATAACCATGTCTCGGGTGTTGTGAAGAAAATGGTAATCCGCCTAAATCTAAAGACATAGTCTATGGCATTCTTCTTATAATGCCCTTTCATTTGATACCAATGTCGAGGGGGTAGTGAAGAAAATGATCATCCTCCCTCTTGAGATGACCGCCATGGACCAAATGATATATTGAGTATACTATATTGCCTATGGTGTTCTACTTATCATACTCTTTCATTTGATACCAATGTCGAGGGGGTAGTGAAGAAAATGATCATCCTCCCTCTTGAGATGACCGCCATGGACCAAACGATATATTGAGTATACTATATTGCTTATGGTGTTCTACTTATTATACTCTCTCATTTGATACCCATCTCGAAGGGGTTGTGAAGAAAATGGTAATCCGCCCTCTTGAGATGACCGCCATGTACCAAACGATATATTGAGTATACTATATTGCTTATGGTGTTCTACTTATCATACTCTTTCATTTGATACCCATGTCGTAGGGGTTGTGAAGAAAATGGTAATCCGCCTTCTCGAGATGGCCGCTATGGACCAAACGATATATTGAGTATACCATATTGCTTATATTGTTCTACTTATCATACTCTTTCATTTGATACCCATCTAGAAGGGGTTATGAAGAAAATGGTAAACCGCCCTCTTGAGATAGCCGCCATGAATCTAAAGACATAGTCTATGGCATTCTTCTTATAATGCCCTTTCATTTGATACCAATGTCGAGGGGGTAGTGAAGAAAATGATCATCCTCCCTCTTGAGATGACCGCCATGGACCAAACGATATATTGAGTATACTATATTGCTTATGGTGTTCTACTTATCATACCCTTTCATTTGAAATCCATATCGAGGGGTGTGAAGATAATGGTAATCCAACCTCTGGAGATGGCCGCTATGGACCAAACGATATATTGAGTATACTATATTGGTTATGGTGTTCTACTTTTCATAGCCTTTCATTTGATAACCATGTCTCGGGTGTGGAAAATGGTAATCCGCCCTCTTGAGATAGCCGCCATGAATCTAAAGACATAGTCTATGGCATTCTTCTTATAATGCCCTTTCATTTGATACCAATGTCAAGGGGGTAGTGAAGAAAATTATCATCCTCCCTCTTGAGATGACCGCCATGGACCAAATGATATATTAAGTATACTATATTGCCTATGGTGTTCTACTTATCATACTCTTTCATTTGATACCCATGTCGAAGGGGTTGTGAAGAAAATATTAATCCGCCCTCTTGAGAGGGCCGCTATGGACCAAACGATATATTGAGTATACTATATTGCTTATGGTGTTCTACTTATTATACTCTCTCATTTGATACCCATCTCGAAGGGGTTGTGAAGAAAATGGTAATCCTCATTCTTGAGGTGGCCGCTATGGACCAAGCGACATATTGAGTATACTATATTGCTTATATTGTTCTACTTATCATACTCTTTCAGTGAATACCCATTTCGAAGGGGTTGTGAAGAAAATGGTCTTTTTCTCTCTTGAGATGACTGCCTGGACCAAACGATATATTGAGTATACTATATTGCCTTGGGTTTTCTACTTACCATACCCTTTCATTTGATATCCATGTCGAGGGGTTGTAAAGAAAATGGTAATCCGCCCTCTTGAGATGGCTGCTATGGACCAAACGCCTGCTTTTCTGTTTAAATTTTTTTGCTATAAACCTCACGGAGCCCGAGACCTTTCCAACGAATGCAAAACCGTGGAAATCGCATCGTGCGTTCTGGAATTATAGCGTCAGAAAGGAAAACCCGACTTATTTTTATATTATAGATTTCTCGCGAGGGGTGGTCAAAAGGGTGGAAGGGGGTGGCTTTTCTAATTTTTAATATCAAATTCGTAATCAGCGACCCCGAAAACCCCCGAGTAAGAAATTTTGAATCTGATTTATCGACTTTTGGCCAGCTTTTTAGGAATCGGCCGCACTGTGCGCCTACTTAATTTGCTACTGATGTACATGTATTGGTTAGGAAAAATTTTGGTTAGGAAAAAATGCCGGTTAGGAAAACGATTTTTTCACACTCTGAAAATGATAAAACCGTATAACTCAATCAATTATGTTGGTTTTTTTTAGGAAAAATTTTATTAGTTAGAACATTCATTTCTACGATTTTTAAGCAATTTACTTTGGAAAAAATAGCATGTTTATTATTTTTTTATAAAATTTTCAAATTTTAGTGATGTCGATATTTGAGTTGCTAGGAGTAAGTAAGTAGTTCGGTAAATAACAATCGCCGTCGTCGTTCTACCGAACGACTTGATTTAAGTTTAAAAATTTCATTTACAAATTCCGTGTTGTTGTTGTTGTTGGCTATCCTTTGTTTACATATGTGTCAAGCCCTTTTTGTTCAATTTTTTAATGTACTTCTAATTCAAATTTTAATTCATTTTTCTTATTTTAGATTTTATATGCTGCTGTTGGGAGAGGAGAAGCCCGGATGACGCTGGCAGCTCGAGGTATTTTTTTCATTTTGTATACTAGAAATTTTTGAATATTTTTTTCTTTTTAGGGCTGCACGTCATGTACCAAACAGTATGTACCATATTGCATTGTCATCACAGCTAAAGCTGTGTGCAAATTTTCACCAAGATAGGATATCCGGAAGTATTTGAAAAATCGAATGCAAAATTTGTTCCGTGAAGAAAACAGTAATCCGTCGACTAGAGTCCTTCGCCATGGATCTCACGGTATAGTGAGTATACCATATTGCATTGTCATCGGAGCTGAAGCTGTGTGCAAAATTTCAGGGTGATCGGGTAACCGGAAGTAGCCAAAAAATCGGTTGCAAGATTTGTACCGGACAAACAAACAGACAAGAAAGCGATCTAATAAAAACGTTTTAAAAATTAATAATAACACAAAAAAAAACTAACCGAAGGCCACCAACAGCGACAACAATAACCGAAGGACTGACGGACAACAAGTAAGTCTCCTCCATCCACTTCCCGCGCTTCCTGCCGGTCGCTCCGGCTGCAGCCTTAATCGGTCAGCTGATAGGAGTCGTCTTGTTTTAGCAGGCATAACACTGCAACAAGGCTATTCCCGTTAGCTCCGATGGATGCATCGCCGGTGCTGCTGGCTACAAATGAGGTCATGGACCTCACGCAAAACAGTCCTCAATGTGACAATAATTTTATAATGAATTTTTGTAACATTCGGAGACTAAATATGAGCTTCCTGGCCGTTACGTGCGAATTACTGCTTCATACCCCTGCTATTTTCGCGCTGAGTGGAACCCAAGTGTTACCAGATCTTGATTTAGATCGATTTCAGGTGACAGGGTATAACTTAGTGCACCGCCCATAGGGGATTAGCCATATATATTAGGAATGAAGTGGCGTTTCAGAAGGTGTACAGCAGTACGTCCTCTGATTTTAACCATCTTTGGATTAAAATAATTACCCATAGCCACGTCATATTTTTCTGTTTTTTATATAGGAGTCCTAATATTAGTAATGAGGCCACTATCTCAGCCTTCGATGTTATTTCCGAACAGACTTCCGGATTTTTATTTTCCCACCCGGGAAATCATTGTTGCGGGTGATTTCAATGTTCACAATGTACATTGGCTAAATTACTCAAATGGCACCAGTGTTCCTGGCAAAGACGCCGAGCTCTTTGCGAGCCTCAACAAATTCCACCAAATTGTCAAATGTCCGAGTCCCTGATATTCCAGATGAAGGAGCCCATCTCCTTGACCTGTTTCTTACTTCCCATCCGCCGCGGTACTCCATCAAGGTTAGCTCACACCTTGGCAACTCGGACCATAAACTAATTAGCGCTTATTTCCTACATCCATCCTCGACCACAACCACCACAGCTCCTAAAAGAAAGCACTATGGGAAAGCCAACTGGTTGGGTCTTATTCGCTTCTTCCAAGCCACTGACTGGGATTTGTGTTTTCGTAATGCCAATGCGAACTATGCGGCCCTCTGTGTGTCACCAAAATTATTCGAGCGGGTATGCGCTTGTTCATCCTTCACTCTACCAAATCTGTGAAGCCTAGGCCGAACAAATGGTTCAATGGGGAATGTATGAACGCAATCAAAGCTAAAGAAGCCGCATATAGAGCATACAGGTGTTCGCCTAATGAGCCACTTCGTCGTGAGTACATCAAATTGAGAAACTCCTGTAACTCCATCATCAGGAAAGTCAAATCATCATTTGAGGATAGATTGAGAAGTAAGATTCTTAACTCCACTACAGGCAGCAAAAACTTGTGGTTCTTGGTAACCGCCATCAAGAAGAATTTTACTTCCTCCTCAACACCTCCTTTTATTCACAACAAGGAAGTGATAACAGAAAGCAAACCCAAGGCCGACTTATTAGCTTCTCTGTTCGCCGCAAATTCCTCTTTACCCGATGCTGCTATGTCACCCCCCACTCGAGAATACCACTCACTCAATGGACGGAGTTCACTACAGGACTCGCGAGGTGTTTAGGTGTCTCAAAGAACTCGACGTCAATAAATCCACTGGCCCCGACAAAATCCCCCCTATGGTACTTAAAAAATGTGCCTCGCCTTTGGCTAAACCTCTGCGCAAGCTTTTTGCCCTGTCTTACTTCTCCGGAGTGTATTCCGACTCTTGGAAACTAGCTCATGTTCAGCCAATCCCAAAAAAGGGGAAGCCAACGACCCCTTAAACTACCGCCAAACAGCAATTACTTCTGTTCTCTCCAAAATCATGGAGACAATAATCAATAAAAAGCTGATGAAATATCTAGAATCCAACCAAATTATACACGACAGGCAATACGGCTTCAGATCTAAACGGTCTACTGGCGATCTGCTTGTGTGTTTAACCGAGCGTATCAACCAAAGCATTCACAGCTTTGGCGAGTCTAGTCTGGTTGCTCTAGATATATCAAAGGCTTTTGACAGAGTATGGCACCCAGCTCTGTTGAATAAACTCCAAGCTATTGGTATACACTTAGTTCTAAGGAACTGGATTGAGAGCTTTCTTTCAGGCCGTTCAATCAAGGTAGTATTGGACGGCGTCGAATCCAACCCACATGTCATTTCGGCCGGAGTTCCCCAGGTGTCAACTCTCTCGCCCGCACTTTTTCTAATCTTCATTAATGATCTGCTCCCAATCCCCTCCAACCCACTTCACTGCCACTGTAGGAATGTAGCAGCCCTGTCCATACTTTATTGCTATTACCATGGCGACTGTTCCACTGAAATTCAGGACCTCCTGCCTGCACGGCAATACTTTTCCCGCAACACAAGACTAGCCCGCTCGGCTCACCCCCATACCCTACAGCCCCCTCGTTCACGCACAATACGGTTTAGAACTTCGTTTATGAATAGAACAACTGGACTGTGGAATAATCTCCCGCAGTCAGTATTTCCGAACTCGTACAACACCTTATGCTGTAAACATGCTAAGGGCGAAAGTAGTTTCCACAGCGACTGTCAAAAACGAATAGAACACACAGCTTTTCTATGAGTATGAAGGGTTCAGCACAATATGCAGACCACTCGACGACGAGGTCGCCGAGAGTGGCGACTCAATCAATCCAAGTTCTATTTCGTAGCCGTCGCCCCTCAAAGTTGCCTGGGCGGTGTGACATGGGATTGTGTTGCTATTCTCGTATGTTCCTGTACGCGTGTGTAGCATTCGGATGTCGAAGATGATTATTCTTGTATGTGCTTTTTAATTTGTGTGCACCGTCGCCGTCGCCCTTAGCATGTTTACAGCATTAGAGTTCAAACGTGAAGTTCATCGTCATTTTCTTCTACACACTGCAGACCCCCTCTAACCTTTCCTATTCTCCTCTATCCTTCAAACCAAGCTTACTACTAGACATTGCACCATGAACTGAACGGCATGACGGACTGGTAGTATAAAGGGTTACACCTAAGCTTGGTTTTTTCATAAAAAAAAAAAAAAACATGACTGGATATTAATGATATGATATTAATTTTCCATTGTAATCTAAAAAGTAAACTTTTTATCGCTACACGTGCTTACGCCGTAATCAATCTAAATAGACTGAAAAACAATTTAAGAATATCGTAAGAAATCCGATTTTATGAAGGAGAGGGTGAGACAGGACGAATGTTCGGCTGCGGCTTCAGCATTTTTCCTCGATAATGAACAAAGGGGAATGTGTGCACGTTCCTTATGCATGACACTTTGCAGTACCATTCCTTCCAATAGCCATCGATTCACATTGCTTCCAATATCTACAAAGATATACTGCATTCCGATTTCATGAATTCGTAAATTCCCTACTGCGTTAGGATGAATCCTGTTCTGGTGCTTATTTTTCGCGCATAGTTCACAGTTTTTCACGTAGGCGGCTGCTTTGGTGGTTTTCATTCTTCTCCATCTGTAAAACTGTTTTAGTTTACTGAACATTCTTGATTGTCCCAGATGTAATCCTGTTGGTGTGGCGCGGCGTGGGAATTATGTAATATTTCCTTAATGTGTTTCTTATTCGTAATGTACTTAATTGGTTTATATATCTCTATTCTAATTACGTTTAGTGTTTTATTTCCTAAGGACTTAAATGAGGTCATGTCGATTAATTTAAAAATTTCGCTCTCGGCCGAGAGTTTCTGAATTGTTTTGCATTGTACATACATATGTATATTGCTGCAATTCTTCGAATGCCTGTTCTAGTGCAGTTTCTACTGTTAATTGGTTTCCTGTATTGTTTATCGACCTCTTCCATATTTTTGTTTTATTGTGCACTATATTAATTTCTAATCTTATCTTAATCTGAGAGTGCTTCTGTGACTCGCAGTTGATCAGGCTGCTGTGCTTCGTTGCTTCTCTCCTTTGTGTCATTGCCCTTGTTTTCACTTGTTGTAATTTAATAATTTTTAAGGTCATTTATATCGATGATTTTCGATAGTGCATCTGGACCTGAGTTTTCTTTGTCTTTTACGTATTTTATTTCGAAGTCGAATTCTTCTAGATCAAGTCTCATCCTTGTGAGTTTTGATGTTGGGTTATTCATTCGAAAAAGATATGCCAATGTTCGGTGGTCTGTTCGGACTGTAAACCTTCGTCCGTAGACGTATAGATTTTTTCAAACGCCGTGACACAAAAAATTTGAGCAGTTCTGCGCACCTCGTTGCCAAATTTAATAAATATTGTTCTATCATTACCCCTCTTTTTAGTTAAAACGGCAACAAACACAGAAAAAACTCAACAAAATAATTTAGGAAGGGATGCACGCATGCCGAATGAATAAAAGTTAATTTATCTTTCTATGTGTTGAGCAGAGCTTTTAAATACATGTAAAGCCCCTGCTCCACAAAGGCAGTTTATTCAACATGATAAGCATAATTTTACTTTAATTATGCGAAATATTTCTCATTTCTAAATTTAAAATAATTTAAAACACTGAAAAAAATTCTTTTGAATAAATGAGCGTTTTCATTCATAAACCGACAGTTCCCTGCAGTCGCAAGCAACACAACCTCCCCAGGCAGAAGCGCGTATTTGTAAAAATATCAAGATGGCGGTTCCAAAATGGCGCTTATTTATTTAACTTACACTGTTTGTCGTTAAATCTTGGAAGTTAAATTTGACCCACTTCCCGGTTTCGGATAAAGCTGAAATTTTGCATACACGTTTAGTTTGGATGACAATGCAATCTGGCCATTTTGTAAAAATATCAAGATGGCGGTTCCAAAATGGCGCCCGATTTTTGAAATTGTGCTCCGCGGCCCTCTGACATGGGGATCAAATGAAAGGATATGACAGGTAGAACACAATAAGCTATGTGGCGTCATTCCAAATTCAAAATGGCGGCCAACACTAAATTGCGGAAAGCTTATAATAGACTAAAAAGTAGAAAATATAACCGATCAACTTCCAATTTTGCACACACTCGTAGTTCGGGTGGTTAATGTGTATGAATGACGAGATGAATAGTTGAGTTAAGGGTGAGTTGATAATAAAGAAGCAATACACGTTACAAAAAATCACAAACAAACACAGAGATGCTGCTGTCAACTAAATTCAACTACTCAAATACTGAACTCATGTCCGTATGCATAATTTCAACTAAACCCAAGTAGCAGAGCTGAGTCGAGTTCAGTCAACCTTAACCCAACTCGACTCCCGTTTACATGTAGTTAGACTTGGTTTCAACTTGAGTTCAACTCATCATGTATAAGTACTAAATGCAATCTGACCTTTTTGTAAAAAAATCAAGAAGACGGTTCCGAGATGGCGGCCGTTTTTGCAATTATGTTCCACCGAGCCCACGACATGGGTATCAAATGAATACAGTAAACTGTGTAACGTAATTTTAAATCCAATAGAATTGCCATCATAAAATGGCGGAATACATATAATAAACTAAAAAGTAGAAAATAAAATAAATGGTTAAAAAATTTTTTTTAAAAAAAATTCTTTTCATTAATTAAAAAATGTACCGAAAAGTAAAAAATAAAAAATATTTTAAAGAAAGCGTGAAATTTCAATTTTAATGAAAAAGTTAATTAAAAGAATGGCGCATTTTTCATCAAAAATTGAAAATATAACTGTAAATCGCGTGAGATTTACAATAACCCTCAATTTTTTGCTTTGTTAATTTCAAATTCTAACAAAATTTTTTGATGAAAAATGCGCCATTCTTTTAATTAACTTTTTCATTAAAATTGAAATCTAAACGGTCTACTGGCGATCTGCTTGTGTGTTTAACCGAGCGTATCAACCAAAGCATTCACAGCTTTGGCGAGTCTAGTCTGGTTGCTCTAGATATATCAAAGGCTTTTGACAGAGTATGGCACCCAGCTCTGTTGAATAAACTCCAAGCTATTGGTATACACTTAGTTCTAAGGAACTGGATTGAGAGCTTTCTTTCAGGCCGTTCAATCAAGGTAGTATTGGACGGCGTCGAATCCAACCCACATGTCATTTCGGCCGGAGTTCCCCAGGTGTCAACTCTCTCGCCCGTACTTTTTCTAATCTTCATTAATGATCTGCTCCCAATCCCCTCCAACCCACTTCACTGCCACTGTAGGAATGTAGCAGCCCTGTCCATACTTTATTGCTATTACCATGGCGACTGTTCCACTGAAATTCAGGACCTCCTGCCTGCACGGCAATACTTTTCCCGCAACACAAGACTAGCCCGCTCGGCTCACCCCCATACCCTACAGCCCCCTCGTTCACGCACAATACGGTTTAGAACTTCGTTTATGAATAGAACAACTGGACTGTGGAATAATCTCCCGCAGTCAGTATTTCCGAACTCGTACAACACCTTATGCTGTAAACATGCTAAGGGCGAAAGTAGTTTCCACAGCGACTGTCAAAAACGAATAGAACACACAGCTTTTCTATGCACACACTCGTAGTTCGGGTGGTTAATGTGTATGAATGACGAGATGAATAGTTGAGTTAAGGGTGAGTTGATAATAAAGAAGCAATACACGTTACAAAAAATCACAAACAAACACAGAGATGCTGCTGTCAACTAAATTCAACTACTCAAATACTGAACTCATGTCCGTATGCATAATTTCAACTAAACCCAAGTAGCAGAGCTGAGTCGAGTTCAGTCAACCTTAACCCAACTCGACTCCCGTTTACATGTAGTTAGACTTGGTTTCAACTTGAGTTCAACTCATCATGTATAAGTACTAAATGCAATCTGACCTTTTTGTAAAAAAATCAAGAAGACGGTTCCGAGATGGCGGCCGTTTTTGCAATTATGTTCCACCGAGCCCACGACATGGGTATCAAATGAATACAGTAAACTGTGTAACGTAATTTTAAATCTAATAGAATTGCCATCATAAAATGGCGGAATACATATAATAAACTAAAAAGTAGAAAATAAAATAAATGGTTAAAAAATTTTTTTAAAAAAAATTCTTTTCATTAACTAAAAAATGTACCGAAAAGTAAAAAATAAAAAATATTTTAAAGAAAGCGTGAAATTTCAATTTTAATGAAAAAGTTAATTAAAAGAATGGCGCATTTTTCATCACCATTGCGCATTCAAAGTTTCTAAACTGATTGTGCAATATAGGAATTCATTAAATAATCTCACAATACAAGGTAATTCACCGGAAACAATTTTTTTTGGATTTAAAAAGGTCAGAAGGTAGAACTTTTTGTAATCATTGAACATTTTCTTAAGTTGGTTGCAAAATTCTATATAATAATTTAGCATATTTTTACGTAATTCCGAAATGCTCTCTAAATTTGTGCTTGAACCATCTTCAGAAATATATTTTTCAAATTCTAGTCCGAAATATATCGCGTCTTTGTTTGATACATCAGTGTTAAAAGACAAAATGTCTGGCTTAATGAAATCTTTCATTACACTAAAAAGCAAAGTTTCAATATTCTGAAGTAAAATATGAATTTTAGTTTCTTCAGATTCAAATATTTTATTATATTGTATTTGTTTACAAGATTTAAATTGTCGGATAAGAACTGTAAATAAACAAAATTCTTCTTATCTCTTAAAAATTTTAAGATTTTAGTTGCAGTACTATTGTTTGGATTTTCGAAACCAAATAGGGTGAAGTAATGGATTAATGGCTGCCACTGCTTTAAATACGATTTACAGATTTCTCTAAAGACAACCACCTTGTTGGACAGTAATAATAATAATAATAATAATAATTATATTTCAAAGAAAGTACACAAGATTTACATCTTTTAGAGTACATAATATAAGGATATAAAAGAAAGAAAAAAAAATATAAAAAGCAAACATAAGCTTAAAATTAAAAATTACAATTAAAATGGAAATTAAAATATGTACTAAAATAGAATTAAAGGATTAAAAATTAAAAATGAGATAGAAATGGGAGAGGAAACAGAGATAGAGAAAGCTAGTGAGAAAAGGAGGAAGAAGATAGAAAGAGCGATGCATGTTTTCTAAAAGTTGTGGCTGTGCTCATTCGCTGTATATGATTTGGAAGACTATTCCAGATTCTCAGGGTATACACAAAGAAGGACCGGCTACCAATTAGGGAAATATGAGCAGGAATCAGAAATTTGATGGATCTCAGGGATTGCAAAGGAAAGAGGAAATCAGAAAGATAGCAGGGACTTTTGGTATAAAAAACTTTATGTAAGAGAAGCAAGGCCATGAGATCAAGGAACTGAAAAAGGTCACAACCCAGTAAAGAATTTTGGACACCCGACACATGTTCAGATCTTCTCATATGAAAAATAAACCTGAGGCAATCATTAAATGCTACTTTGAGACGACAACGGCAGGATGAATCGAAAGAAATATACACCAGCGAGCCGTAAAGGAAATGAGGAACAACAAGAGATTTTATAAGTTTGGCTCGAATATGTGAGAATAACAGATTGCCATGTAGCCACAGTTTACGAAGAGTACCATAGATCTTAGAGAGCATCAAGGAGACATGATTGCAGCAGGAGAGTTTGGAATTCACTACAATACCCAGGTTTTTGGCAGAGTCGACTATTGGAAGAGGAACATTATTAAGTAACAGAGGTGGGAAAACATGTGAGGGCATCGAGCGACGACTAAGGAAAAGTACTTGCGACTTAGATGGATTTAATTTTAGAAAATTTCTAGAACTCCATTCGTTTATTTGAGACATGGTGCTATTGAGTTCAGAGACACAGAGTTCAATTTGGTCAGGAGGACAAGAGATATATAGCTGGAGATCATCAGCATATAGATGAAAGAAGCAGCGACGGATAACAGAGGGAAGATCATTGATGTAGAGGGAAAAAAGCAAAGGACCGAGGACCAAACCCTGAGGCACACCTGCAGGCACACTTAGAAAAGAGGATGTAACATTATTATGACGAACACACTGAGCTCTATTTGCGAGAAGAGAGGAGAAAAGCCGAACAGAAGAAGATGAAAAGCGATATAGTTGACTAAGTTTATGGAGCAGTAGCGAGTGATCTACCGAATCAAATGCTTTAGAGAAGTCAAGAAGAACTAGTATTCCAGTATCACCACGGTCAAGGGCGGAACGGAGATCAGTTGTTACTTTCAATATAGTAGTTTCGCATCTGTGGGATTTACGGAAGCCAGACTGGAATTTAGAAAGGAAGTTACAAGAATCAAGATACCGTGAGATTTGGGTAAATAAGATTTTCTCAAGGACTTTGGCCAAGAAAGGAAGAATACTTATAGGGCGAAAGTCTGATAAATCGGCAGGGGAGGACTTTTTAGGAATGGGAGTCACAATGGCTTTTTTCCAGAGTGAAGGAACTTGGGAGGTTGTCAAGCAATAGTTAAGAATATGTGTGATGGTTTCAATGATTAGAGGGGAGAGAATCTTAAGAAAGCGAGGGGAGATTCCATCATATCCAACGCTATTGGACGAAATGGAAAGCAATATTCGAAGAACTTCAAGTGCATCCACACAACGGAAATTAAAACCATCAGAGTAAGTGAAATTGGGAGAAGAAGGATCGGAAGGGAAAGACAGCGAGGAATACTGAGGAGATTGAATGAAAGATGCATTGAGTGAGTTAACATCAACATCAAATGAATTAATCTCAGAGGTATGGATGCCTAAAGATCGAAGGTTAGACCAAAGTTGCTTAGTGGACAAAGAAGGATCAAGTTTGCGGGAGTAAAATGCACGTTTAGCAGATTTGACTTTGCTGTTGATTAAGTTACGAATATTTTTGTACTCACTGAGGTAGCTCAGGATCCTTGTTCTGCGATAGCGTCTGTACAAGTACTCACGCTCAACAATCAATTTGCGGATTTCATTAGAAAACCAGGGGCAAGTTGGAGATTTACAACGTCTTCTTGTAGTTAGAGGGACACATTGATTATATAGTGATTGTATGAAAGAATTAAAGAGATCAACCTTAGTATCAACGCAGGTTGTATTATGGATATCAGCCCAAGGTAAAGTGGAAGTAATTTCAAAAAGGCGAGCAGAATTGATATTGTTGAAGTCCCGGTACGAATAAAAATTAGGCAGAGGGGGGCAGAGAAAATTAAAACGAAGGGAGAGGAAGAGAAGATCATGGTCAAGATAGCTGGGAGGAGAAATTTGGCTATGTTTAAACACTAAATTTGTGGAAGTAGCAGTGAGAACATCAAGGAGCGATGGATTATGGCAATTTAAAAATGTTGGCAGTTGATTTAGTATATGCAAATCCAATGACTCCAGAAAGTATTTGAGAGTGTTCGCACGTTCATTGGTCAACATTAAAATCGCCAGCAGCAATTATGCTATCGTAATGACGGGAGAGACTCGATACAAGATCAAAGAAGTTACTAGCAACATCAGGAGTAAACACATTAGGAGGACAATAGACACTAACAACAACACACTTGTCATATGGCGACTTTATTTCTACAGCAATAAATTCAAATAGTGAGCCAATGGAGTGGCCTACTACCTTTGAGCAGAGAGAGGAGGTGACATATATTGCAACACCACCCCCAGTACGACCCATACGATCATTCCGGTGCATGCGAAAGGTAGGTAAGGCAGCATAGGAAGATGGGATTTCAGGTTTCAGCCACGTCTCATTTACTACAATAACATGCAATTTAGTGTTATCGAACAAGTATCTCAATTCATCAATTTTATTTCTTAGGCTTCTTGCATTCATTATACATACATTCAGCCCTGAGGAGGAGGAGCAGAGCATATTCAGTAGCCTTCCTTCATTGTGTACTCTATCAGAGGAATACATCAATATTTAATGAGCAACAAAGCCACATCACTAGAATCAACATGCAGAAAGAGAATAGAGACAGTGAAGGAAAAGGTGAAGCAATTTGAAGAAAGAAGAATAGAAGAAGAAGATTTGAGGAAATTCTTATTTCTAACATAACAAACAAAATTATTTATATAAAATAAAAAAAATAAAATAAAAATCTGAGTACTGTAAAATCTTATGTATTTCGACACAAAATTCATTTTGGAAATCTTGGAAATCAGATATCCTTTTCGGACTATGCGAAAAATGTAAGTATATATGTTTGTTACTATCTATTACATGGGTGGCCAACCCAAATGATATCGCGGGCCACTTTGCAAAATCATTATGATCCCGCGGGCCAAGGTTGTATATGTACATATATGTATAGTGATTCAAATTTTAAGTAAATGTAATTTTTTAGATGTGAAAATTTAAAACAACAAAAAAAATCATTAGTATTAATTTTATTGATATTCATATAATAATAAATATTTAATGGTTAATGAGATATTTGTTTCTCTTTTCTTTCACTAAGCTTTTCTAAATCTATCTCAATACAGGTATTTGCACATCGCAGTTGGTGTTGCAAGTTTTCGTCAGACAAGGTGGCGCGATATTGATTTTTTGTAAATTTCATTTTGGAAAAAAACGATTCGCAGATATATGTTGAACCAAAAGAGCTTACAACTTTTTGTGCCAGACATCTCAAATTACTAAACTTTTCTTTTGTTACATATTTGTTATAAAATTCAATTTTTGAATCTGATGACTGAAAAATTACTTTTAATTCATTATTGCATTGTAAGTCAATTAATTCCATTTGCAAATTTTCTGGAACCGTCTCAATAGCAACGTTAAGGGAGATGAATATATTTCAAATAATTTGTCGTGTTTGCCTAATAAATTAGTAAAACGACAGTCAAAAGCAGTTATAAGTTTTCTTATTTCTTTGGCATATTTGGAGCAATTGTTACATTCTGGATTTGTGAAGTTTTTCAACAGCGGAAAGTGATGAATGTTATTATTTTCTAACTGGGATTCAAACAGCACTAATTTCCTCTGAAAAGCTTTGATATGGTTAAATGCATCGATTATTAAGTTATGTTTTCCCTGTAACAATATATTTAATTGGTTTAGTTTTTCTACTATTTCCACTAAAAAACATAAATCCAACAACCAGTCATCGTTACTTAATTCCGGCACCGGGGCTTGCTTGTCATTCATAAACAAATTGATTTCTTGGCGTAACTCAAAAAATCGTTGCAAACATTTTCCACGACTTAACCACCTGATCTTGCTGAAATAAACAATGTCACCGTATTCAGAATCTAATTCGATCAGAAATTGCTTAAATTGTCGATGCTGGAGTGCATGTGATCGAATGTAATTCACTGTTTTTATGACCACTTGCATAACATGATTCATTGATAACACTTGGGCACATAAATTTTGTTGATGAAGCAAACAGTGAATAATAATTATATCGTCGCTTTTGATATTATTTGCTTTTAATTTATTCATCAGTAATGTTATAGCTCCCTTATTTTTACCTACCATAGCTGGGGTGCCATCAGTTGTTATTCCAGTAAGAATTTTCAAACTTAGTTTATTTTCACTTAAAGAGTTATCAATAGCTTGGAAAATATCTTCTCCTGTTGTAGTATCTTTCAAACTGATCATGTTTAACATTTCTTCTGTTACTTGAAATGATTCATTTATTCCACGAACGAATACTACAAGTTGAGCTGTATCTGAAATGTCTGTACTTTCATCAAATGCTAAAGAAAAATATTTAAAATCTTGACCGTGAAGATTTGCGACAATTTCATTTGAAATGTCGTTAATTCGACGACATATTGTTTGTCAAGATAAACTTATGTTTGAAAATAGTTTGATTTTATCAGGCATGACATCCTTTACAACAGCTTCCAAGCATTCTTTTACTAATTCACCATCCGAAAAGGATTTCATTCTCTTTGCAATTAGAAGTGATACAGAGTAAGATGCCTTAACAATTTTAGATGGTTGCTGCAATGCTGAACTTAACATTCTTTGTTGAGATTTTAATTGCAATTTTATTTCTGCGAGTTTTAATTTTTTCACTTCATCTTTTAATTTCAAATAATCACCATGTTTTGTTTCGTAATGCCTTCTGACGTTGAATTCTTTACACACCGCGACAGTTTCTCGACAATTTAAACACATTAATTTAAAGTTTTCCATAATGAAAAAGTATTTTTCTTCCCATTGTTCATTGTATTGCCTATTTTCGTCCACAATTTTTCTTTTCTTTGTACTCACACTGAAACTTTTATTTATTTTTTTTTAAACTGACTTTATGTTTATTTTTTTGAGTTTACTTGCACGGATTTATATGAAATATAATAAAAAAAACTATTCTGCGCTCATAACACACTAGCTCGATGTTAACGAAAGAACTGTGCTACGTTTGTTTTTTTCTGCCACCTCCATCACACTCAAATTTTGTTGCGGATGCGGTCTTTATATTGAATTCTTACCGAGAAAAGTAATTAAATCTCAACCAAATCAATTCTTCGATTTTTATCCATCAACCCGGTTATGGCTAATACTATATAGCAGGCGGTGAATTTTAATAATTGCTCATAACTGGCTATATTTTTTGCTCTTTCATATTTTGAAAACCTTTTCGTAAAAAATATTTTGTTAAATCATGCTGAAGCTCGCGGGCCGCAACATTTTCCGCGAAGGGCCGCATGCGGCCCGCGGGCCGCGGGTTGGCCACCCCTGATCTATTACTTCAGACGGAAGCATTTTCGATGCATGGGACACACAGAAATTTAGCGAATGTCAGCTACAGCCAGTCGAAAATAATTTACTGTTGGTTTGAATTTGAAGCAACCTTGTGTTAACTCCATTTAAATCTCCTATCATTACAGAAGCATTATCTGAACCAAATCCTATAATATTATTACATTATTTTCTTCAAATATCCTTATAATAAAATTGAATATTTCTTCTGAATTTGACTGTTTAAGTTCTACTAAGTGAAAAAATTTATCCTTGATAGAATTTACCGCTTTATCAAAATAACGGACTATAAGAACTAAACATTTTTTGCAAGACAAATCTGTTGTTTCGTCTATTATAATACTAAAATTCTTGCATTTAATATCTTTACATATTCTACTTAAGGCGTATGGACCTAAAACTACTTTGGCCAGAGGCATTGGTTTCTTTCGACAGCACTTAACAGCATCGTCGAGATTTTTTTGTTTAAAAAGCACACTGATTAATTTACTGATGTTCCCAATCTGATTAAATGATAAATTGTGTCGTACGCAGTGCATCACAAGAGTGAGTTCTGTTTTTATTTTCGCATATTTCTTACTTTCTATGTTATTTTGAAAACATTCCCGAATAGACCTCTTTCTTTTCGCCTCCTCTACCCGTTTCTTATGAAAACTTCCTTCCTCATGCCTTTGAAGGAACGTTTTATTGTTTACAATACCTTTTAAGCAAACTTTACAAAAAGCTGTAAAATTCCGTTCCTCTAGCCAACTAAATAACAGCTCCCATTCTGTTCTATATTTTTGAAAATATTTTTTGCGCTTTATTTTATTCGACTCCGCAGCCGCGCCGGCAGTAGCCGCTGAACTCCCACAAGTAAAATCTACACATTCTTCCTCCATAATACCGGAGTTGTCTTCACAAGACTTGTCTTTGCTCGACCCATTTTCACTAAAAATTACGTAATAAAATGTCCTAAAATATTCACTTTTCAATAGAAACTACCTACTTACTCTTCAATACTAGTCAGGGGCTTAAAATATTTTAGAATTACTGCTCAATTTATGGCTCACGCACTGCTCTAAGTTGCCGATGTTGAATATTAATGTTTAAGAAGTCAATCGGTTGTCAAATATTAATTATTAACGCGGCTAAAATTTCAGGGTTGCCAATACTATAAAGCCATGCCATAAAAACGAAGCGCTCCGTTTTCGATGATAAAGTTTTCTCAGTTCGCGCAATATCGTGCAGGAAAAAATGACCACATACGTACGCACACACACACACACGCATACTTCCTCCCAATTTTTTGCTTCAAATGCTCCTGGGACCTTGAAAGATGAAAATACGTCGAAACTTTCGATTTCGATTTTCGGACCGATTACAATAACTTCCCATACTGTTGAAGTGCTAATGAAATGGTCTGCAAGTGCAATAGGTAAAAATTATTAAATTATCAATATTATATTATTAACGCTTTAAAGAGCATAGGGTATAAGAATTTGGGTACAAGCTGACAATGGTTTCGTGTTGAAGTGCTACTGAAATGGTGAGCATGTGCAATTGGTAAAAATTATTAAATTATGAATATTATATTATTAACCCTACAAAATAGGGTATAAGATCATTAACCAAAATGTGGAAGAATTATATATTTATTTTTGGAAATGGGTGGAAGCTCTGTCTAATAGAAAGTACGCGCTTACAGAGTAGCCAGGCCAATGACCACAGGAAGAATAGTGAAGAACCTACTGCGGGACTTTTTACAAGTACAATTTCATAATATCAATATTTATGGATTTCTGGGGGGGGGGGGGGTATTGAAGAAGGTGGTGATGAACCCTGCGTTTGAACTCTTGGATGTTGTAGGAGCTCGGAAAAACTGACTGCGAGAGGTTATTCCACAGTCGAGTTGTTCTATTTACAAACGAATTCATATCTTGTTGAGTGGGTGAAAGGGGGAGTTGCAGGTGGAGGGAATGAGACGAGTGGGCTAATCTGGAGTTGCGGGTATAGGATTGCCGTGGAGGCAGGAGAGCGTTTAGCTCGGAGGAATAGTCACTATGAAAGTAGCGATAAAATTTTGTCAGTGCTTCTACATTCCTACGGTGGCTCAAGGGGTCGATGGTGGAGCAAGTGGTGTCGCCATCAATTAGTTTAAGGGCCCTTTTTGGACCTTATCTAACCATGCTAAGGTGGTTATTGGAGCGCCGCCCCAAACGATGGAGTTATATTGGAGAAGAGGCCGAATCCGCAACAACCAGCTGCTACAACGAGTCGACTGACTGACTGACCACCGTGCCGAACGTGTTTCCGCGAGTTCTTCATTAATTTAAAAATTCTTTCGCCCATTCCTATCCGTAATTAATTTAATTCTTTTAATTATTAAAACTAGTTCTTAAATTCATTCCGCGAGTGATATATATTTATATCAGAGAGTGTTAATATAGTAATTGCTAATCTAATTACTTCACTACATATAATTGGACTTTGGACTTTTAATTAATTTCGTAACCGTCAAAATTCACAATGAACAAGTGCAATAACAATAACTGCTCAGCTGCCAACCTACACGCTGAAGAAAACGAATGGGTAACGTGTAATGGATTATGCGAAAGCTCTTTCCATGCTTCGTGCATTGGACTGTCCCGCCCGGCCATCAGATAAGGCTGCTTTGCAAAGCAGCAAAATTAGGATTTGAGATGAAAAAGCAGCGGCAGAATTCTCTGCTGCTTTTCTTGTCACGTGACCAGTGTAAGCCAATAGAAACAATTCTCTGCCGACGGTTCTGCTTCTCTGCTTTGGATCTGATACAGCCTATACTTGAAAGAATTTCGGAGAGCTTTCAAGTTCTACTGCGCTGATTGTAAGTCCATCAATCTATCTCACATATTACTAGCTGTTAAATCCAATAATTATAACGTCATTAATTTGAGTGAGAATATCAATAATATGAGAACGGACCTCGTAACTCGCAGTGAAAAAGCTGTCAATATGGAGAAAAATACGCTCCTTCTCTTAGAGAACGTCGATGAGCTTTCGCTTGCGGTCGATCGTAATAATTATCAAAGTTATTCCAAAAACTTTGAATTAATTAAATCTAGACTAGACAATCTATCCATTAAGGATAGTGCAAACAATGACTATATGATCGACAACATATCCAAGATTATGAGATTTGGATTGAACTGTATTAGCTCGTGTATGAAAAAGATAAAAATTAATACAGACAATGATCCATGTATTAAGCACGAGCAATCACAGCTAATATCCAAAATCTGCGGCTCTTTTGACTAGCTCTCTGTATTGGACGACACAATGACCCAGCTTAAAGCGGACTTAAAATTGCAGTTCTCCCATCTTGGAACGGAGCTTTCTAATTTAAAGGATTTAATGAAAGTCATTCGCGAAATCAAACCCTCTCCCCCCCAATAACATCGTGATAGATGCTGAACCAAATGTTCGGACAATTTCACTCTCCGAGGAACTGGATGATCACCGCTTAAATTGGAAGGATAATTTCACCATCGGCTCTCCCAATTTAAACACTCTCCACCAGCAAACACTGTCGATTTCCGCTGGCCCATCTCAGAACTTGCCATCTGTTCACCTTCCGGAAACAGTGAATAAATTTGGAACTACGTGGTCTCTTGAAGAGTGGGAAAGGAGACTAGAAAAAATCGACTCTAAAAACAGGTTGCTTGCAACAGCAAAAAACACCAAGCAACAATTAAAAAGACCTCAAAGGGTCAATAAAAAAAAACACCATCAATATCTCTCCATTAGAAGAGGCCACCTCAACTTATTTCCTCAAGGGCGTGCCAGCGAAAGCAGATTCTTCTTGGGTGAGCAGCGTATTTCAAACAAATTTCTGCGTGAAACTTCTGAGCTGCAAAGAATTATGCAAAAATAGGAAATTCAAGAGTCTCAAAGTAGTCTTCCCTACAAAATACGAGTGGTTGTTCTTCCATTCAACTGACACCTTTAGATGGAGAAACCTAACACTCAGCCGATGGATAAATAAATCTAAGATAGCAATAGATAACAATAAATCTAAGATTAATAGAGTAATAGGTGTACCGAATAAAACCAATCCAATCACAGTTTTAAGCCACAATAGATCAGATTCACTACCCCAGCATGTAAGTTCCTCTAATATTAATCGTGTTCCTACTAAAACTATTAATATGACTAACACTTTTCCGACTTCTTCTAATCCGAATACTACTAACGCTAATACTACAAACCCACTAACAATCAATACAGTACGCCATACTACTCACAATCCTTACCCTAACTTCGCTCGTAGTCACGTCATCGTCGGCGGTCGTTCCTTCGCTGACAATAATTCGATTCCGACACAACTTCCTTCAGTTAGGAATGACACACGGGAATCGGTGGATATTTCTATAAGCCGCAGCAACAACATTCCTATCACAAAACCCGCTTTCTTGGACCCATTACAACCACCGATTGTAAAAAAACACCTTGATCTCGGCGGATTCGAGTGATAGTCGGTATTTGCTATCTCGGTTACGAGAAATGAAGGTTTATGACAATGTTAGGTAGGCTTTTCCTCGCCTACATGCATAATAAGCCTGATTCTACCTGTATTCATGGTAAAACAAGGACCAGCCTTACCATCGCGATCCAACAGGAAGGTTTTCCCACGGATCATGCTGCCTTGCTCGAATTGTACACTAGGTACCACGAGCATTTCGGCGTTAACTCCCAACAAGTCGACAAGGATCTCTCCGCTTATGCTGCTCATGTCAGATCGCAACATGTTTCACAGCTCCAAAAAAGCCGCGATGAGGCGAATAGATATTACCGCCCATAACTAGTTACTTCCCCAATTGCCGATCCCTCCCCGTCGCTTCTCCGTAAACCTATCCTACCCGAGATAAGAATCTTTTACCACAACTGTAGTGGTACTCCAAATCATGTCGTTATAATGTACTTGTACTCACCGAAACCTGGTTAAATGATTCATTCCTAAATGAAGAAATTTTGGACAGCAGCTGGACAATCTACAGGTGCGATAGAGACTACAGTTCCACTGGTCTCCCAAGAGGGGGTGGAGTCCTTATAGCTGTCAAAAACTCTTTAGATAGTGAATTGATTACGACTCCTCGTTCAAAATCCTTTGAACACGTCTTCATACGTATCAAATCTGCCCTGAAGCATACATTCATCGGCACGATCTATATCCACCCTAATTCCGACGAATCTAATTATGATGATTTATTACGTATAGTGGAGGAAGTTAACGAGACTCTCCGCGATAACGACATCATATTTATACTAGGCGATTTTAACCGGCCAAACATTTCTTTCATCCCTGACGAGGAAGATAATAAATTACTTTCAATTAATGTCATTAATGCCGTCGATATAAAGCTTATCGACACTTTTTACGGTAATGATCTTTGCCAAATTATTGGACAACCAAATTCTTATGGTAAATGGCTAGACCTTATCTTCACCAATTTATACGAGGAGGTGAATATTCTACCCGTCTCCGACGAGGATAACTTTTTCACTAACTCTATACACCACTCCGCATGGTCACTCGAGCTAAATTACTCAGTCCCTAATCATCATACATCATATAACAATACAATTGTTTATGATTTTAAGAATGCGGACTTGGACAGTATTGGCTTTGATTTATCCCTAGTCGACTGGGAACATAGGCTATCTAGTAATGCTCTTGACGAGATAGTATCATGTTTCTACGATATCATCTTCAACACCATCGACAAATATGTACCCAAAATTAAAAAAACGGGATAAAGTATCGGAACCATGGCTGGATAGAGAGACTAGATTTCTCCGTAATCAAAGAAATAAATTATATAATATGATAAGAAAAACCACGTATGTAAACGAGCGATTGAACTCCGAATACATCAGGTTAGCCTCAGAATTTAATCTTAGGTCTCGCGAGGCCTACACTACATATATTAATTCTGTTGGCGATAACATCATAAGTGATCCCAAAAAATTTTTTGATTATGTTAATTTTAAACGGAAAACCTCGGGGTACCCAACGACAATGACGAATGGTAGAAAACACTCCTCGTGCCTTCAAATAATTTGCAACATGTTCGCTGATAGGTTTGGGGAAATTTATAGCCCCATGTCCAGTGTAACAACCAATCTAACTAGTGGGTACGCTGACACCCAGCTAATAAATGGTATATCTCTTTCTGTTGACGAGATTTTGACGGGTCTGAACAATCTTGACATTAAAAAAGGTAATGGTGCCGACCTTCTCCCTCCTATTTTCTTGCAGAGCTGCTCAAAACATATTGCATTCCCTCTTCATCTCCTCTTTAACAAATCTTTATCGTTAGGAAAGTTTCCCACGCTATGGAAGAAATCCTACCTAACACCAATCTACAAATCCGGTGATAAGCACTCGGTGGACAACTATAGGGGCATTGCCATTTTATCATCAATTCCTAAGCTTTTTGAAAAACTGGTTTATGACAAGATTGCCCCTCTTATCGACCCATACCTTAACGAACAACAGCACGGTTTTCGGAAAGGGCGTTCAACAACTTCTAACCTCATGGTCCTAATCTCCGAATTGCTATGCGGAATGGAGAGCGGCCATCAATTGGATGCTGTGTACACTGATTTCAGCAAGGCCTTTGATCGAGTGGATCACGCCATCTTAATTGCAAAATTATTAAAATTTGGAATATCAGGTCCTGCCCTGGAATGGTTAAAATCATATCTGAATGGAAGAACACAGGTTATCAGATTCCAAGGATTTATATCTAATGAGATCGAAGTAACCTCTGGTGTTCCTCAGGGCAGTCATCTTGGTCCTCTCCTTTTCAATATTTTCATCTCTGATCTGTCGGAAAAACTAATAAATATTCCTCACCTCTTCTACGCAGATGATCTTAAAATCTATAGCGTCATTAAGACCCAAAGTGATGTTTCCTTCATGCAGGCGAAACTGAATGCCTTACAAGACTGGTGCACTACGAACAAATTGCAACTTAACACCAGCAAATGCCATGCAATTACCTTCTCCCGTGGAAAAAACGCACAGAAGCAGGACTATTATCTGAATGGCATAATGTTGAATGAGGTCGATCATATCGTAGATCTAGGCGTGGTTCTAGACAAAAAACTCAATTTCAACCTGCACTACGATTATATCACTGCCGGAGCCAACAAACTTCTTGGTTTCATAAAGAGAAGAGCCAAAGAGTTCGATAATGTATGGGTCACAAAAACACTCTTCTGTTCTCTAGTCCGCCCTATCCTGGAATACGCGTGTCCTATCTAGGATCCCATATTCCAAGTAAGCAGCAGGCGGATCGAATCCGTTCAAAAGAGATTTCTCCTCTTCGCCCTGAGACATCTACACAACCCACATGACTACCAAACCCTACCGCACTACTTGGACAGGCTCAAAGTGCTTGATCTCATGCCGCTATCTAGCAGGAGAAAATTGCTCATATCTTGCGTTGCCTTTGACGTCCTAAGTGGAAAGCTTAAAGTGCAATTTCTGTCGGACAAGATCAAATTCAATGATGTAGTCCGCCACACACGACACACTAAATTACTTAGGGAATATCCACACCGTACCGATTACGCAAGGAACGAGCCCGTCAACAGATGCTGTATGGTTTTCAATAGCCATAGCTGCTGTTTTTCCCCTTCACTCAACAAGGCATCCTATAAGAAAATACTCAGATCCCTACTAACATCCCCCCTCCTTGACAATAGTAGGTAATATAAAAAGACTGTTATACTATGTTATAATTTAAGTTGTTATGTATACGTAGTTTAAGTGTGCCTTGTTTGGCGAATTAATAAAATAAAAATAAGAATGTAGGATTTATAAATAACAGCACGGGCCGATGGCTGGAGGAGGAACTTGCACCTCTTAAGAAATCCCAAGCATTGAGATCCTTGTTTGGCGATTTGGAATATGTGGTCATTCCATCGCAAGTCTTTGGCTAAAGTCACGCCTAAGATGTGTAGGGATGGGTCGGCCTTTAGTTTAACGTCATCCACTTTCAAGGATAGTGAGGTGTTGATCTTTTTCTTTGAAATAATACAGTACTTGGTGTTGGTGGGGTTGAATTCAACACGATTCTTCTCTCCCCAATCTAGAATGAGTTCAATGTCATGATTAATAGAGTTGAACATTAGTTCACGATCATCAAGACAGGATCTGGCATGATTCTGTCGTGTATCGAATCTGTACGAGTAACGTAGAGTACCGTCGTCAGCGAAGCTGAGAAGTGGGTTGGAGGGGACTGAAAGTAGATCATTTATAAAAATGAGATATAGGGCCGGTGAGAAAATTGACCCCTGTGGGACTCCCGCAGAGATGGGGTCAGATTCAGATTTGACGCCATCCGTTCCTTAATTGAACGGCCGGAAAGGAAACTCTCAACCCACGTATACAGAAGCGAGTCAATTCCAATAACTTTGAGTTTAGCTAACAAGGCTGAGTGCCATACTCTATCAAAAGCCTTGGAGATATCCAAAGCAACCAAACTGGATTCCCCAGATCCATGCAAACTTTGATGGAGGTGCTCTGTAAGGCAAACTAAAAGATCACCAGTGGATCTTTTTTGACGGAAGCCATATTTTTTGTCGTTGATAAGTTGGTTGGATTCTAAATATCCCATTAGCTTTTTGTTGATTTATCGTCTCCATGGTTTTGGAGAGAATAGAAGTAATTGCTATTGGACGGTAGTTGGAGAGATCGCTGGAGTCACCTTTTTTCGGTATTGGCTGAACATGGGCAATTTTCCAAGAATCTGGATAAACTCCGGAGAAGTATGATAGGGCAAAAAGTTTGCGCAGAGGTTTAGCCAAAGGTGAGGCGCATTGTTTTAAAACGATGGGGGGTATATTATCGGGTCCAGTGGATTTATTGGTGTCGAGCTCTTTGAGACACCTGTACACCTCGCGAGTCCTGAAGAAAACCCTGGGTATTAAATGACCATTGAGCTCGAGAACCGGGGGTAGCGTACCAGTTTCGGGTAGAGAAGAATTTAATGCAAACAGAGATGCTAGTAAATCGGCCTTGGATTTGCTGTTTGTTATCACCTTCTCATTGTGGATAAGTGAAGGAGTTGTGGATGAAGTGAAATTCTTCTTAACAGTGATTTGATGGAAGGAGCTAAATAAAGCTGGGTCCGAGCTTTTAAACATTTTTAGGAGCTTTGCTGGGGTAGATGCGCGGAATTTCACGGCGATTGACAAAATCTATACATATGGCTTAAAATACGTGTATGGCCGTTAATTCTTTTTCTATAGTTGATTTGTTCGCTTCTCCTGGCGTAAAGGTCTTTCTTTCAAATGCTATAGGGCGTTTTATTCAGTTTATATTTTGCGAAAGTATTGCTCCACTTGCTGCGTTAGAAGCATCTGCAAATCTGGATGTAGCAATATTGTGGGAGGCATGAGTGTTTTTCTTAGTTTTTCTAAGGCATCTTGCTGGTTTTCTGTCAGCACAAACTTCGCTTTTTTTCTTAATATGTAGTTTGTTCAATGGTAATGCAATTTCCGCGAAATTTGGTACAAATCGCCTATAATAGTTACAAAAAGCTACAAATCTTCTTACTTCGTCCGCATTTTCAGAAGTGGGATAGTTTTTGATAGCTTCATATTTGGAAGGGTCCGGACTGACACCTTCGACTGTTATTTTATGGCCAAGGTACTTGACTTCAGTTTGAAAGAACTGATATTTTTCAGGGTTTAGCTTAAGATTTCTCTCTCTCAGCCTTTTTAAGACGGTTGTTAGATTTTCCAGGTGGTGGGCTTGGGAGCACCCGATCACAATATTGTCATCTATGTAGAGGAAAGCTACCTCTGGTGTTAATCCCGCCATGGACGCCTTTTCAAGAGGGATTTGATGGAATCCTGACATGAGATCTAGTGTGGTGAAGTATTTGGCTCTTCCCATTTGATCTAGTATACCTTTTTATTAAGATTTCTAAAATCTACTACCAACCGCCATTTCTTCTTTTCGTTGGTAGATTTTTTTGGTAGTAGGAGCATAGGTGAGTTAAAGTGAGACACTGAGTTCCCAATAATGACATCTTCTAACACTTTTGCTACTTGTCTGTCTATTTCACTTTTGTGCGTCTCTGGTATCCTGTAGTTCTTTGTAAAAAACCGGTATGTTGTCAGGTTATATTTGTTGGTTGTAGAAGTTATGGGTGGTTAGAGGCTCGTCCTCTAACGCGAAAATGTCTGCATATTCTATGCACAATTCCTGGAATTGTGTCTGGATTTCTTGAAGATTTATTTTGTTTAAGATATTTTTTTGATGATTTGTGGTTTTCGCTTTTGTCGGGGTTATTTCATAATTTGTCAGTGGTTCATACTGAATTTTGTATTTATTTAGCACTATCAATTTATTCGTGGTGTTCAGGATTTTTATTATTGGGTTTGCTGAATTCGTTATGGTACCCGCTATGAACACTCCTGGCCTAATCTCTTGGTTTTCTACATGGGCGTAGCAATGAATTTTTGCTGGGGTGGACCAGATTTTAAACCACCATTAATTACCGACTCACAGTGGGGCTCGCTCATAGAAGGTTCTGCTCAAAACTCAATTTTCAAAATGTGGAAATTTTTCAAAAAAATTGTATAATTGTAGTTGTAATAATGTATCAGATCACGTGTAGAAATATTTAGTCGCTGACTGCTATGAGTCATCGAGCGCATGAGCATAAAGTTCATAGTTTAGGCAAAATAATACTTCTGCGAAAAAGGAATGCCAGTTTATGCGTTTACGATATCAAAACATTAATTTCTAACGTTTAACGATAAAATTTATGGAAGTGTATTATGTCGGTGATCAAGCAAGGTATGTTGATTCTTATATAATTTTGTATTATAAGTTCATCGGTTTATGATACAGGGCTTAAAATTTGTGGTAGTGTGTATTTTCTTGTAGAGGGTTTTTTAAATGACATTTTCTCGAAAACGCGCAAAGTTTTAAATGGGAGGTATGCACGTTACCTAGCCACCTTGATAGGTCGATCGATAATAATCGTGTTCCGGCTCCTCCAAAAACCGGTGACAAAATCGTCACAACGTTATCCTCAATGCTGTTTTTTATCGTGTTCAGTTCGGAAGATCGCTGTGTGGCTAGCCAGCTTGACATCATGCTGGCGGTTTTCATCATTATTTAAACAATGAGATGAGCGACAAAATTATTTTTGACGTCACAATTAGCAACAAATTAGCGACAAATCATAGATCCAGACCCACGTGCGCCGGCTCTTTGGCTACCTAGTTTAATATATGTATACACCTGCGGTTACCATGGAGATATAAGCGCGCCAAAAAGTACATTTGTACTGCGCATTTAAGGGTGTACATATCATATATACTGAGTTTCTATTGGAGCCGAGTTGAGTTGGATTTGAATTTAAAACTCAACGACTTAACTATTTATTTCTGGTTGTATTCCGCGTTAAATGTTACGTATATGGGCGATTCTCCAGAACCTTTAACCTGAGCTAATTGGAAAAATGAAATTTCAAATTGATAGCACAACCGTGCCATGATATTTTTTGTGTTTCTTATTTCATAAATAAATGTTTTCTGATGTAGAACATTAAAAAATTCAATGCGCATTTTTTTTATGACATGGTTGTATTGACATGGTTACAATTTTGACATCAAATTTGACATGGTTACAATTTTGACATTCGCTTAAATTACTTTTTTTAAGATTCATGAAACAATTTAAGTGAAGGAAACGTTACATATGATTTAATTAGTTTCAATACGTCATAAGAAATTTTACGGGGATGAATTTAATGTAATATGAGCAAATTAATTGCAGTTACAATTTTGACATTTAAATGTAACCTACGTTCATGTTACCCAGTTTTGCCCAAAAATCAACCGATTTCAACTTATTTTTGTCACAAAATGTATGCACATGTTCGTTAGTGTCTGAACAATAAGTGCATTTAAAAAAAATTATGATAAAATTTTTTTTTTTTTTTTTTTTTTTTTTTTATGTCAAAGACTAGAGTCTCAGGGAAGACCCTTTATACTGCCGACAATCTATTTTCGTCATATAGAGTGCAATGTCGAACAGCAGCTCTAGTCGGGGAAGGAAGGAACTGTGCCGCACCTACCCGCGATATTTTTCAGTCCACCTACTTCCAACCATTACTATTGCGACTTTTGGCATCGGGGCATCGAGACAATTCGGAGTACTTCGACTTACCATGCGGGTTACAACTTTGACGTCAAAACCTAGGGACAAACTTCAGAGTTGTTTTTTGGAAAATATAGCGATTTGACACTGCACCGAACACAACTGCATTTTTCCTTAAGAGTTAAACTACAACTTTTCACTTTTCACTATTTGTTTCAACGCTTCCTATCACAAATATAAATAGTTTTTCAATCAGATTAGCGCTAAAGACAGGCCGAAAAGTGACAGGTAACGGAACATTTTTTCTAATTTTATTGCAATATATCGTTTTAAATGACTTCGTACTTATATCTTATTGTTCATTAATAGTTTCTTAACATTATTGATAGCTTCTTTTATTTTTAATCTTCTTATAAAAATTGTTAGTCATAAAAATTTCGAAGCGACAAGCAGGTTAAAGGTTCTGGAGAATCGGCCATATATCAAATGAACTTAGCTCCTGACTTTTTGCCTTTTCTTCCGTAAGAGATTATACTCTTTTTCTAAAGCTGGTAATAAGTTTTGCATTGCGTTACGAGCGTGCAAGTTATTTCCGAAGCAGAATTGTCAACTTAGTGGTTTTGCCACTAGAACTGGTAGTTTATAGTTGCCTTTAGTGAGGAAAAAATCTAGTGGTTAGAAGGTTTTTTTTTTTGTGGTAATAGGAAAGTGTACAAGTATACAAAATTAGTATTGGCCATTCACTAAACCATAATAAGACATCAATTACCACTGACCTAATGATTCACTTAAATAAAAAACAAAAGTTTTTTGCCAAAGTGTAATGAAACCAAAAATACCACAAATTTTTCGTATGAAATTCTGCAGCTTAAAGACACATCAAGAATGACTCGCTTTAACGTTTAACTTTAGTTCGAGTCCAGTTGGGCGAACTGAGGTCTGTTTTAAGGACCATCCGCACTACATAAACTTAGATTCCACGTGCTTTTGGCCGTAAGGCGTTTGAAAAGAGCACGCGTGTACTTTTACCCCCCTATTCTAAAAGCAGCTATAAGTCACAACACAATCATAATAGAAAACCTATACTAAATCAAAAGTAACTTAGAATCGAAGTAGGAATGAAATAAACGTAACTTCTCTTAGCATTGACATAAAAACCAAAAGAAAGAATTTCATAAGATGTAAGCGTGAGCCCCCAAACCTTGTGACTTATGACTGGTCACAATTTTAGAACAGGGGTGATAATTTTCTGAATCGGGAGTCATTCATCATCATCATCATTGCGCTCCTTTAATCCCTCATGGGACATAGGGCGGAGTTGAGAGTGATATCTAGAATTATTAGATTTATGTTGGATCCTAAAGTAAGAACTAACCTGAAAGCGAATAATTTATGAGCTTTTTAAAAATGAATAATAATTAATCTACATTCACAAAAAACCAATTTTCATTTGAAAGGCCGTACGCGCTTTTGTAAAGCCCGTATTGTGTGAACGTACAATGCAACTTTTTAATTCCAGACTATTGTCCACGCAGTTTTGCCGCACTACCCTTGACATTAAAAAGGTAGTAAAACAATCACAAAACTCTTTATGAAAAATAGGCAAAAGCGCGTAAGAGCTGAGTTCGCGTAATGTGGATCCACCATTATCCTCAGTTGAATATATGGAAATTGTATGCGAATTGAGGCTATTTTCAAGTTCAGTTCACTAATTTACTCGTACTTAGGTAGTTCGGTCGATGAAGCCAGGTTATAATGGTAATTTGTCAAAGCAATAATGCTGATTCTATTATTAAAATCTATTATTTTATAGCAATTTAGTGCAGTGATTATCATTTTGTATTTGAATTAGTTGGTAACAGCGTCTATCTAACATTAAGTTTGAGGAACTTTCGATATACCCCTGTATTCTAAAGGTATTTATTTTGAAGTTGTTTATACATACGTAACTTCTGTCAACATGACATAAAAACCAAAATAAGAAGTTTATAAAAAGCAAGCGCGAGTCGCTAAATTTCTCAATTTTAGAATAGGGGGTTAGTGGAATATCTAGTTACTGACGAGAGGAAAACATTTTAGTGGCTTACTGGTGGTTTTAAAAGTCGAATCTAGTGGTCTCTGGAGGCAAGAGTAGGCAACGCTGTGCTGAAGAAAGTAGTATTTCAAAGACTGCTGTCTTATAAAAACGGCACTGCATTGTATGAAATGCACTTGATACCCACCCAAGCAATACAACACAATGCAATTATGTTTTTCCAGCTTTAGCACCAGGGCCATTGGGGCCACTACGCTGTGTCATGCGCCACGAATCAATTATAATCGTAGTTTAACGGTGGACCACGACCGAGGGATGATTTAAAAACTATTTTTTGTAAAATTGTTTTAAGCATTATGTAACATCACGGGTTTTAGAGCGGATTTATCTTGTTTTTAATAAGTGAATCACTTTTACTGTGGGGTGGGCCAGAAGGATTCTGGGGTGGGCCTGGCCCACCTGGCCCACCCAGTTGCTACGACCATGGTTTTCTATCACTATGTCGACATTTTTACCTTTGTTAATTTTTATTTTCCTGGCTACTTGGCATCGTGGTGGGATTGTAAGTGCATTTGCATATGCTGTACTTAGGATCGGCACTTCAGTGGTATTTTCCACCAATGGGGAATGAATTATCACTATTATGATTAGAATTATTATTATTTCCTTGTTCTCGACTGTAACTGTATCTTCTACTTTTAAATTATTTATGATTTCCCCAGTATTTTCTGTGGGTTTACTATACTGTGTCCCATTTTGGAGAATGCAGTTCAGCAAAATTCAAATATAGTCAAAAAAAAGTGGACAACAAAATACTTTACTTATTTCCTTTGTTAAAAAAAAACTTTTATATTTTCTTTTTATACTAGCATAAAACCCGCGTGCCTTACAACGCCTTTAAATAAAAACTGTTTATTATGTGCAATGTTTTCCTTAAAACAAAAAAAAACAAACAAAAAAGTCAGCTGTCATTATCCCTAAAAGGGTATATTATAGTGCATTTTTTTAATAAATATGGTAAACAAATTGATGCGTATATCACCTCTGCTCAACAAATCTGCAAGTTTTGAAGCAGAGATTGGCATGTTTATGTCCCCCATTTCACTGCGTTAGGGGATGAATTTCGAAAAATCGCTTCTTAGTGGATGTCCACGTCATTAAAGGGATGCACTGTCAAAATTTCAGCCCTATAGCTCCAGCGGTTTGGGTAAACCCTATTTCACCCCCTTAGGGGATGAATTTCGAAAAATCGTTCTATAGTGGGTGTCCACGCCATTATAGGGATGCACTGTCAAAATTTCAGCCCTATAGCTATAGCGGTTTGGAAAACCCCCATTTCACCCCCTTAGGGGATGAATTTCGAAAAATCGCTTCTTAGTGGATGTCCACATCATTATAGGGATGCACTGTCAAAATTTCAGCCCTATAGCTCCAGCGGTTTGGGTAAACCCCATTTCACTCCCTTAGGGGATGAATTTCGAAAAATCGCTTTAATAGTGGAAGACCACGCCATTATAATAATGCACTGTCAAAATTACAGTCCTATAGCTTTAGCGGTTTGGGTAAACCCCATTTCACCCCCTTAGGGGATGAATTTCGAAAAATCGCTCTATAGTGGATGTCCACGCCATTATAGGGATGCACTGTCAAAATTTCAGCCCTATAGCTATAGCGGTTTGGAAAACCCCCATTTCACCTCCTTAGGGGATGAATTTCGAAAAATCGCTTCTTAGTGGATGTCCACATCATTATATGGATGCACTGTCAAAATTTCAGCCCTATAGCTCCAGCGGTTTGGGTAAACCCCATTTCACCCCCTTAGGGGATGAATTTCGAAAAATCGCTTTAATAGTGGAAGACCACGCCATTATAGGGATGCACTGTCAAAATTACAGCCCTATAGCTTTAGCGGTTTGGGTAAACCCTATTTCACCCCCTTAGGGGATGAATTTCGAAAAATCGCTCTATAGTGGATGTCCATGCCATTATAGGGATGCACTGTCAAAATTTCAGCCCTATATCTATAGCGGTTAGGAAAACCCCCATTTCACCCACTTAGGGGATGAATTTCGAAAAATCGCTTTATAGTGGATGTCTACGCCATTATGGGGATGCACTGTCAAAATTACAGCCCTATAGCTCCAGCGGTTTTGAGTTGACCCTATTTCACCCCCTTAGGGGATGAATTTCGAAAAATCGCTAGGGATGCACTGTCAAAAATTTCAGCCCTTTAGCTCTAGCGGTTTAGGTTGTGCGTTGTCTTTCAGTCAGTTACTTTTTATACAATAGAAAAAAAGTAAAGAAAATAAATCCCCTTACAACTTATTGAACCCCATTTAACCCCCTTCAACCCTTTTTACTCCAAAAAAAATAGCCTATGTCCGTCTCCACGGTCTAAACTATGTCTGTTGCAAATTTCATCAAAATCGGTCCAGCGGTTTAGGCGTGAAAGCGTAACATACAGACAGACAGACAGACAGACAGACAGAGTTACTTTCGCATTTATAATATTAGTAAGGATCATACGCCTGCATTATCTAGTATTTTATTATTAACTTCCCAGTATAGGAAGTTATTGTAATCGGTCCGAAAATCGAAATAAAAAATTTCAACGTATTTTCATCTTTCAAGGTCCCAGGAGCATTTTAAGCAAAAAATTGGGAGGAAGTATGTGTGTGTGTGTATGTGCGTACGGATGTGGTCATTTTTTCCTGCACGATATCGCGCGAACCAAAACTGATATCGACTTCGTTGAGGTGTCGTTCGAAGCGTATTAACCGAAATATGATCTGAAAAGATTTTCATGAAATTCGGTCCAGCCGTTTTTTGTTTAAGCGACGTAAGTGATTTTAGTACCTGCACGATATCGCCCGAACCACGAAAGATATTGACTTACTTGAGGTGCCGTTCGAAGCGTATTAGCGACAATATAATCTGAAAAGATTTTTATAATATTCGGTCCAGCGGTTTTTTGGTTTAAATGACTTAAGTGATTTTTGTACCTGCACGATATCGCGCGAACTATAAAAGATATCGACTTAGTTGACGTGCCGTTCGAAGAGTATTAACCAAAATATAATCTGAAAAGATTTTCATAAAATTCGGTCGAGCCGTTTTTTTGTTTAAGCGGCGTAAGTGATTTTTGTACCGGCACGATATCGCCCGAACCACGAAAGATATTGACTTACTTGAGGTGCCGTTCGAAGCGTATTAGCGACAATATAGTCTGAAAACATTTTTATAATATTCGGTCCAGCGGATTTTTGGTTTAAGAGACTTAAGTGATTTTTGTACCTGCACGATACCGCGCGAACTAAAATCTATATCGACTTCATTGAGGTGCCGAAAAACATTAATACATCAATTTTGTATACATTTTCGTCATCCTAATCTTGTAAGTGCGCACATTTAGTTTGACATTTTAGCGAAAATATTGATAAACAATTGTGACAAATTCTCGCTATTATACATATTCTATATTGCCTATTGTTCATTTATTATTAAAATATCCAATCATAATATTCAACATCCATCATACTGGGAAGTTGATCGTGTGGACCGAAAGGGTCGAACCCACATCCCAACTAGTTTAATCTTGTTTTTATTTATTTATTTAATTATTGAGGTACTTACACATTGTTATCATTATATATTACCCCACCAAAAAAACACTTAAAAATGTGAATTAGAAGCTCGTGGGCGCGGAAATTATATATTGGGACAGTTTAAAACACACTTATTACCAAAAGTAGGGATATGGATTAGTCAAGATGAATCGTTAATAGCTTGAAATAATTAAACACGTGCCTTTACGGACGAATTCAGTGTGGCTCAGTCTATAGTGTTTCTAATAAAGTTTGTTACATTTCGAAGGACAGCTAAGATTTATGCTACACAACGAACTCGCCAGCCAACTTTTTTGAGGTTAATAATACTTTATTGAGTTTAAAAAAAAATTGGCAGTTGTAAAATTCTTTTGAATTCGTTCGTAAATTCACGTGTTTAATTATTTCATGCTATAAACGATTCATCTTGACTAATACATATCACATCTTTTTGTAATAAGTGTGTTTTAAACTGTCCCAATATATAATTTCCGCACCCACGAACTTCTAATTCACATTTTTAGAGTTTTTTTGGTGTGGTATCACTCTTTTTTGTCTTAATACAAAATGTTAATTAGAACGCTTATTGTGCTCTACTTATGATATCCTTTCATTTGATACCAATGACGAGGGGTCTTCTACTTATGATATCCTTTCAATTGATACCCATGTCGAGGGGGTTGTGAAGAAAATTGTAATCCGCCCTCTTAAAATGACCGCCGTGGATCTATTGATATATTGAGTATACTATATCGCTTATTGTGTTCTACTTATGACACCCTTTCATTTGAAACCCATGTCGAGGGATATGTGAAAAAAATGGTAATCCGCTATCTTGAGATGACCGCCGTGGTTCTAACGCCCTAACGGTATATTAAGTTTACTATATCTGTTATTGTCTTCTACTTATGATATCCTTTCAATTGATACCCATGTCGAGGGGGTAGCGAAGAAAATGGTAATCCGCCCTCTTGAAATGACCGCCGTGGATCTATTGACATATTGAGTATACTATATCTCTTATGGTATTCTACTTATGATACCCTTTCATTTCATACCCATGTCGAGGGGATTGTGAAGAAAATGGTAATCTCTGGATCTAACCATATATTGAGCATACTATACCGCTTATGGTATTATACTTATGGTACCCTTTTAATTGATACTCATGTCGTGGGGGTGGTGAAGAAATGGTAATCCGCCGTACCGTACCGTACCAGACGGCTGTAATGGATTTTAAGAAGTAGGTTATTGTATTCTACTTATCATACCCTTTCATTTGATACCTATGTCGAGGGGGTGGTGAAGAAAATGGTAATGCGTCCTCTTGAGATGGCCGCGGTGCATCTGACTATTTATTGAGTATACTATATTGTTTATTGTATTCTACTTATCATTCCCTTTCATTTGATACCCATGTCGAGGGGGTTGTGAAGGAAATGCTAATCCGCCCTCTTGAGATGACCGCAATGGATCTTACCATATATTGAGTATACTATATCGCTTATGGTATTCTACTTATGATACCCTTTCAATTGATACCCATGTCGAGGGGGCGGTGAAGAAATGGTAATCCGCCCATGGATCTAACCATATATTGAGTATATTATATCGCTTATGGTATTCTATTTATGATACCCTTTCAATTGATACTTATGTCGAGGGGGTTGTGAAGAAATGATAATCCGCCCTCTTGAGACGCGTACCAACCAGTTTAATATGAACGCTTTTTGTTAATCATCAAAATGATAGCGAGAGCTCTCTGACATCAACAGTGCTGGATTCGACTAACTTGTAACGAATATGTCATATTTTTATAAATAAATTACAATTACTAACTTTTAGTAGTAATCAGTATTGTGAAGATTATGCGCCATCTGTTTGTCGAGAGGATGAATCAACGATTTTCGGTTGTTGTCTGAATTAAGAATTTATGTACTAAACTAACGAGCGATAAGCGAAGACAACTTCAAGCTGGTCGAAACTAAAAGAAATATAGAACATACCACAAGGAACCAGAAAACGAAGGTTCCAGAAAGTAGACAAAGGTGGAGCTGCCTATATAAAAGCGCCTGGCAGCCGCTATCGAGTCAGTTTTGATTATAAAGGCGATACAAGTGTTCCAAAGTGAAAAGTGGTGAAAAAAAAGCGATAATTAGAATTGAATAGTGCGAAATATTAAATTTGCTAGTGATTATAGTGAACTCTAAGAATTGTGTTTATTTTTAAATTGTGTTTGGTTTGTAATAAATAAATTATTGTGTGGATTATTAAAAAGTGTATTCCTTAATTAATCCTACGAATCCGTTAAGCCGTAAAAACGTAACAATTGGTGTCAGAAGTGGGATTAATTAAGAGATAAGTGAAATAAGTGAACTTGAACAATAATTGTGACTGGAATTTAAATTTTGTGCGTGAGAAATAAGGACTTATTAATAAAATGGGTCGAAAGTTAGTGGATTTGCGCACTGTGGAGTTGAAAAGAGAATTAAGTAAGCGCTCATTGTCAACAGTGGGGGCTAAAAGTGCCCTAACCGGCCTGCTTCGAGAAGCTATGGTGAACGAAGGTAAGGATCCTGAAACCTACATTTTTGAAGACGAGGTAGAAGCGGAGCCAGAAGAATCGACAGTGAGTATGGCAGAACTTTTTAAGACATTGATGGTGATGAAGGAAGGGCAAGAACGGTCATCAGCTGCGCAAGAACGTGCATCAGCAGAGATGAAGGCAGATATGAGGGAAGCGACAACAGAGATCAAAGCGGAAGTGTTGGCGTTAAAAGATGAACAGAAATTATTAGCAGTAGCTCATGAACGCTCGTTAGTAGAACTCAAAGAGTCTATGGAAGAACAGAGAAACCAGATGGAGCAAAAATTCGAACTAATGTCACTCTCTGTTGATAAAAAGCTGGTTAACGTAAAGGAAAATGTGAGGAATGATCTGGAAAATCTCGAATCTTCTATTAAAGCAAATGTGGAGAATGATCTGGAAAAGCTCGAAAATTCCATGAGGGAAAATGATGAAAAGTTGAAGATTGAGCTAGAATCGGTCAGAGCCGAGCTAGAAAGGGTAAAGATTCACCACCCAGCGACGGCATCTCACGAAGTCATCGGAGTTAGGAAACTGCAGCCTCCAACCTTCGACGGACAAAGCCCGTGGTCTACTTACAAGCTCCAATTCGAAGCAGCAGCAGCAGGCAATTTCTGGACTGAGGGGGAAAAAGCAACGGCTTTAACGTTGTCACCAAGGGGTACAGCAGCAGAAATATTGCAGTCAATACCAGCAGAACATCGCAACAGCTACGGATTCTTAGTTCAAGCGCTGGAAATGCGTTACGGTGATCAACACATGCAAGAGGTTTATCGACTTCAACTTCGCAATCGACTTCAAAAGCCAGGAGAAACTTTACAACAACTATGCGCCGATATCGAGAGGTTAGTGCATCTGGCTTATCCTAGCTTCGGCCAAGACTACATCAACGAAGTAGCAAGAGAGGCTTTCCTTAACTCTTTTGCTGACCGAGATCTACAACAGGCAGCCAGATTGGCCGGAAAGAATACTACCGCAGAAGTTTTGGCATATGCTCTGGCATACGAGGCAGCGAGGCAAGCATCGAGAAGTGCAGTCCGCCTCCACAACAGAGGATAGTTGCAACAGAATGAATGCAACGGAAGTACGCGGTCGACTCCGATGCTGGAACTGTAGTGAACCGGGTCATTTGCAAAGGAATTGCAGAAAACGAAGGAGAGCGGAGTCCCCCGAGAAGAAGAGTGGTGCAAAGTGTTGTGAAAAATGCGGACATAGACAGAAAGGTGACCAGAGGGAGGCCGATGAAAATGACTCCGTGTCGCCCCGTAGACAGCAGCAGGGAAACGAATAAAGACTAACTCCATGGGGCGGGAGTTGGTCGGGGAAATCGAAGCCCCCGGCATCATCATCGTCACTATCAAACAACTGCAGCGTAGTGGCGACAGCCTTGTCCTCGATGGAAAGATTGGAGCCGAAAAATGCACAATAACTGTAGATACTGGTGCTTCAAAATCTGTCATCCGGGCTGACTTGGTCGGTAATAAGTGGCTGAAAGACGCATGCCAATACAGACTGAAAACTGCAACAGGAGAGCCAGTACGAGTACACGGGGAAACTATGTTGGATGTGGTTCTCGCAGACATCGGATTTTCACACTCGTTCCTGGTAGCTGATATAACAGACGAGTGTATTCTGGGACTGGACTTTATGAAAACGCATAAAATTCTACTGGACATCGGAGAGGAAATACTGAGATATGACAACAAGGAGATTCCCATGGCCATAGGATCCACGTGTTTTTCGCAGCTGAAAGTCGTCGTTCGAGAAGATACTGTGCTTCCTCCGTGCGCTGAGAAATTGGTGCGAGCAATAGTCGATGGTGATCCCGGGAGCTACCGATTCTATCTTATCGAACCAGAGAAAACGGAACAGGCCAAAAGTATAGCAATTGGAAAATGTCTGGTGAGCATCGATGACAAAAGGGAGGTGTTCATGAGAGTGCTAAATACCAACGAGCGCGAAATACGATTGAAGAAGGATACGGTTTTGGGGAAAGGAGAACCGGCAGAACAGATTACATTAGTGGAGTGCGCTCACACGAAACCGGTGGCAAAACCAAAGCCAAAGGCCACGAAATTGGTAAACACAGTGCTCTCAAGTAGTTGTCTTGAACAAAACCAGTATCTCCAGGCAAGAACATTAGTGGAGGATTTTAGTGATATCTTCGCCATGAGAGATGATGATTTTGGAAAAACGAACATCGTCCAACATAGGATCGACACCAAAGATGCCCAGCCAATCAAGCAACCGCCGAGAAGACTACCACTAGCCAAGCGGGAAGAAGCAGCCAATATGATTGAGGACATGAGAAGACAAGGCCTTATAGAGGAGTCGAAAAGCCCTTGGATGTCTCCCGTGGTTCTAGTCAGAAAGAAAGATGGCAGTACAAGATTTTGCGTGGATTATCGGCGGCTAAATGACGTCACTAAAAAGGACAGCTACCCATTACCTCGTATCGATGACACACTGGATACTCTCTCTGGAGCTAAATGGTTTTCTACCTTGGATCTTAAGAGCGGCTACTGGCAAGTCGAAATTCACCCGGAGGACCGAGAAAAGACAGCCTTCTCTGTAGGAAACGGCCTGTGGCAGTTTACAGTCATGCCGTTTGGACTGTGTAATGCTCCAGCTACATTCGAACGACTGATGGAATGCGTCTTACGAGGACTGACATGGAAGACTTGTCTGGTTTATCTGGACGATATCATCGTCGTTGGAAAAAGTTTCGAGGAACATCTGGGCAATCTGCGAGAGGTTTTCCAAAAGTTGAGAACAGCCCAACTGAAACTCAGCCCTAAAAAGTGCGTACTGTTCAGAGACCAGGTCAACTATCTCGGACATGTGGTTCCATCCAATGGAGTTCAAACAGATCCTGAGAAAATAACAGCAGTTAAGAATTGGCCCACACCGAAGGATAAACATGAACTTCGAAGCTTTTTGGGACTTGCCACCTATTATAGGCGTTTTGTCAGGAATTTTGCCGACAAGGCTAAAGAATTACATAAACTGACAGAAAAAGGAAAACCATTTATCTGGACAGAAAAGTGCGAGGAAAGTTTCAACACACTAAAACGAGGACTTTGCCAAGCACCAATACTCACATACCCGAAGCCAGGCGAAAGATTCATATTGGACACAGACGCGAGTAATGTCGGGATTGGTGCAGTGCTATCACAAAACTTCGACGGACAGGAAAAGGTCATAGCTTATTACAGTAGAGCGCTGTCAAAATCGGAGCGGAATTACTGTGTCACAAGGCGGGAACTATTGGCAATCGTGGACTCAACCAAACACTTCCACAAGTATCTCTATGGGCAAAACTTCATCCTTCGAACGGATCATGCAGCATTAAAATGGCTGATGCAATTCAAAAACCCTGAAGGACAAGTGGCAAGATGGATAGAGAGACTTCAGTCCTACGACTTCAATATAGACCACAGAAAGGGAAGAAACCATGGGAATGCAGATGCACTCTCCCGGCGACCATGCGTACCAGACTGCAAACATTGTGGACGTATCGAGGAAAAGTGTCAAAGGACGACAGTCGAGCCAACGACAGGATGGGATGACCAGGGACTCCGAGACGCCCAACGCGACGACCCGGATATTTCTTCGATTCTGGCATGGAAAGAATACGAGGAGAAGCCTGAATGGAAGGATATTGCAGAGAGGAGCGAAACCCTGAAGAGCTATTGGGCCCAATGGGATTCATTGCACATCGAGCGAGGAGTGTTAAAGCGCAAATGGGAAACCGCTGACGGTACCTCTCACCGAATGCAGGTGTTAGTCCCTCGCAGTAGAATAAGAGATATTCTCGAGGAGTTTCATAATGGCGCATCAGGAGGCCATCTGGGAGTCAATAAAACTTTGGCAAAAATAAGAGATAGATTCTATTGGCTTCACATGCGGGACGATGTTACAGACTGGTGCCGTAAATGCACAATTTGTGCCAGCAGCAAAGGCCCTCGCGTAAAAACAAAAGGAGAAATGCAGCAATACAACGTGGGAGCCCCATTTGAAAGAATTGCAATCGATGTGGCGGGACCTTTTCCAGCATCAGACCGAGGGAATCGTTACATTTTGGTGGTTATGGACTACTTCAGTAAGTGGCCCGAAGCATATGCCATTCCAAATCAGGAAGCAATCACTGTTGCAGAGGAATTAGTGAACAATTGGATCTGCAGATTTGGTGTTCCTCATGAGCTTCATTCTGACCAAGGGAGAAATTTCGAATCTCAAGTTTTTCAAGAAGTATGTAAGATACTCGGAATGAAGAAGACCAGGACGACGCCCCTTCATCCCCAATCCGATGGAATGGTAGAACGATTCAACAGGACAATGCTAGAGCACTTAAGGAAAGTCGTTAGCGAGCACCAGCGCGATTGGGACAGTTATATCCCTATTTTTCTAATGGCATATCGGACAGCAGTTCATAATTCCACAGGACAAACCCCTTCTAGTGTGATTTTTGGAAGACAAATCCGGCTGCCAAGCGACTTGAAATTTGGGACACCTGTGGAAAGCAACGAATCTACTGGCGGTTATACAGGTGAACTTCGTGATAGACTTGCAGATATCCACCAGCTCGCAAGGAGGAATCTCAAGATAGCCAGTGACAGGATGAAAACAAGGTACGACCTCCGAGCAAACTGTAGCGGATTCCAGGAAGGTGACCTCGTTTGGCTGTTCAACCCTCGAAGACGGAAAGGCAGGTCTCCGAAACTTCAGCGTCAGTGGGAGGGGCCCTATAAAATCCTAACACGGATCAACGATGTGGTCTACAGGATTCAACAAGGACCCAAAGCAAAGAAGAAGATTGTGCACATAGACAGGCTGTGCCCATATCATCAGCCGGATCCAGGATGGACAACTGTTCGGGACGAACAGTCCTAAGAAGGGGGCAATGTGATGATTATGCGCCATCTGTTTGTCGAGAGGATGAATCAACGATTTTCGGTTGTTGTCTGAATTAAGAATTTATGTACTAAACTAACGAGCGATAAGCGAAGACAACTTCAAGCTGGTCGAAACTAAAAGAAATATAGAACATACCACAAGGAACCAGAAAACGAAGGTTCCAGAAAGTAGACAAAGGTGGAGCTGCCTATATAAAAGCGCCTGGCAGCCGCTATCGAGTCAGTTTTGATTATAAAGGCGATACAAGTGTTCCAAAGTGAAAAGTGGTGAAATAAAAAGCGATAATTAGAATTGAATAGTGCGAAATATTAAATTTGCTAGTGATTATAGTGAACTCTAAGAATTGTGTTTATTTTTAAATTGTGTTTGGTTTGTAATAAATAAATTATTGTGTGGATTATTAAAAAGTGTATTCCTTAATTAATCCTACGAATCCGTTAAGCCGTAAAAACGTAACAGTATTTTAAAATTTTACTGTACATCTGTATTATGAGGGTTACCAGATCTGGCACTGACAGAAATCAGTACATTGGGTTCAAAGATTTGCGTTCATTGTCAGTTGTACTTCATAGCCCATAATCTTTCGAGCAAAAAAAAAAAAAAACGAAAGACCATACTGTAAATAGCTTATTTCCAATTTCTTCAGTCTTAACTCACTTTTATATTTTACAAAAAAAATTAACAATAAACAAAAAAAAAACAAAAGCAAAACTTTTCCATGAAGAAAAATTAAATAAATATGTATATATGTATAAAAATATAAAGAATTCTGATAACAAAAAACGAAAAACAAACAAATTATTTATAAAATATAAAGATTAAATAGCCTCTTTGTATTTGTCGTTGGTTTGGATTAACTTCGTAATATGCTTCCCTGGTTTATGTATTATGTATGTCCTACTATTTGTTCTAAAACTAATAGTTGCTTAAAAAAGAAAGTATAAAAATAAGAGAGGAAAAATAAACTTGCCTTTTTACGAATCAAGAAAAAAAACGCACACTAAAATTGAAGGCCGCAACTTAGTTAAATTTTTTCAGCACCCAATTAAATCTTAAATCTAACTGATACTGACAACTGACATTTTTCAGTTTTATATCTAATAGTTGCCTGCCTGCTTTACACAAATTTGTTGGTGGGATTTTAGTAAAATAATGTAGTAGAAGCAAGAAAAAACACATACTAAATTGTCAATTCACTATCTTTTCCAATCATCAATATAAGTTTACAAAATCAGTACATTTACATACTGAAATTAAAATTATACGAAATCAGTATTCTCATATTTCTAGGTATGAAAATAAGTACAGTACTGATTAAATCAGTACACCTGGCAACCCTTATTGTTTTATGAAACCTTGAAAACAATAATGATGTGTAGCGGTATAGAAAGAAAAACGCATGCAGTTTTCGTTTGCGGTTCTTTTATTTCGAATCACAAATAACACCAATTCACTTTACAACAAGAAAATTCAAATATTCACTTTATTAATTTTTTACAATATTTTTTTTCTTAATTCTAACAAACAAAAAAAACCTAAGCTAACTAATGCCTGTATGAGGGAAAATTAATCCTGCACCCAAAAATTATTTTCAGGGCTGAACGCCTAAAAAACTAGGCGTTACTCAGCCACAACAATTTTTGGCCCTACCGTAAGACCTTTGAATCCTGTTAGTTTCCACTATAGAACACGTTTTTTTTTGTAAATCACCGAAACACGTGGTTTTTTTGCAAGCACTTTTATAAATTGTCGTCGACCGAATTTTTCGCAAGACTGATTTTCTCCTATCTTGTACCCCTTTTTTTATATTTTCCTTGTGGTATGGGAGTTGTTATGCAGTTCACTTCCTGCATCAAGTTGTTGCATCAGGGAAATTTCAAATTATTTATTTGGACTTTAATGTCCTTACAATTATTTTTTTCCGTTAAAAAATATTTAATTATTCACCCTTTTTTATATGATTTTTCCGGAAAATTCGAATTAATAATAATAATTAAGAATTATTGTAGTTGTTTTTCTATATTTGTACAGCGGTAATCCTTATTTTTTCCCGATGTGCATTACCGACTCCTGCGTTTTAATGGAATGCATTACCGACAGCCTTGTTTCTCCTTTTTTATATTTTTGTCTCCCTTGCTCTTATTGGGCTTATGGAAAATTAAATATTATTAAATTTTTCCCTTTAGGGCTATTTTTTTCGTTACGTTTGGCATTACTGCCCTTAAGGGACTTTTCTTTGCAGCTGTTTATCATCCCAAAACATGGATGACAGTTGTTAATCGTTGGTTTCGGTGCCGGTGGCGATCGCGGAAATTTTCGCGATTATTTCGCGAGTGCGCGAGTTTCGTGTGGACAGGTGGTGAGCTATTGCAAGGTAAGTGTTTGTCAAACGTATGTGCATGCTTTCAGTGTTAATTTATAGTTTTTTTTTGTTGCAAAATCTAACAATATGTGTTCGTGTACATGGAACTGTCAAAAGGGATTTTAAATCCCCCTTTTTTAAGATTAATTTTGTGTTTCCTGTTTGCATGCTGTCATAAAATTAATATTTAATTCTTTGTGAATGTACATATGTACATTAAACAACAACCTTTGGAATTGAAGTCTCGTAAAATAATTGCGAGTTTTGGTTCCCATTGTTGTTGTTGTTGCATGATTTGGATTGTTGACATTCTGTGCGTAATTAATAAGACTTCGTTTTTAATTCAATTAAATTCAATTTTATTCTTATTATAATTCTTAATTTCTACTTTTTTATTAATAATTTTTTAATATATTTCAGGCGTTTAATCGGAATTCAATGGTTTGTGGTATCTGTGAATCCCCAGATACAGGGAAGTATCATTTGTATTTATGAAAGATATTTGGATTTATATATTTTTCGTTTTAGGGATTTTCATCATTCTCCCCCCCGTTGAACTTCCTGGTTCAACATCCTCAATTTTTTCACGACGCCCCTCTTGTGATAGTGAAAGAACTGTATCCTGCCAGCTGCCTTCACCTTCACGCGAACTTGGTATTTTCCTGGCAAATTTATCGTTTTTCCCCTTGTTTTTCTTTGTTGAATTTCTTCGAAATTGATGCGTTGAAGTACCTCCCTCGTTAGGTATATGCTGACATTTTCCCTCGTGATGAAGCGTTGGTGTGTGTTGGTGATGCGACTCTGCAGTTCCTTCAGCGTAGTTGTTGGTCGTAGCTTAATGAGCGATGTTTCTCTTGCCCCGTTGATATAGGCTGGTTCCGCTGGTGTTGCGTTGGTGTGAGATGTTCCTGCCTTGACCATTTCTTGCATCGGGTGCGTTGACGACTTATTACGCTGCTTTGCAAAACTTGGAGCTGCTGCTGGAGGTCTTCCGTTATCTTCATCGTCCGCATTCGTTTCTCGTTCAGGACTGGAAGGGGGGGTGAAGTAGACATCTTCCAAGAGTGTCAATACATCATTATTGAAAGGGTCCTGGTAGTACATCTGGAAGTTGAGTCTAATGAGTAAATTTTTTAGGACAGACAACACAGAACACAGGAAGACGGACGAATAGGGATACTTGACATTTAGTTTCCGCCACCTAACGTGCCAGTATCGTCGCCATCAGAACCATTGTCTAGTGGTAGTTGACACAGTTTGACTATTGGTCGTCGAAAGACGCCGGTCTGTGTGCGAATCTCAGCTACCCGGACTAAACCACCTGTTCCAACCTTTACTCGTTCTACGATACCCATTGGCCAACGGTTTGGTGGTGCATTTTCCCCTTTTATTAACACGACATCCCCAACTTGTATGTTTCTTTCCGATTTCGTCCACTTGGGACGATGTTGTAGTTGATGAAGATATTCTTTTACCCACTTGTTCCAGAACTGTCGTAGTAATTGTTGACAATGTTTCCACCTCTGTGATGGTACAACTCGATCCTTCGTATAATCGGGTTCAGATATTGCGTTTAGAGCTTGACCTATAAGAAAGTGGCCTGGAGTCAAAATAGTCGGTTCGCCTGGGTCAGAATTTATATAACATAAAGGTCTTGAATTCAAGCAACTTTCGATTTGCGATAATATCGTTGCATATTCTTCGAAGGTGCACACAGTTGCTCCTAAAGTTCTTTTGAGGTGTCCTTTGATGGATTTAACTCCAGCCTCCCATAGGCCTCCGAAGTGGGGGATGCTGGGGGGTTAAAGTGCCAGTTGATTTGTTTGGTGGCCAGGAATTGGCCCGCTAATTTTTCTGATTCTGCAATGGCATGTTGAAGGTCTTTGTCAAGAATAGATTTACTGCCAATAAAATTAGTGCCGCAGTCGGAGTATATGTCGGTACACAAGCCTCTTCTCGAAACAAACCGCTTCAAGGCTGCTATGAATGCTTCCGCTGTAAGGGATGAAACTAATTCAATGTGCACAGCTTTGGTTGCCATGCACACAAACAAACATATATATGCCTTTAATAATTTGGCCTTCCTGCACAGAGAAGATTTGATTGTGATTGGTCCAGCGTAATCGAGACCAACCTTTGCGAAAGGTCTTGTTATATTTACGCGTGCTTCCGGTAAATTTCCCATTAATTGTGTGGTTGACTTATTTCCATATCTGACACATTTGACACATTTATGTAGTCGAGTGGAAATTGCGCGTCGTGCATCCAAGATCCAAAATCGTTGTCGACTGCTAGCTAGAACGAGGGACGTGCCACCATGTAAGGTTTCCTGGTGTAATTTGTCTATCAATAGTGACGTAATGAAATGTGTCTTTGGTAGTATGATTGGGTGCTTTTGATTAAAGAGTACAGTAGCGTGATGCAGGCGACCTCCAACTCTCATTATGCCCTTATCGTCTAAAAATGGATTAAGCTGTAAGAGCTTACTGTTACTGGGGAGTGATTTGCCCTTTGACAAATTATTGAGTTCTAACAAAAACTCTCTTTGTTGTACTTGACGGAGAATGGTTGCCTCTGCTTGTCTATGTTCATGGGCCGAGATATGTGTTCCGGTTTCTTTCATCTTTGGCTGTTTGCAGTTGTGGATGAAGCGAAGAATGCGAGCAACGATCCTTAATAGCTGGTCGTAGGACGAGTATTTGTACAGAATATCATCATCAAATTCAATTTTGAACGTTGAAGTTTCCCTTTTTGCCTCTAATTCAGTTTTTTCAAGCGCAATTGGAGTTGTGGGCCATTCTTCTTGTTCCTTCCTGAGCCACGTGGGCCCATGCCACCATAAGTCGTTGTCTTTTAGTTCGGCAAGCTTGGCACCTCTTGACGCTAGATCTGCTGGATTTTGATCTGTTGGGACATGTCGCCATCCGTCACAGCGAGGCATGTTTTGAATTTCCACGACTCTATTTGCTACGTACGGTTTCCATCGTGATGGATGCTCCTTAATCCACTGTAAGACAATCGTAGCGTCAGTCCACGCGTATATCGCAACATCGAGTAATTCCATGTCATTGATGGTGGTATTCATGAGTCGGGCAAGTAATAATGCGCCATTGAGCTCTAAGCGAGGGATGGTTGTCGGTTTAGTTGGTGTAACTCTTGTTTTGGCTGTTAATAGCGCGGTTGAAATGATTCCATCTTCATTTTGTGTTCTTATATAAATAGCAGCAGCATATGCCCTTTCTGAGGCGTCACAAAATCCATGTAACTGCACGGACGTGGTTGTGGTGAATTGAATCCATCGAGGAATCTTGATGTCGGCTACGTTTGATAATTCCCTTTTAAATCCCTCCCATTGCGTTTGTAGTGAATGTGGAACTGGATCATCCCATGAACAACCCGATATCCATAATTGTTGAATAAGTATTTTGGCTACAACTAAAAATGGAGCTAGCCAACCTAAAGGATCATAGAGGGATGCAACTGTGGACAGAATTGATCGCTTCGTTGGGTTTGGTGTAAATGCCTTTGAAGAAAATACAAACGTAAGGTAATCCGTTGTGGGATGCCATTGTACTCCAAGTGTTTTTATACAATCTCGTTCACTAAAGGTCAGCAGTTCCTTAATTTCGCAGTCTTCTGTTGGGAGGTGCTCAATTGTCGCAGGGTCATTGCTAGCCCACTTTCGCAATTTGAAGCCAGCCGATTTCATCATTTCGATGAATTCTGTTTGTAATTTCACGGCATCTTCCCTGTTATCGGCTCCTGTTAATAGGTCGTCGACATAAAAGTTCTTGAATGTGGCCTTTGAGGCTAAAGGCTATCTACCTTGCTCATCTTCAGCGAGCTGTTGCAGCGTTCTAATTGCGAGATAAGGAGCTGAGGAAGTACCGAACGTCACAGTTTTGAGCTGAAAATCCTGTGGCTCCTTTGTAAGCGGATGTTTCCAGATGATGCGCTGAAAACATTGATGTTTGGGATGAACCAGTATCATGCGGTACATCTTTTCTATGTCCGCTGTCAATGCGACCTTGTACTTTCGCCAGTTCAGTAACGTGGCAAACAGCTTCGGTTGCAGTACTGGGCCCTTCATCAAACAGTCATTCAAAGATTTGCCATTAGTTGTTCGACACGATGCGTCGAACACGACCCTTAATTTCGTGGTGCTACTGTCTTTGAACACAGTATGATGTGGAATGTAATACTGTGTGGCCGCCGTGTTAGCCTCAACCATCTCCATATGATCCAGTTGTATGTACTCCTCCATGCATTTTGTATAGTCCCTTGCTAAATCAGGTTTCCGGTCGAATTGTTTTTGTAGCGCTGCGAATCTGACCATTGCTTGTGCTCTGGAATCGCCTAAGATTGGTGCCTCGTTGTTGATAAATGGTAGTTCTACCTGGTATCTACCTGTTGCTAACCGCTTATGCGTCAATGTGAAGTGAGTCTGGCATTCTGCTTCTTCTTGAGTTAAGAGAGAGTTAGATGGGTATTCTTCCATTTCCCAAAATCTCCTGAGCAGTAGATTGAGATCATTGTCTGATGTGGTCGTCATATTTGAAGAAATTGCAATGTGGTGTGAATTGGTAGTTTGCCCGAGAAGTATCCACCCGAATAATGTGTTGATTGCTATGGGAGCGTTGCTGCCTCCACGAATGATGCCTTCCCGTACGATTTGTGCGTAGACCTTTGCTCCTAATAGTGCGTCTATTTTTCCTGGCTTCCAAAACGTGGAGTCGGCAAGCCGTAGACCATGCACATGTTGAAGATTTCTTCTGGAAATGGTATGTCTGGGTAGAGGACCAGTTATGTCCTTCATGATCAAGAATGTTTCTTCTACTGTAGGACCTTCTAATCCTTGAGCTTGTAGATGCAGGGTTGTTTCCTTGTGTGAGGTGACCGCTGAGCCGATACCTTCAATAGAAACGAGCGATGGTGTGCAGGTAGCCTTTAATTTCGAACAGGCTGCCTCTGTGATTATAGACGACTGTGAACCTGGATCGATGAGGCATCGAAGAATGCCTTTGTGTCCTTGTGTGTCTTGTGCGATTACAACTGCGGTTGAAAGTAATGCTGATAGATTGCGATTGACTACGAAGGTTTGGGTGACTTGTAGCTCTTCCGTGCTGTGACTGTTTGCTTGATTTGCTGACTGCTTGGTGTGTGGTGGACTTGCCTCCTTTGGAATATCTTTATCTTGTTTGAAGTGAGTACTAGGATTGTCCTCGTGTAGCGTTGTATGATGCAATTGGTTACACCTAAAGCATCTGTTTCTGCTGGAGCAATTCCGAATTGTATGACTTCCTGAAAAACAGTTAAAGCATCTACCTGTGGACTGTATAAACTTACGTCTATCTGATATATTCATGTTTATGTAACGTGGACATTTTGCTATAAAATGTTTCTCGCTGCATCCAGGGCATCTTCCTTCCTTTGTGACGTGACATGATGTAGTGGTTAATTTGCGTACATGCCTTGAAGGGTTGACCTTAGGACTGATTTGGTCGGAGATAGATTCCAATATTTTCAAACGCGTGTTTAAAAATTTGCTGAACTGAGAAATATCTGGTAAATCTTTCTGCGATCCTTGTTCTTCTTCCCATTCCTTGAGTGTCATGAAGGGAAGTTTTTGGACCAACAGGAAGATGAGTAGCGCGTTCCATGATGTGGTGTCTACTCCCAAATTCTTGAGCTGCTGCAAACATTCTTCGGTGACGTCAATTAGTGATTTTATTCCTTTGCTTGATTCATGCGTTAACTTTGGCTGATTCACTAGCGTCTTCAATTGATGATTTACAAGTATCCTGGTATTTGCAAACCGATCCTTCAACTTTGTCCAGGCCGCATCATAATCTTTATCTGATATAGGTGTGTGCCTCAATACTAATTCAGCATCTCCTATTAAACACGTCTTTAAATAGTATAACTTCTGTGCTGGAGTTAGTCTTGGATGGTTGTGAATAACAGCCACGAACAGATCATGAAATGATCGCCATGTGTCAAAATTCCCGTCGAACTTTGGCAGAGCTATTTTAGGTAACGCTGTTTCTTGATGAATTGCGAAATTGTGTGCTTCTATCTTGGCTGTGGGTTGCTCTTTTGTGTTTGTTGGTTGTGATGGGAACTGGCGAAGTCCTTCTTTAAGTTCACTCATGTACTCAGAATATTTGGCTTCGGTCTTACTAAAACTGTCAGATACAATATACGGGTTTGTTTCCGCGTCTGGGCTTTGTTCTAGTTGCATTCTGATTTCGTAATCCTTGTTGCTGTATTGTTTCCATAGTTCTGCTAAATCCTTACTCTTTGTTTCAAAGAAAGCTTGTGTACGTCTGACATGAGCCGTTTTCCTGCCATTTTCGATTAAACTTTCCACTCTGGATCTCAAAATGTGTTCCTCACGCAATAATGTACCTATATCCATGCTTGTAAGCAAAAATTATTTTTTTTTACCGTAGAGGAACCTGTTAAAGTATAAGAAACAAAGGAAATCCAAGAACCCGTTGTTATAGGACAACGAAGAAATCGAAGGACCGCAAACTAACTGCACACTGTTCCTGGATGGAACCACCAAAATGTTTTATGAAAACTTGAAAACAATAATGATGTGTAGCGGTATAGAAAGAAAAACGCATGCAGTTTTTGTTTGCGGTTCTTTTATTTCGAATCACAAATAACACCAATTCACTTTACAACAAGAAAATTCAAATATTCACTTTATTAATTTTTTACAATATTTTTTTTCTTAATTCTAACAAACAAAAAAAACCTAAGCTAACTAATGCCTGTATGAAGGAAAATTAATCCTGCACCCAAAAATTATTTTCAGGGCTGAACGCCTAAAAAACTAGGCGTTACTCAGCCACAACAATTTTTGGCCCTACCGTAAGACCTTTGAATCCTGTTAGTTTCCACTATAGAACACGTTTTTTTTGTAAATCACCGAAACACGTGGTTTTTTTGCAAGCACTTTTATAAATTGTCGTCGACCGAATTTTTCGCAAGACTGATTTTCTCCTATCTTGTACCCCTTTTTTTATATTTTCCTTGTGGTATGGGAGTTGTTATGCAGTTCACTTCCTGCATCAAGTTGTTGCATCAGGGAAATTTCAAATTATTTATTTGGACTTTAATGTCCTTACAATTATTTTTGTCCGTTAAAAAATATTTAATTATTCACCCTTTTTTATATGATTTTTCCGGAAAATTCGAATTAATAATAATAATTAAGAATTATTGTAGTTGTTTTTCTATATTTGTACAGCGGTAATCCTTATTTTTTCCCGATGTGCATTACCGACTCCTGCGTTTTAATGGAATGCATTACCGACAGCCTTGTTTCTCCTTTTTTACATTTTTGTCTCCCTTGCTCTTATTGGGCTTATGGAAAATTAAATATTACTAAATTTTTCCCTTTAGGGCTATTTTTTTCGTTACGTTTGGCATTACTGCCCTTAAGGGACTTTTCTTTGCAGCTGTTTATCATCCCAAAACATGGATGACAGTTGTTAATCGTTGGTTTCGGTGCCGGTGGCGATCGCGGAAATTTTCGCGATTATTTCGCGAGTGCGCGAGTTTCGTGTGGACAGGTGGTGAGCTATTGCAAGGTAAGTGTTTGTCAAACGTATGTGCATGCTTTCAGTGTTAATTTATAGTTTTTTTTTGTTGCAAAATCTAACAATATGTGTTCGTGTACATGGAACTGTCAAAAGGGATTTTAAATCCCCCTTTTTTAAGATTAATTTTGTGTTTCCTGTTTGCATGCTGTCATAAAATTAATATTTAATTCTTTGTGAATGTACATATGTACATTAAACAACAACCTTTGGAATTGAAGTCTCGTAAAATAATTGCGAGTTTTGGTTCCCATTGTTGTTGTTGTTGCATGATTTGGATTGTTGACATTCTGTGCGTAATTAATAAGACTTCGTTTTTAATTCAATTAAATTCAATTTTATTCTTATTATAATTCTTAATTTCTACTTTTTTATTAATAATTTTTTAATATATTTCAGGCGTTTAATCGGAATTCAATGGTTTGTGGTATCTGTGAATCCCCAGATACAGGGAAGTATCATTTGTATTTATGAAAGATATTTGGATTTATATATTTTTCGTTTTAGGGATTTTCATCACTTATGCACTACATATGGTTTTTATAGTACCTAACGCTATCTGACACTATAGTTGTGACTAACCGCTTTTATATGAACACATTTTGTTAATCATCTAATGCCATCTGGCATCTACTACGTTTATAAGCGGAGTTTCCCTCCGGATGGAAGTTTCGATCCGGAGTGAAACACCGCTTATAAACCGGGAGTGAAAATCCAGAACTTGGATTTTCGCTCCCGAAGAAAAAGCTGGAGTGAAACTTCGATCCCGGTTTATGTTGTGCTTATAAACGCTGACTGGGAGTGAGCATTTTTTCCGAAGGGGAAAAACTTTGTAAAGAATAAGCTGGGTGTTTTATTTTGCTACAATAGTTTTTTTATTTGTTTATTCATATTTTTAAATAAATTAAATTAAACATTGGGTTTATATATGTCTTTGCTATGATTTTGAATTTGAGCTTGGAGCTGTCATCTCAAACCAGAAAGTATTTTGGATTTACACTCCCATTGCTTATAAACGCATCGGGAGTTTTACTTTGGATTGAAGATTCGGGAGTGAAACTCCGCTTATAAACGTAGTAATCAACAGTGCGAGTAAACATTTTTCGACTAACTAGTAGCACCTTCTCGTTTATTGAGCAATTGAAATAACTTATAACGCCAGCTGATAGAATAATTTTGAGTACCCACTTTTTTAGACTGAAGGAGAAAAAAAAGTTCGTTTCGAAATGTAAAAAATGTAAAAATAAAGAAAACGAAGAATGATAGGAAAAAAATCTCATGGAATAATAATTTATTTATATTGTGGTTATCGGTTACAAATGAAAAATTACTTAAATTGCTTATAAAAAGGTGATAAATCGCATAATTTTATAAAAAAACACCTTGTTTTTCGTGTTTAGGCGTAAATAAGGCTTTAGCTGTTTGCCCTTACGAACTCGTCAGATTACCGCTTGCCTTGATTATTATTTTTATTTTTTTAAATCCAGGCGCGTTTTTCCTTATGAGCCGTAATGTTTCTGCGGGTTCTGCAACTGGTCGTGTTGATGGTTGTCAATCCCTCGATGTTCCTTTCCGGGATGTTTTCTCTAATATTTTGAATATTTTCTGGAACGCAGCGTCATCTTGGATGTCACGGTCGCCATGTAGTGGTCCTTCGTGGCGGTGATACTGTATAGGAGTAGCAACAATGCTTAGCTCCTGGGGAGAGTAGCGAGGTTCGCTTTACTCTGGGGTTTTGCGTGGAGTAGCTTAGAAACAGGACTCCGTCATGAGTACTAATGGGTCTGGTTGTTGAGCGTTTATTGTAGAAGTTCTTAATCTTTAAAACTAATTAAAATTAATGTACTTCTAAAATATAGGAACGCGTCTCAAACACTATTGTCCATTTCATTTCATGACCCACATAATGAAAGTTTGTGTACAACCGGTGAAGACAGCCAGCGAAAGTTATATCATGATCCCGTTACTCGGGTGCGGTAATTTTTATATTTTTGTGTGTGCATGCACTTTATTTGGACGGATTGATTTGAGGCGCGTTTTTATTTTGTACATCTGTTTTTGGCATGTGGTTATTGACTGATTTCATCACAAAGGATTCATACTCCTTCATGAAATCGCAGGGCATTAAATGGAGATTTATCATTGAACGAGCGCCATGGTGGGGAGGTTGGTGGGAGCGACTTATAAAGACTGTTAAGGACGCTCTAAAGTTAACCATTGGTAAAAGGATCCTAAATTATGATCAACTTCACACCTAACTTACCGAGGTCGAAGCTACGATAAATTCCAGACCAATTACATATATTTCCGATGACCCCTCTGGATTGCAGGCTTTAACGCCGTCTCACTTCCTTCTTGGTGACTCGGTTCATTAATTTAATTAATAATAAGGATTTAGTGAAGATGTGGAAGAGACGTCAACAACTTGCAACGGTATTTCATAAGCGTTGGGTCACGGAATATCTTCCACAGCTCCGTTCGGCACACCATTCTCCGAGGATGTTTTCAATAAGCGTCAAGACTGGTCATGTAGTTTTAATTCATGATCAGGTAGTTCCTCGATTATTCTGGAAGATGGGAGTTTTCGAAAGGCTTTATCCTGGTGGAGATGGAAAAACGCGGGCATGCGAAGTTAGAACATCGACTGGCATACTGCAACGACCAATCCAATTACTTTACCCGTTGGAGGTGCAATAAGGGTTGTTAAGGCAAAATAATATATGGCAACCCATAACCAACCAGTAATCCTTTTTAATTTAGGAGTTATTGCATTTTATTTCATGAGAGATCTATCGGTAAATTTTAATTTGTAGATCAGTTGAAATCGAACCGTGAACCTTTTCAATACATATTGTATTATCAATAATTCTTTTGTTTTGATGATAGAGCACCTGGATTAAATGTGACACCTTGTAATATTAACAAAGCGATGAAGATATGCTATGATGCGTTGTAGCTGCCGGAACAAGTTTCTATGGTCGATTGATTCAATTAATTTGTCTGACTGCATTACTGCGAATACGGTACGTATTTTTTCTCTTCTTTCGAAAGTGCAGTCATGAAGCTTTTTATATGTTACTGGCCATCTAGTTTCACTGCCATGAAGAAATATTGGTTCTTAAAACCAGAAGTTGCTGTGGTATGTAACAGATTATGCTGGAGAAGAGACGAGCCAGTTCTGATCTTCAGTATAATAGATCCGGTGACTGAATAAAGGCCCATGGTATAAAATATGAGTTTCATTTGAATACAATATGGCGCAGTCGGGAAACGAACAAAGAGAAAAAAAAACAACGGAATTGATCACTTTGAATTTAGGCAGAATTGATTCCTTTCTAGTATTTGTGATCGAAATAAATAATTCCGTAAATGGTGATCGATTCGAAGTGTATTTTCATTAGAATTTTGCATTACTACGCGGGAAATGCTATCATTTGTGATCAAAAATAATAATAGTAAAATGGTGATCGGCTTGAATGCGCTTTTTATTAATGTGAATAGATATTGAAGGTGGCGTTAGCGTAATTTCTGCGCTGATAATAGTAAAAGTGTGAAAATATTATAGCATTAATCTTCTGAATGGGAAAACGTTAAACTTGTAAAATTATTATGTTCAAAATAGATAATCGGTAAATGAGTATAAACTCAGAATTATAAATTAATTAGTTGAGTTACAGAAGATTTGTGAGTTGAACGTAGAAGGAAACCTGGCCAGAAAATTGGGGGGTTTTCGAAAAAAAGTTAAAAATATTTGCCACAGCAATTGAATTAAACAAAAAGGAAGAACCGACCATGACGTGACAAATGACATGACGGACTGGTAGTACAAAGGGTGATTCCTGAGTTTAGCACTGCCACATAAAAAAAAGATTGCGGATCAGCAGCGGTGGAGTTTTTCGCCACGTTATCCTTAACATCTGTGGAAAGATCACAATATGACCGCGTGTTGGAAGCATTCCAGAATTTCGGTGCACCAAAAACGATCGAAGCCTATGAAAGTTTCATATTTTGGAGCCGTAATCAAAAGCCAAGAGAACCGTTTGATAATTTTTTGATGGATGTAAAAAAATTGGTAAAAAATTATGGATATTTTAGCATTTTTTTATGTGATAGTCCAAGCTCAGGTCTTACCGTTTGTACTACAAGTACGTCACGTCGTATAAGTCATGGTGCAATGTCCAGTGGTAAGCTTAGGTCGAAGGATAGAGAGAAGGGTAGAATAGGTCAGGGACTGATCCAGAAGGAGTTCTTGTGGGGGGTCCAACTTCCCTTAAAATCTGAATTCGCACAAGTACTCACTTGTCAATAACATCAAGGATGCCATGGAAACGGACGCTTGTGGCGACCTAAAAATATATATCGGAACTCCAAAGCACGGAGAGCCAGAAAACGGATAATTGTGGCTAGCATACAAATAAATATCGGGACACCGAAGACGGAAAACAGATAAACGGAACTCGGAACACTTGTGCTATGTGGCCCATGCTTGAAGAATATTGAAATTTTTCTCATTTTTAGAAGCTGCATATCTTCTATTTGGAGTCACCCTAGTTCCTTTTTTTCGAAAATACCCTGTATCATACCATTACCATCGGCCCTCGTGCTGGGGTTGAAGAAACTTCCATCAGTTTTACTTTACATCCCTAACCAAACACAGAGCCGAACAAGTCTAACACCCCTTTAGTTATTTAAGCAATGTCGAATAAACACAGAAATGACAAAATACAACAACTACAGTAGTCCTTTTATAAGACAGCAGTTCAATCGACTAATACAAGAACAAGAAGTATAGCAACAATAATATACAGATGCATCTAAAATGACAGATCAGGTCTCTTAAGCGGTAGTGAATAGAGAGGGAAACGTATTGAGTCTACAACAGCCATATACAAAGCCTGCTTATTTGCAGAAAGTTCAGGGAGTTAATTCTGGTTCGGTGCAGTGAAAACGTGAAAAAAAGTATACACTTGACGTTTTACACAGGTTTTTCACTTTATCACTGCACTCAGCCTGAAAAAGCGATTCTCGTTGCATTCGTGAAAACTTAATGCTGAATAAAAGCTGAATTGAATTTTTATACTAGCAAGTGTCAGTTTATCAAATCTAGTAGGTGGATATCTAAAGTGTAAACTTTTCACGACTTCACTCTAAATTTCACGGTGTAAAAAATGTTTGATCGTGCAAAGTTTTTGACAGTGGTTTGCACGGAATAAGAATCGCAAACAAAGATGTGAACGTGTAAAGTGTTTTCACGTTTTCACTGCACCGAACCAGAATTGCCCCCCAGAACCTGCAATAATCATAATTGACTCGCTCTTCGCACTTCACTCAATCAGGAACCTGAAAAACAGACACCCAACAGTAGAACATATAAGACAGATAGTAATTAACAAGGACATACGGCTCATTTGGTGCCCTGCACACATGGGCATAAGTGGGAACGAATACGCAGACAGGGACGCAAAAGAAGCTTATAGACGACCCCTAACAGAAGTAGGAAACAATGGACGACAAACAACAACATAACTGGAACCGAAGCAGCACCTTCCTAGCCTTGCATTGGAAGGAACTTACAACACCCCAGGGGCATAATCTCCCCAGATCGTTGGGGGTCCAGTATACAAGACTAAGGCTCGGACATTTCCTCACCGTTAAAAGATACATTTTCGAGAGATCTGCCCCACCTTCTTGTCCCTACTGCCCTGTGCAAACTCTATCAGCACCACACCTACCTACCACACTGTCCTACCACTGCTCACATATTACGACAATATATAGAATATAACAACACATGTATACTGAATACGAACAAGGAACAGATGAAAATACTAATTACAATTTTAAACAGACTCATACAAGGACCAGCCCCTAGAATTTGAGACTACATATAGAATATCTCCATAACATAAAATTTAAGATTGTATACAGCCCACTAGGATTAAGCTCCATGGGCTTAGACCCACTTTGTTAGGTTAAGACTTATAAGCTAACAAGCCAATAGTAAACCATAAAACCCATCTACTGGTGCAATATCCAGTAGTAAGCTTAGCTCGAAAGATAGAGAGAGGGACATAATAGGTTAGGGGGAGTCTAGGGGGTGTTGCAGAAAGTGGCGATGAACCTTGCGTTTGAACTCTTGAATGTTGTATGAGTTTCATTTCATGCCCATGTCGAGGTGGTTGTGAAGAAAGTGGTAAGTCCGTCCTCATGAGGCAGCCGCCATGGATCTGACGGTATACCGAATATACTATATTGCTTACTGCAGTCTAATTATTATCATACCCTTTCATTTGACACCCATGTCGAGGGTTCCGACTTCTTGAGACGGCTGCCATGGATCTAACGTTTATTCAGTATACTACATTGCTTATTGTATTTCAGTTTATTTTCAATATCGTCGTGGCCTACCTATTGTTTGACAGTTGCGTAAATTTGAAATTTTCATTAAATGGAATGATTCAATTTTATGACAATTGTACATTTACGAAGCTGTTAAACAATAGGTAGGCCATGAGACTATTGAATCAAAAATGAAGTGAAAATTCTTAAAGGTACCGTTTTTTGGATTTTTCAGCTGTTTTTTGGTTAAAGATATAAAAAATAGCCTACGACCTATTCTCAGACCTACCAAATACCTCAGACCTCTTTACATTCCTGATTCCTCCTGTCATAGCCTTCCTTAGCCCTTCCCCGCTCCAAAAAAGCGCATGTCATCAGTTGGTTGATGAGATTCAACTCGTTTCAGGAGGCATAACACTAAAGCGAGTTCTTTCTCGATGCCCCGATGTCAAAGTCGCACTAGTAATGGTTGGAAGTGGGTGGACTAAAAATATCGCGGGTGGGTTGTGGCTAGGGAATGCAATCCCGCGGATCCGCATTCCCGCAAATGCGGGATCCCGCATGAAATTAGCGGGATTGCAAATGCGGGATAACACGTGCGGGATCCGCAAGATTTGCAAGATTTTATTTTTTCCAGCCTAAATTCGCATAACAGCATTTACGGCAAGAAACGCACGATAATAGGGGGATACCGAAATCGAAGTATGTATGTATCTGTGAGTAGAGTGACGAGTGAATGGGAACTTCTCTCTGCACGGGGACTCCCCAAATATCTGTCGCGTGAGTACTAGTGCGTAGTTTGTGACATGAGATTTCAATTGAAATAAACGGTTTATTTTTATATTTGAGCAGCAACATTCTAAATAAAATTAATTAATAACTAGCTATAGGTAATGTTGGAATCGGGATCTTAAAAATGAGTGCTAAAGTGATTTATAAGATCGGAAGATGGCCTTCTGCTCAGTGTAAACGTCGTCCTTATATCATCAAAATAAGCGCTCGATCTACTAAGGGCTTGCAAGTAAACTTGCATACGAAGCATAAGAGCAGACAGAGCAATCCGTATGTAGCGTTAGTGATACTGAAACCGCCAGTACAAGCTCTTCTCAGCAGCATTCACAACAAAATATTTCAACGCCGGCCGGCGAAAAAGATAAAAGTCATCACCGATTTTTTTTTTCAAATTCAACAAAATGTTCCATGGAAGAAAGAATATCACGAATGGTCGCTAAGGATGGCATACCATTCTCAAAGTTTACGACATCGACTGACTTACGAGAACTGTTTGAAGCAGAAGGCTATAAAATGCCTGCCTCTGATCATACATTTAAATCTATTGTAATGGAATATGGGCTTTCAATTCAAAACAAAATTACTGTTGAACTTAGAGATTTGAAAAACAGTGAGCAATGATTTGCAATAATCTGACGAATGGACCTCTTTCAGAATCATCGATATGTAAACGTAAACATTCATATATCACTACTACACTCACTCATATACTCACATATTTTGGGCAGTTTTAACGTAGAATCGTGTTGTTTTTTCTAAGTAAATCCTGTGTTTCATTTACTGACTTAGAAAATAATGTTGTGGGCTAATAATTCTAAAATATTGTACAATCCTGCAAATGTTGCGGACCCGCGGGACTGATGGTCTCAATCTTGCGGATTTGCAAGATTATCGTTTGGGTGCTGGATTGCATTCCCTAGTTGTGGCAGTTCCTTCCTTCCCCGAGTAGAGCTGCTGTTCGACATTGCACTCTATACGAATAAAATAGATTGTCGACAGTATAAAGGGCCTTTCCTGCGACTCTAGTCTTTCACATAAAAAAAAAAGAGGTGTCAAGGGACACCGGGATGGAACGAAGTTCCTTTCGATTAATTAGTGAAGGAATTGTAATAAAAATTTTATTTTTAAGTTATAATACTATTTTTTTATTATTAAAAAATATAATGTAATAAAAACTTAATCAGTAAGCTCAATTTTAGTAATAATTGGCTTGTGGTAACTGAAGTAGGAAACATATGTTTGGGATTCTATTTTATTTAAATGTCTTGAGAAAACTGCATCAATGGTGGTATTATATTTTGTTGTTGATTCTGCTGGATTGTTTATTCTTAAATCAAATTCATCCTCTAGAAACTGTAGTAATGGTTTTGATTTTTCATTACTGAAGTTGATGTTAAAATCACCGGCCAAAATGAGTGGAACTTTATCTAAATTTTTGTTGTATCTGCTAAGTGTTCGAGATACATCTTTAGAATACTCTAGCAGTGCTCGATGAATGAACTCCTGAATATCTATTAATTTGTTATTTGGTGAGACATATATGACTGCCATGATTAAGGTAACGCCGTTTTCCATTACACACTCTGCTGCACATAAATCTGCAACACTTGTACTTGCAACAAAAGCAACAAAAACAAAAAAAACAAAAAAAAACAACAAAAACAACAAAAGCAACAAAAGCAACAAAAACACCAAAAACAACAAAAGCAACAAAAACATCAAAAACAACAAAAACAGCAAAAACAACAAAAATAACAAAAACAACAAAAACAACAAAAATAACAAAAACAACAAAAATAACAAAAACAACAAAAACAACAAAAGCAACAAAAACAACAAAAACCGAAACAACATAAACATCAAAAACAACAAAAACAACAAAAATAACAAAAACAACAAAAACAACAAAAATAACAAAAACAACAAAAACAACAAAAGCAACAAAAGCAACAAAAACCACAAAAACAACAAAAGCAACAGAAATAACAAAAACAACAAAACAACAAAAACAACAAAAACGACAAAAGCAACAAAAACAACAAAAACAACAGAAACAGCAAACACAACAAAAATAACAAAGACAACAAAACAACAAAAATAACAAAAATAACAAAAATAACAAAAACAACAAAAACAACTAAAATAACAAAAACAACAAAAGCAACAAAAACAACAGAAACAACAAAAACAACCAAAACAACAAAAACAACAAAACAAAAACAACAAAAACAACCTGTATACACTCAAAAAAATAATCGTCGCTACACCACACTGTACAATGCGAAATAGAAAGACGAAACGAAAATAACTGGCTTGCTTTCTATGAGAGAGAGAGAGACAGACAGGGAAACATACGCACGCTGACCGGCACAACTATACCAAAAAGTGTCGTTACAACTTTTGGTCTTAATTTTTTCCGTCTAGCCCCCTTTCGCAACGCGCGATAAGGAACTTCGTTCCAAAAAAAAAATTCATACAAATCGGTCAACCCGTTTCGGAGGATTTCGGTAATAAACACTGTAACACGAGATTTTTATAGATATAGATAGAGTTTAAAAAAAAATAATAAATAAAATACTCGGTTTTTGACGTTTTTCTCCATTTTAAAACGTTTTTATTATCTCGCTTTCTTGTCTGTCTGTTTGTCCGGTACAAATCTTGCAATCGATTTTTTAACACTTCTGGTTACCCGATCACTCTGAAATTTTGCACACAGCTTCAGCTCCGATGACAAAGTAATATGGAATACTCACTACACCGTTAGATCCTTGGGGCCGTCTCAAGAGGACGGATTAACGTTTTGTTGAAGGAACAAATTTTGCAATCGATATTTCAAATACTTCCGGATATCCTATCATGCTGTAATTTTGCATACAGCTTTAGCTCCGATGACAATGCAATAACTTTTATATCCATGGCGGCAGTCTCAAGAGGGCGGATTACCATTTTTTTCACAACCCCTCGACATGGGTATCAAATGAAAGGGTGTGATAAGTAGATAATCATAAGCAATATAGTATACTCAATATATCGTTTGGTCCATAGTGGCCATCTCAAGAGGGCGGATTACCATTTTCTTCACAACCTCTCGACATGGATATCAAATGAAAGGGTATGGTAAGTAGAACACAATAAGCAATATAGTATACTCAATACATCGTTTGGTCCATGGTGGTCATCTCAAGAGAGCGGATTGTCATTTTCTTCACAACCTCTTCGACATGGCTTTCAAGTGAAAGAGTATGATAAGTAGAACACCATAGGCAATATAGTATACTCAATATATCGTTTGGTTCATGGCGGTCATCTTAAAAGGGCGGATTACCATTTTCTTCACAATCCCTTTGAGATGGGTATCAAATGAAAGAGTATGATAAGTTGAACAATATAAGCAATATAGTATACAATACACAATATGTCGTTTAGTCCATAGCGGCCATCTCAAGAGAGCGGATTACCATTTACTTCACAACCCCTTCGACATGGGTATCAAATGAAAGAGTATGATAAGTAGAACTCCATATGCAATGTAGTATACTGACTCAATATATCGTTTGGTCCATGGCGGCCATCTCAAGAGCACGGATTACCATTTTCTTCAACACCCCTTCGAGATCAAATTAAAGAGTATGATAAGTAGAACACCATAAGCAATATAGTATACTCAATATATCGTTTGGTCTATGGCGGCCACCTCAAGAGGGCGTATTAACATTTTCTTCACAACGCCCGAGACATGGGTATCAAATGAAAGGCTATGAAAAGTAGAACACCATAAACAGTAGAATATACTCAATTTGTAATTTGGTCCATGGCGGCCATCTCAACAGGGCGAATTACTATCTTCTTTACAACTCCTTCGAGATGGGTATCAAATGAAAGTGTATGATAAGTAGAACACCAAAAGGAACATAGTATGCTCATTAGTTTCATGGCGGCCATCTCAAAAGGCCGGATTACCGTTTTCCTTACAATTCCCTCGACATGGACTTCAGATGAAAGGGCATCATTAGTAGAATACATTAGGCTATGTTGTTAGGATATGCCATGTACAATAAATAAGCTATGTGACGTAATTCAAAATTTGATATGGACACCTGTTACATAATGGAAACTAATACGATAAATTTTTTAAAGTAAAATGAAAGATAAAAGTTTTGGATAATTACGACTGAAATTTAATTTATAGATGTTTTTATATGAACAAAGCAGTTAAATATAATCAAAAGCCTTCTAAAAGCTTTTCAGTAAAAGAGTAGTTGCGAGTACTCACGAGTGGAAATAGTAAAAAACATCAGAAGAGAGACGCAGCTATTATTGAAATAAAAATAAAATAAAATAAATTTAGCTTATTTCTTCATTTTAATTTTCAGGAATTTCAAACTTAAACAGATTGGTATATTATTAGTAGACTTAGGTAACAATTTTCCGCATGTTTCCGGCATACTATCTATCATCAAGATCAAAAAAATTGATTGAAAAATGTCACACACAAGACTAAAAAGCAGAAAATAATTATTTAGATAAAAAAAAACTTTTTAATATGGCACGTTTTTATAACGAACTAAAAAGTATAAAATAATTTCTCCTAGCCCCATACAGATTTAGAACCTCAAACATATTCCTAACACCATACAGATAGTCCTGAAAATTTATGATTATGAATTTGTAATAGCTATGAAAATATTTGTAAGATTTTAAACGAAAAAACGTGGGGCGATTTTAAAATAAAAGCGTATTTGTTATTAACTTCCCAGTATAGGAAGTTATTGTAATCGGCCCGAAAATCGAAATCGAAAATTTCAACGTATTTTCATCTTTCAAGGTCCCAGGAGCATTTTAAGCCAAAAATTGGGAGGAAGTATGTATGTGTGTGTGTATGTGCGTACGGATGTGGTAATTTTTTCCTGCACGATATCGCGCGAACCAAAACTGATATCGACTTCGTTGAGGTGTCGTTCGAAGCGTATTAACCGAAATATGATCTGAAAAGATTTTCATGAAATTCGGTCCAGCCATTTTTTTGTTTAAGCGACGAAAGTGATTTTTGTACCTGCATGATATCGCCCGAACCACGAAAGATATTGACTTACTTGAGGTGCCGTTCGAAGCGTATTAGCGACAATATAATCTGAAAAGATTTTTATAATATTCGGTCCAGCGGTTTTTTGGTTTAAATGACTTAAGTGATTTTTGTACCTGCACGATACCGCGCGAACTAAAAACTATATCGACTTCATTGAGGTTCCATAAAACATTAATACATCAATTTTATATACATTTTCGTCATCCTAAGTGCGCACATATATTCTATATTGCCTATTGTTCATTTATTATTAAAATATCCAATCATATATTCAACATCCATCATACTGGGAAGTTGATCGTGTGGACCGAAAGGGTCGAACCCACATCCCAACTAGTTTTTTTTTAACTATTTTTTTTTTTATATTTTACATAGTTTATCTTGTTAACTTCACAGTATAGGAAGTTATTGTAATCGGTTCGAAAACGAAATCGAAAATTTCAACGTATCTTCATCTTTCAAGGTCCCAGGAGCATTGTAAGCAAAAAATTGGGAGGAAGTATGTGTGTGTGTGTGTGTGTGTGTGTGCGTACGGATGTGGTCATTTTTTCCTGCATGATATCGCGCGAACCAAAACTGATATCGTCTTCGTTGAGGTTTCGTTCGAAGCGTATTAACCGAAATATGATCTGAAAAGATTTTCATGAAATTCGGTCCAGCCGTTTTTTTGTTTAAGCGACGTAAGTGATTTTTGTACCTGCACGATATAGCACGAACCAACCATAATACCAACTTCTTTGTGGTGCCGATCGTAGCGTATTACCGAAAGTACAATTTGAAAAGATTTTCATAAAATTCGATCTAGCGGTATCTTTGTTTAAAGGGCGTAAGTGATTTTTGTACATGCTCTATAGAACACAAACCAAAAATGATATTCACTTCATTGAGGTGTCGTTCGAAGCGTTTTAACCGAAATATGATCTGAAAAGATTTTCATGAAATTCGGTCCAGCCGTTTTTTTGTTTAAGCGACGTAAGTTATTTTTGTACATGCACGATATAGCACGAACCAACCATGATACCGACTTCTTTGAGGTGCCGATCGTAGCGTATTACCGAAAGTACGCTTTGAAAAGATTTTCATAAAATTCGATCAAGCGGTATCTATGTTTAAAAAGCGTAAGTGATTTTTGTACATGCTCGATAGAACGCAAACCAAAAATCTATTGACTTGCCGATCGAAGGGTTGGAATAACACCCGTTCAAAATGAAGTTCATTTTTATGGATTCAGCCGAGCAATAGCTTCCCAAAGAGTCATCACTCGTAAAAATCCGAGTTTTCTTTAAAAACCATTCAACAAATACGTTAACCATTACAAACATGACGAAATTTTCAAACTTTAGTTCAGAATTGTTTGAACGGCGAATTGCCTTCCATGTCCTACAGTTTTGGGAATAGAGTTCATCGCGGAATTTCCAGTGATTACAGTTTGGCCTTTTCGGACAAGTTTGACAAATCCGTTACATTGATTAGTTTTGGTACTATCTCTTGAAATCGTTCGAATTGAAAATGAAGTTTTTACCATTGCAGTTTATCATCAGCGCGTCAACACGCTCAAAATGAATTCGCTTTATATTGTAGCGAACGAAGTGCCAGGGACATGTTTGTTTGCTACTGTTCAACAAAAAAAGGTTCATTAGAAAAGCCTTGCGGATTTACAATCCTTATCGTTATTTCAAAGAGCTTTCTTCCATCATACTGGGAAGTTGATAGTGTGGACCGAAAGGGTCGAACCCACATCTCAACTAGTTTTAAAAATTTTAGATTTTAGGTTTTTTTGTTTAAGCGGCGTAAGTGATTTTTGTACCTGCACGATATCGCCCGAATCACGAAAGATATTGACTTACTTGAGGTGCCGTTCGAAGCGTATTAACGACAACATAATCTGAAAAGATTTTTAAAATATTCGGTCGAGCGGTTTTTTGGTTTAAATGACATAAGTGATTTTTGTACCTGCACGATATCGCGCGAGCTATAAAACATATCGACTTAGATGACGTGCCTTTCGAAGAGTATTAACCAAAATATGATCTGAAAAGATTTTCATAAAATTCGGTCGAACCGTTTTTTTGCTTATATGACGTTTATGATTTTTGTACCTGATCTATAGTGCGCGAAATAAAAACTATATCGACTGCATTGAGGTGCCGAAAAAAGAATATTAACGAAGAAATGCTCTGAAAAAAATTTCATAATATTCGGTCCGGCCTATTTTGTTTAAATAGAAAAACTTCGGCTAATTGTCAGAAAGACCTTAAATTGACAAGTTTTGCTAATATCTAATAAACTCGATGGAATGAGACCCGTTCTAAGCGAAGTGATCTTTTTCGGGTTCTGAACAACGATAGCCTTCGAACAAAACATCACTTGTCAAAATCCGACAACCTTTCGAAATCTTGCAAAAATTTCGTTACCCTTTGACGCGGAATTGTGATACAGTTTCAGGAAATTGCGGATTATCCCGGGATTTCCAGTAGTTACCGCGAAATTTGTTCTTTTTGGTCAAGTCTGACAAGTACTTAACAGTTACAGTTTTGCTAATATCTCCGGAAAGGTTCGGAATTACCAAATGAAGTTATTCGCTTCTCAGTTCGTGCGCTTCAGCACGCTCAATACGAATTTGAACACCCGCTTTAGTGCAGCGAACGAAATACGGAGGACATGTTTGTTTGCTAACGTTCAGGAAAAACAAATTCTCTAGAAAAATCTTTGGTTTTACTACTATTATAGTTATTTGAACTAACTTCTCTCGGGATTGCTTTGTCATCAGTTCTGATACTAGCCCATTTTCCACTAGTGCTAAACGTATAACTATTTTGCAAGAAGTCAGTTTATTCCATCTTCGTTTATCATACTGGGAAGTTAATCGTGTGGACCGAAGGGGTCAAAGCCACATCCCAACTATAGTCCAAATAGACGAAAAAACGCCATAATTGGAAAATAATTCCGAAGTTGCTGAAAATTGGAACAGCCGTTAAAAACATTATTATACGTAAGCTGTAGAGACTGCCACGCGATTGGGCGGCTGCTAACTTTTTTATTCAAGGTCAAAGGGTCAAAATATCAGTTTTTTGCAAATATATGCTAAACCGTACGTCTTATCAGAAAATTGTGTGTACAAAGTTTGTAGATTAGGCGATTATCTACAAAAAAATATATTATACATTTTCTTGTAGGAATTGCCATTTCTGAGATATTGTCGTTTTAATAAGTTAAAATACTCATATTCTATCATTCCCGACTTGTAAAGGTCATCAGAAGTTTAATAAATCCTTTGTTGGAGTACGCGTCTAATATTTTCAGGGGTGATTCCTGGATATATTTGGAGAAAAAAACTGTTCTACAGAGGGCGGCTATCTCCACTATCCACTAAGATACAGGGTGATTAGGGAAATTTTTTTTTTTTAATTTACTGAAATTTGAATAACTCCTAAAGTAATTATGATAGAGTAGCCTAATTAGGCTCATCTTTTAGGTAAACGTGTATTCTTTTATTTGGTATAAAGCACAGCAACCTGAGTGACTCCGTTCAAAAAATATATAGGCTCAAACAATACTTAGAATCTAGACCTGGCAGATTTCTTCGTTTTTCTCAGATAATTCGTTACTAACAGTACATTTTTTTTGCTTTTCTGATGCACCAAACTATTACCTACAATATTTCCATATACAATAAGTGTTTATTTTGGGTAGTTTTGTAGGTAGTAGTAGTAGTTTTATCGTGTTTTATCGTGAACAAATAAGAAGTTACTCGTCTTTCAACTGCGGCATAATAGCATTGGTTTGAGCCTACATATTTTTTGAACGGAGTCACTCAGGCTGCTATGTTTTACACCAAATTAAAGAATACACATTTACCTAAAAGATGAGCCTAATTAGGCTACTTTATGATAATTACTTTAGGAGTTATTCAAATTTCAGTAAATTTAAAAAAAACAAAATTTTTTCCCTAATCACCCTGTATCTTAGTGGATAGTGGAGATAGCCGCCCTCTGTAGAACAATTTTTTTCTCCAAATATATCCAGAAATCACCCCTGAAAATATTAGCCGCGTACTCCAACAAAGGATTTATTAAATTTCTGATGACCTTTACAAGTCGGGAATGATAGAATATGAGTATTTTAACTTATTAAAACGACAATATCTCAGAAATGGCAATTCCTACGAGAAAATGTATAATATACTTTTTTCAGATAATCGCCTAATCTACAAACGTTGTAAACACATTTTTCTGATAAGACGTACGGTTTAGCAGATATTTGTAAAAAACTGATATTTTGACCCTTTTACCTTGAATAAAAAAGTTTGCAGCCGCCCAATCGCGTGGCAGTCTCTACAGCTTACGTATAATAATGTTTTTAACGGCTGTTCCAATTTTCAGCAACTTCGGAATTATGTTCCAGTCAAACCTCTAATTTGACTGGACTACTAGTTTTTATTTTTTTTATTTAAGTTTAAGTCATTGAAAACAAATCCATCACCCATCGCATCATCGAATAACATTAAAACCAGGTACGAAAGCCCCTAGTGTAATAAAATTAAATTAAAAATTCTGTAATCCCTAAATAACAAAAATCAATGTCCTGCTAACAGAAGACTGCGTGTAATCTAAAGAAATTGGAAATATTATCTTATCACCAGCACAGATATACAACAAAAGGCGGCGGCTCTGATATACTGCCCGCGTTGGCAGTGAACCACAATTTCGAGTATTTATTTCGATACTATATGTATTTACCTTTCATTAAAATTCATGAGACACCATCGCAATTTTGAGTATAGCTTACCTGGAGACTGACTGAAGGGCCATTTTATTAGAATTCGCTTAAGCGCAAGTGCTATACAAATTTTATGGACTCCTTATTTCAGCCATTGGTTGAATAATTCTACTTGAGCGGAATTTGTTGAAGTGGCATGCATTTGGAATAAATTTCGGTGTATCCTAAATTACTTTGAGGTCAGGTTGAGATGTAACGGGTTACTAATTGGCAAATGAACAGTAAGTGTGAAATGAGGTCAAAGAGCATTTAAATTTTGCATTTATGAATATTTAGTCGACCATTAAAATAAAATGCAAATTTGCTTTAATGATAATTTTATACCGGAGTTTATTGCCTGATTGTATTGATCGCACTCAACGCTTTGTACTATCGCACTTTTCTACGTATGGATGGTGCAATCCCCAAATTTGTTTAACTAAAAACAAACAACAATTCTTCAGTTTAATAAGAAAATATATATTTCATTAAAATATTTTACGTTGTGCCAAATAGAATCTGAAACAATCCTGTAGAAACAATCTGATACATTCATTTTTGCATTGTATTGGTATTACAATAATCGGATTTACGTCTTCACGAATTTCGTTTTACGAATTGTAATTATTGAAGTTATACTTCTTTAGGCGCGTTTTAAAAATATTATGAGAGTAAATTTTGAGGAATTTACAACGTAGAAATGGGCAACACAGGAGTCTGAGAAGGCGCTGCACGAAGGGGCCAAGGGTGGAGACAATGGAGGGCAAGTATTTCAACTCCCATTCTTCCCAGTAGGACCTGTAAGTTTACAGAAGTACTGAAATAAGCACTTACTAGTAAGGGGTAGGCCTTACTATACCCCTTATAGAAGTGCTTTTTTTTACACACGATGTCATAAGAGGTAAGGCCTTACTTATTTACTTTCCCTAGAATAGTTACGTTAGTACTACCTAAGGGCGCACCTACAGAACTGCTCATCTTTAAGGTGTATGGTAAGGCCTACTCCTTACTAGTAAGTGCCCTTTTCAGTCCTTCTGTAAGCTTAGGTTAGGTTAGGTTAGATATGGCTGAGCTGTTGGTATTGAGCTCATACACTTAGGCCAAAAGGATAGGCCCATTGTGATGCCATAGTGATCCCACTTTAAACTTGTTGTTCAAGTGTCGTTTCTTCGCTAAACCATCTCGAGGAAGTAATGAATCTTCTAAGTTGCGGGATGCCGATCCTTGAGATCTCCGTAAGCGTGTTTAAAAAGGGCTCGCCAAATGCGCTTAGTCTCTTTCTGCATAGGGCTGGACAGTGACAGAGGAGATGTAGTACACTTTCCTCCTCGTCCGGATTTTTACAGCTTCTGCAAAAATCGTAGGTCTCAAGACCTAAGCGGGTCGCATGCGTCCCTATCAGACAGTGTCCGGTAAGCACTCCCACTATAGCTGAGAGGTCTGGTCTACCGAGACTCAGTAATGACGTGGTCCGCCGAAGATCATAAGAGGGCCAGGTTAGTTTGGCCACCATGCATTTATCAAGATCTCTCCAATGCTTTTTCGCTTGTAGCATTGTGTGCTGTTTGCATTGGAGTTTAAAAGTGGCCCAAGGCATACCAACTCTTTCCTTTTCCGGAAGGAGAGTAGCGGTCGTGCCCTTCCTAGCCAGTTCGTCAGCTATACAATTTCCCTCTATATTACGGTGCCCAGGCACCCATACGAGGAGGGTCCTGAACTGTTGAGCCATCTCGTTAAGAGATCTGCGACATTCAGAGGTAGTTCTAGAGCTGTTTGTGCAAGAGCGCAGGGCTTTCAGAGCCGCCTGACTATCTGAAGAGATGTAAACAGCCCGATTTCTGTCGCCTTGCTGGTTGATCAGTAGAACAGCCTCATGTATTGCTAAAACCTCTGCTTGGTATACACTACAGTGATCGGGTAGTCGAAAGGAGACTTCAATCCCAAGCTCTGGGGAAAATACTCCTCCTCCTACTCGACCTTCGAGTTTAGAGCCATCAGTAAAGAAGTTTGTGGCACCGTGAGAACTGTGTGGTCTGTTTTTCCATTCACAACGTGAAGGGATGTGGACTCCGTAGTTTCTTGTGAAGTTGATTTCGGGTATGCAGAAGTCCGTTTTTATGGGGATGGTAACCGAGTCCAGCACTTTCGTGTGTCCTCCTACGATTCCGGTCCAAAAGCCAGATTCTTTTATTCTAAGGGCTGCGATGGTTGCGCTTTCCTTAGCCACAAGATTTAAAGGAGGAAGGAATAGCATAACATTTAGAGCGTCTGTAGGAGTGGAGCGAAGGGCTCCTGTTATGCATAACTCCGCACATCTTTGTACTTTCTGTAGTTTGTTGAGCACAGTGGACTTATTTAGGGTTGGCCACCATACTAAGACCCCGTATAGGAGTATTGGACGGACAATCGCTGTATAGATCCATCGTACTATGTTCGGGAAGAAACCCCATTTCTTCCCTATGGATTTTTTGCAAGCGAAAAGCGCTATGTTCGCTTTCTTAATGCGCTCTTCTGTATTTTCATTCCAGAGGAGCTTCTTGTCCAGGGTTATTCCCAGATATTTGGCACTGTTGCTGAATTTGAGCCTGACATTGTTTAGCCGGGGTGGAGTTAGTGGTGGAGTTTTATATCTCCTCGTGAAGAGAACTAATTCTGTTTTATCAGGGTTAACGCTGAGTCCGCGGGTGGCAGCCCAGTTTGAAAGAGTTTGTAATGCCGCCTCCATGAGATCACAGAGGACTTGTGGGAATTTTCCTTTTATGATGATGACAATGTCATCCGCGTACGCCAGTACATGATGTCCCACTGCCTCCAAGCGTCGCAGCAGCTGGTTCACAGTCGCGACCCATAAAAGTGGAGAAAGTACTCCTCCTTGCGGGGTACCTCTGTTGACGGCCCTTCGAACCGAGCAGTTGCCAAGGGTTGAGCTCACGATCCTGCCGGTAAGCATTTGATGTATAAGAGACACCAGCGGCGCCTCTATTCTCAGCTTCGCCAAGGCCAAGGTAATGGCGTCCGGGAGCACGTTGTTAAAAGCTCCCTCTATGTCAAGGAAAGCAACTAGGGTGTATTCCTTAATTTGGAGTGACTTTTCTATGGTTGAAACCAATGAGTGAAGGGCAGTATCCGTGGATCTGCCCTTTGTATAGGCGTGCTGCGCGCCAGAAAGCTCCGAGGTTGGTATGGTCTGCCTCAGATATATTTCAATTAGCCGTTCTAGAGTCTTCAATAAAAAGGATGATAGGCTGATTGGCCTGAAGTCTTTGGGTGTTGTATGGGAGGCTTTTCCTGCCTTGGGTATAAAAACCACTTTTACCTCTTTCCAGCTAGAAGGAATACAATTGATCTGCAGGCACCCGGAAAACATGGCCTGCAACCAGGGCATTATATAATTAAGCGAGCGTTGCAGTTGTGCCGGTACTATGCCGTCAGGGCCTGGTGATTTGTAGGGCTGGAAGGTGCTTACAGCCCATTCAATTCTCGCTTTGCTTATGATGGATTTGACCAGCTGTGGTGAGGTCGGAGGGTCTAAGGCGATGGTTGTCTCATTTACGGTACTACTCGGGAAGTGGGTGTCCATGAGTAGTGTCAAAGATTCTGTGCTTGAGTCTGTCCAATCGCCGTTTTCTTTGCGTAAGTAACTAAGCATTATTGGCGCTTTAGTAAGTCTTTTACGTAGCCTTGAGGCTTCCGATGTGGACTCTATATTACTGCAAAAGGTGGCCCAGGAGGTACGTTTGGCCTTCCTTATTGCCATTTTGTATCTATTCAGCTTCGACTTGTAGCAGCCCCAGGAGGTTACGTTGTTGCTGCGTCTAGCTGAATTAAATTCCTTTCTACACTCTCTGCGGAGTGTTTCAAGTTCTGGAGACCACCATGGGGGTTTGGAAGCCTCTTTATGAGGTCTGTTCGGACAAGCTTTATTTATGGCATAGGAGCATTGTTCTGTGAAAGTGTTCACAATGCTGTCGAGTTGTTCCCGGGTTTTGGGAATACATGGTGGATTAGGGGCTAGGTTCTTTGTGATTAGCCTAGTATAGTAACCCCAATTTGTCTTTTTAAGGTTTTTTATTTTGGACGGGGTGGTTGAGCTAGATTCTTCCAAAAGGAACTCTATAAACCTGTGGTCTGAGAAAGAGTGCTCCTTCAAGACCTTCCAAGACAGTATTTGGTCAGAGTGACAGTCCGAGACAAGGGTAATGTCCAGCACTTCCTCCCTGTTTTTGGTAACAAAGGTGGGGTCATTTCCCCTGTTACAGATTGCAAGCCTCGTGCCTAATAGGTAGTTAAACATGACTTCACCACGGTCATTTGTGTCCGTGCTGCCCCATTGTGTGTGGTGCGCATTTGCATCGCCTCCCATAACCAGGACTGTGGTAGCATCGGTGTAACTTACCAGGTTCTGAAAGGTTTTTGGAGGTAAAGGGCCCTCATCTTCGTGGGCAAGATAAAAGGAGGCCAGCCTGAGTTTTTTCTGTTTTAACTCTAGGTCGACTACGGTAAAATCTCCGTCACTGAATTGGGGGAGAAAGAAGGCATTAATGTCATTTTTGACCATAATACCTGTTCTAGGTTTTCCCTTGCCTTTGGTATAGAAGAGATTAAATTTGGGCGTCCTTAAGCCACAGATCCTGTCACCAGCGATCCATGGCTCTTGGACTAGGGCAACATCGACTTCGCCTGATGCCAGGCAAAGCAAAAGAGCAGCAGACGCCGCTTTACAATGATGAAGGTTTATTTGTATCACCTTCATCATTTTGTTGATTTATGACCTCGACGATGGTCACCTCTGCTTCTTCGTCGCTGGAGATGTCCTCGTCGATGTCCGAGCTAAGGAGTGGGTGCAGATTTTCCATGGCTCTGTCCAGCTCGGAGTCTGACGATGCACCAGCTTCGCTCCGAGCTTCGGCTTCGCCGTCATCTATTAGTTTTTCAGCCTTCTCGGCTGTGGCCTTGGTGCAGGCCGCCCGATTTACCATGGCCTCTATGTCTGTTTTATAGACCTTCAGCTCTATCTTCTCGAAGCCATAGTTCACGGCGTAATTGTCTTTTGCTAGTTGCTCTAGACACTCTTTATTCAGGAGCAGAACAACTTGCATAGTGGCCCTGTTTGTTTGCTCTGTTTTAAAAACCTTCCAGTTCTGGGTTGAAACCTGGGGGTTGAAGGTTTTTAGCATCTCTAAAATTTCTTCTGGCTCCGATGGAGCCACTGGAAGCCATGCTCTGGCCCTTGGACGTGACGGAATGTCACAAGCGTCTACTGCTTTGAGTCGGGCACCGGGGTAAACTTCTCCGACTCTAGCTATAGCAGCCTTGTACAGCTCTGCGGATCTGGTATTGTCGCAGGCCGTCAACTTAATATTACCTTGATACCATCCGGCATCCAGGCATGAAGGGGGAGGTCCTGGGTTATCCCTCAGGACCTCCATGGCAACTTTAGCGAGGGCGACTTGCACCCACCGCCATTGATGCTTAGGGATCTTCCCGTTCTCGTCGTTCTCATCTAAGACGCCGATTACTTTGCGATCCTTCGCAACTTCTGCGAAGGATATGGCTTTAGTTCCGTGCGTCTTCGACCTTTTAGGAACTGGACTGTGGGTGCTTGGTTCCTCCACAGATCGTTGACGTTTAGAGGCTGGTTCACCCCTGGGAAACTCTAGGGTAAAGTTTGGTATGACCTGATTAGCCCAAGCAATGTCATCTTGGATTTTGGTGAAATCCTCCTTCGACACTTGGTCCTCCCCGATCGGATTGGTAGCCAAGCGGCGAAGGATACGACTAGCCAAGCGGCGTTCTTGGTAGCCTGTAAGCCTTCTGTAAGCTTACAAGTCCCACTTTGGTATTACAGAAATACGAAAACAAATGAGTCATCGAGCAAATTCTCACATGTTTGCGTCTTATTCTGGACTACATCTTACCATCTGCCTTCTTTTGAAATGCAGGCATCTCGTCGTACTCCTTTCAAAGATGTAGGCTCCAGGTACTCGTGACGCAAACGTTATTTAATGAAAGTTGGTGATCGAGCGTTGCACTCGATCACGTCGGGGTCACCAAAATGTTAAAGAACGGATTAGTTTATCCCTACTGATCGGGGTCAGGCGATGCGCCGTGACCTGATGTTAATGAATAGATATCAACCGGCACTTAAACCGGGATATCTGCGAAGAGAAGAGGAATTGCGTTATCAAACGGCACTTGAACCAAGATATCTGCGACGACAAGTAAATGAAATAAAACACCTTACTTGGTTGTTAAAATTCAACTCCGATTTATTGATTAATTTTAACAAATTGTGTACCAACAAAAACAAAAGTACTTATGTACACGCATTAGAAGTTATACTTCTTTGGCGTGATTTTAAGACTAATTTTTAATTTCTACACAAATATTTTATTGGATTCTATCTATTTTCGTGCGTTGGAAGGTGCAAGCATTAGGATGTCGACACGCTCAAGGCTGTCGGTTATACCGTATTCTAATCCTAACTAAAATCACCAACTAGTTGGGTCATTAGTCCTAATTACAATTATCTTAAGGGGGGAGCCTGCTTTAGAGGCTTCAAAAAATCTATTTTTTTGAGGAATTTTTAGGGAAGGAAATAAATATTTAATTGAAACGAAACTTTCAGGTATTATTGTTATATATTTCAACATGTTTCTCAAATTTTTTCATTAACTTATATGTCATAATATGCCGGGTACAAGCATTTCGCCGAGGCGCCTCGAGCGTGCATGTGTCGTGTTGGCGGGACAGATAGGAGCAAAATTTAACGTCCTATCGAAACGAGACAAAATTGATTGTATTCAGGATTAAATTCTCTTCTACTTGAACCTAAAAAACCTTAAAAAAAGTTATAATTAACCCACTTTTTAAACAATCTAAGGTGAAATTTTTTTTTCCAAAAAAAATTTTTTGTTTAAGTTGCGAAAAATTGTTGAATTTCTCACTTTTTTTAGATTTTTTAGGTTCAAGTAGAAGAGAATTTAATCCTGAATACAATCAATTTTGTCTCGTTTCGATAGGACGTTAAATTTTGTTCCTATCTTTCCCGCCAACACGACACATGCACGCTCGAGGCGCCTCGGCGAAATGCTTGTACCCGGCATATTATGACATATATGTTAATGAAAAAATTTGAGAAACATGTTGAAATATATAACAATAATACCTGAAAGTTTCGTTTCAATTAAATATTTATTTCCTTCCCTAAAAATTCCTCAAAAAAATAGATTTTTTGAAGCCTCTAAAGCAGGCTCCCCCCTTAAGATGGACTTAAGATGCCTCATGAAATTCTCTTAAGACTGGCTAATTTTCTACCAACACGTAATGAATGTTAAGCTTAATATGCGTCGCAAAGCTGGATCAGCATTTATTTACCTGATAATACTACTGGTACTTCTAAGCCAAACTCACTTCTTTTTTGTTCATTTTCGCCTTAGCTTCTGATTGAGGAATTTAGCTTCTCCTCCACTTTAGTCAGTAGATCAAACGATCGTACCATTATAGTCTAAGACGTTCGTTGCTCTTAGCCGTGCCTTTAGCTGTAGGTTACAGTGCAGCAGTTTGCTCGGCTAATCTCCGGCAATCCAAAAGGACATCGTCTGTGTCTTCTGTCACAATGACGAATTCCAGGCGTTACGTAGACTCATTTTGCCGGTATGCTCTCGTAACTCACCTGTGGGTTCATCGCCCTTGGGTAGCTTCATTCTACTTCCTTTGCCACTACAGAAATAAACGTCACTTCCAAATTCTGTTCACTTCCCTAGCTTCTTCTTTTAGTTGTTACTCAATTAAATTGAGTGGGTTAGGGTAATTGAAATATGATACGAAGAGTTTCATACTAATGTATCGGCAAATACAACATCAACGCTTCCAACGTTTGAGTGACAACACTCCGAACCTATCCAAACACCATCGTTGGACAATTGACATTGGACATTCGTAGTTCGAGTAGCGGTCACACAATGCGTTCTACCATCAAACGCCCAACGTTGGAAAGTGCTCATAGCATTGTTTAGAGCCGGCTTTAGCTGAAAACTAGGATATGTAATTTATTCCCCCCATAGCCTCTGGGTAAAAACCTCCTCACCCATGGACATCGTGAACGGACTTTGGCTAAGAATTTTCATATGCCCATATAATAATAAACTTAATAGCTAAAGGATTGGAGTTGCAATGCTTGCCCTTTATAGCCTCCACCCCTTCGCCTATATCATCCGCAGGCCGTATCAGAACATCAAAATTGGGAGCGTGCAGTAAATTAGGGCATGAGATAACGCACGCTGCAATCAAGAGTATTTCAATTGGCTGAGGCTGGTAAAATGACAACCAAAGCAGCGTGCTGCATGTTCATATCATGTCTTAAATTTGCAGTACGCTGCATATTTGAGGTTCTGATAGGGCCTCCAGTAAACCCATCGTAGCTACAAGCCTATAAGCAGCCGGTGCCGATCCTACATTTGCTTGAATGGAGGACATTTCTCGTGTAATAACATAGTGGAGCCAAGTTTTTAAGTTTATTTTTGCAGTAAAAAGTTTTAATAAAATATTGTATTTTATCACTTTTTCTGCACCTGGATTACCAGTGATTAGTGTTTCAGTGATTAAATTAAAACAATTTCAAAAAATTTAGTGAAACAATATGTTTTAATGGTTTAATTGTGAAGGTGACCAATTTTGTTTACATTCGCTGTGGTTTTGTAGAGTTATTTTAGGGCAAAAATGTTGAATTTGTGTGGTTATTGAGTTAAAAGTGAATTTAAAGTGATTAAAGCTTGTTAAAGAATAATTTTTATAAATATTAAAGCAGAAAAATGTGTAGGAAAAAGTTCAAAATTTTTGTTATCCTGTTGTGTCGTGGTGCTTGCACTTATGTTTTAATAACTATTCCGTAATAATTTTTAACCATTTTAAATTCACTTTTAATTTCATTACCACATAAATCCAACATTTTTTCCCTAAATTAACACGAAAAAACCACCATGAATGTAAACAAACCTGGTCACCTTATCAATTTCATTTAATTTATTCACTCGGATCACTAACTAACTTATCACCGCTAATACACGTGCAGTAAAAAATGTTAAAATACAATATTTTGCCACTTTTTACAAGTTAAAAACTTGGCGAGTCTATGATATTACACTACGAGTTAGAGAAATTGCCTTCCATCCAGGAAAACCCCTTACCCACAAACAGCAAACAATAAACACTACGAATCTTCCTATGTCCACGAAAAACCAAACATACGCTTAGCTGATGACTCGAACATTTTATTTAACTCCATAGCCTCAGCATAAAAACCCCCTCACCTATCGACATCGTGAACCGGCATCGGCTGCGAGTTTTCATATGCCCATAGTAATCACGGTATTCAGAAACAAGGTAATGTAAAAGACTGTATACCGTATACGGTATTTTCGTGCTGATGTCACGTGGAGGACACATCCCATATAAAATCGAAGCTGTTGTTGTTGTTTCAGCATTACGGCTGACGTCACCAGGCGCCCTTTTTTTACGGTATTCGAAGCTGCCGTCGCTTTTACATTTCCTTCGTTTTCTGTATACCGTGCATAATAATGATAATCCCAGTGCGCATGAAGAATGGAAGTTGAAATGCTTGCCCTCCATTGCCTCCACCCCTTCGCCCATATCCTCCGTTGCGTTGCGTTGCGAATTCGTCAAAATTCACTCTCATAATATTTTTCAAAACGCGCCTAAAGAAGTATAACTTCAAAAAATCACTTACGCCGCTTAAACAAAAAAAAAAACGGCTCGACTGAATTTTATGAAAATCTTTTCAGATCATATTTCGGTTAATACGCTTCGAACGACACCTCAACGAAGTCGATATCTTTTATGATTCACGCGATATCGTGCAGGAAAAAATGACCACATCCGAAATTTTCTATTTCGATTTTCGGACCGATTACAATAACTTCCTATACTGGGAAGTTAACAATTATAAAATAAAACTAGTTGGGATGTGGGTTTGACCCCTTCGGTCCACACGATAAACTTCCCAGTATGATGAACGAAGATGGAATAAACGTACTTCTTACAAAATAGTTATTTCGTTTAGCACTAGTGGAAAATTGGAACTGATGGCAAAGCAAACCCGAGAGAAGCTAGTTCAAGTAACTATAATAGTAGTAAATCCACAAGATTTTTCTCAGTGGCGGCTCCTGCCTCTAAAATTTGGTGGGGCTTGAGAAATGATTTTACAAAAAGGAATTTAACTCTATTCGTTGCTATCAAATTTAGGCCTATCCCACTAATTTTAAGAATATAAGCTTAACTTCTTTGGAAAACGAATAATATAAAAGAACTAGCTGGGACCCGGTGCGCCTACGCTGCACCCATAAGTCAATAGTAAACAATAAAAACCATCCATTGACTTAATATTTTTCGAGATATGAATTTTACACAGATGAAATGCCTCAAAGAACATGGGTCTTGCGTCGGCCGCCATGAATCGGTATATTGAGTCTACTACATTGCTTATTGTATTCTACTTATCATACCCTTTCATTTGATACCCATGTTGAGGGGATTGTGAAGAAAGTGGTAATCCGGCCTCTTTAGACGGCCGCCATGGATCTAAAGATATATTTTGTATACTACATTGCTTATTGTATTCTACTTGTCATACCCTTTCATTTGATACCCATGTCGAGGTGGTTGTGAAGAAAGTGGTAATTCGGCCTCTTGAGGCGGCCGCCATGGATCTAAAGATATATTTTGTATACTACATTGCTTATTGTATTCTACTTAACATACCCTTTCATTTGATACCCATGTCGAGGTGGTTGTGAAGAAAGTGGTACCCCGCCCTCTTGAGACGGCCGCCATGGATCTAAAGATATATTTTGCATACTACATTGCTTATTGTATTCTCCTTAACATACCTTTTCATTTGATACCCATGTTGAGGTGGTTGTGAAGAAAGTGGTAATCCGGCCTCTTGAGACGGCCGCCATGGATCTAAAGATATATTTTGTATCCTAAATTGCTTATTGTATTCTACTTATCATACCCTTTCATTTGATACCCATGTCGAGGTGGTTGTGAAGAAAGTGGTACCCCGCCCTCTTGAGACGGCCGCCATGGATCTAAAGATATATTTTGTATACTACACTGCTTATTATATTCTGCTTAACATACCCTTTCATTTGATACCCATGTTGAGGTGGTTGTGAAGAAAGTGGTAATCCGGCCTCTTGAGACGGCCGCCATGGATCTAAAGATATACTTTGTATACTACATTGCTTATTGTATTCTACTTATCATACCCTTTCATTTGATACCCATGTCGAGGTGGTTGTGAAGAAAGTGGTACCCCGCCCTCTTGAGACGGCCGCCATGGATCTAAAGATATATTTTGTATACTACATTGCTTATTGTATTCTACTTATCATACCCTTTCATTTGATACCCATGTCGAGGTGGTTGTGAAGAAAGTGGTACCCCGCCCTCTTGAGACGGCCGCCATGGATCTAAAGATATATTTTGCATACTACATTGCTTATTGTATTCTCCTTAACATACCCTTTCATTTGATACCCATGTTGAGGTGGTTGTGAAGAAAGTGGTAATCCGGCCTCTTGAGACAGCCGCCATGGATCTAAAGATATATTTTGTATACTAAATTGCTTATTGTATTCTAGTTATCATACCCTTTCATTTGATACCCATGTCGAGGTGGTTGTGAAGAAAGTGGTACCCCGCCCTCTTGAGACGGCCGCCATGGATCTAAAGATATATTTTGTATACTACATTGCTTATTATATTCTGCTTAACATACCCTTTCATTTGATACCCATGTTGAGGTGGTTGTGAAGAAAGTGGTAATCCGGCCTCTTGAGACGGCCGCCATGGATCTAAAGATATACTTTGTATACTACATTGCTTATTGTATTCTACTTATCATACCCTTTCATTTGATACCCATGTCGAGGTGGTTGTGAAGAAAGTGGTACCCCGCCCTCTTGAGACGGCCGCCATGGATATAAAGATATATTTTGTATACTGCATTGCTTATTGTATTCTACTTATCATACCCTTTCATTTGATACCCATGTCGAGGTGGTTGTGAAGAAAGTGGTACACCGCCCTCTTGAGACGGCCGCCATGGATCATTTTAGTTTCAATAGCGTCATGGCCTACCTATATTTTGACAGCTGCGTAAATTTGAAATTTTCATTAAATGTAATGATGCAATTTAATGACAATTTTACATTTGTCAAACAATAGGTAGGCCATGAAGCTATTGAAACTAAAATGAAGTGAAAATTCCTAAAATTACCATTTTTGTTTGAATTTTGCAGCTGTTTTTTTGGTTAAAGGTATAAAAAATAGCCTACGACCTATTCTCAGACCTACCAAATATACACAAAAAATTTCATGCAAATTGGTCAACCCGTTTCGGAGGAGTACGGTAACAAACACTGTGACGCGAGATTTTTATAGATATAGATGTAGATAAAATATTTAACAAAACAAAACAAAAATTCAACAAATCAATAAAAGAAAAAAGAGAAATTAAACTGTTTTATGTAAATAATCTGTCCGATGTTCTTTTTGCTGCGCGAACATTCAATAGCTTTTCTTTACAATTTGGAATCTCGGAAATATACATATTTATTACATATTGATAATGTAATCTGTTAATCTGTTTCATCAGATTGAACATACACAAATTCAGATTTCAGTTTATCTAGATAAACCTGTAAACAGTATTCAAGTAACTAATTTTTGAATAGTTTTTACGATTTGATTATTCTTCAATTAGTCATCAAATGTGATATCTATTGATCTGTTTTATGTAACCATATCAGGAAATATTCCTCGATTACTGCTTTGTTCACATTCATCGTGGCCGCTAAGAGTAAAATTGTGACCACCGCAAAACATTAACATATCTAAAATTTGACTCAATACTTGACGATTATTTATATTTCGCTATAGAACTCGCCAGAAGGTTTGGCAATTTAAAGCATTTTTTAAATTCGTAGCGCTTGTTTCATGGATTTTAATTTTTCCCGATACATGTTTTAAATCCCGGATACCACTTTCTGTCCAAGCCGATTTTCCTCTAAACAAACCTCAATGAAAACAAGACAATGCATTTTTTTCTATTCTAATCGTAAACCATTTTGTTTTTTGGAACACCAATCCGTCCAAAATTTTCTACTTTAGTATTTTGCAGTGCTAATTAATTTAAAATCAAATGGTTGATGCGGCCCTAAACGTTTAATTTCTAATTTTTCTTCTAATAACAAAAGAGAAATTTTTTTCTTCAATAATTAAATATTTAACAAATAGTTAAATAACTAATAATTTATTTAATACATTCTAATTATTGGCGAATAATTCAATCTATATCTATAAAAATCAGAAGATAGAATTCACTAAGTACAATTTTTCAAGTTTTCAGTTTTTTATACTAAAGTAAGTCTTATAATGCCAACTTTATACTGGCAATACCTTATAGCCCGCACACTAATATTGTTAAGGTTTTTAGGGGGTTAGTTTCGGATTTACCTTGTCCATAATGACACAAAACTACCAAATCATTTCTGCCAAAACTCACTAATTCGTTGCGTTTTTTTATTTTAATCTAAAAATCCAGTATTAGAATTAAATAATTATTTCAATTCTTTTGTAAACTAAACTAAGAAATCTAAAAAACAATGTATACTGAGCCGATTACTATTATATGCCATTACAAAATTTTCAGAGACACAAACATCTTAAATATCGATTTACTAAAAACTATGGTTTTTGACTTAGTGAGTTCTGCTTTTAAACCCACGATATATGTAAATCAATAAATACTACATAAAGTAAACTTATTACACAAATTAGTACATGCCAGTACTATTAAATATACTACATTGAGTACATGAATAACAAAAAAGGAACTAATTGAATGCAAAATCGAGGAACTAGGTTAGGTGTATAAACAAACCCAATTCCCAGCGATTTTTGCACTAGTCACTACACTAAACATTGAAACACTGCATAAACACTACCTACACCTAAAACACGTAGCACTTACCTGATATCATCACATAAACCAGGTAAAAACACGCAAAATAATCGCGGAGCGCGCACCGAAACTTTGCCGGCGAATTAAACGTCAAACTTTATGTTGACGCATGAAAAAACTTCGCCGTATTATGTTATTTTTTACGACGAATTCAATGGAACTACCATAAAAAACGATAAAAGTATATTTAAAAAGATATTGTAAAAAAGATAGTTTTTACATAAGGCTAATAAGAGTGAAAGAGAGGCTAATTATGTAAAAATAGAGCGAGATACAAAATAATTATGTAAAAATGGATGGCGGAAGTTGATAAAATATGAATTATATGCATTTTCGAAATTAATAAAAATTTTAGAAAAAGAAAAATGTAAAATTGCGTATACAATGAAAAATACGGAAAATAATTTTAGAAAATTAATGAAAATAATTACATATTTCAAGGAATATGCTTAGTATAAGGATATATGAAAATTTGTGTACTTTGGTAATGCAGTTCGCCTAAGTACCACTTTCTAGGATATATAAAGCGGGTACCAACAAGGACTCAGCCTCTTTCGTTGATTGAGTTTCAGTGCAACCACAATTTATATGCCATTGGTGAAGAAATTGTATATGCTGAAAGCAATTCAAAGTATTAAAGTAGTACAATCAATTGGAAATAAAAACTAAAAGAAAAATATCAGTGATTATTCTCATGCATGCCAGAACAACTGGTGAAATTTGAGAATTAAACGCATGTTTGATTAAAGTAAAGGAAAGGTGTTGGAAATTGGTTTAAGTAAAAAAAAATAAATTTATTAACAATAATAATGTCGTACTACATGGTACTACACAGCAGATTGTGAAGGTTCTTCCACATATGCCATATTGGTGAAAGTGAGTAGGTACTCCGCCACTTGGGCATGTGAAAATTTTCAGTACCGTGGGAACTAGGTCACGGAAATAGGTCAGGGTCATTAATCAATCACCTGTCATAACGCTGGAATGTAGGTCAAGGTGGTTGGCCTTGGCCGTGGACGAGTCTGGGAACTGGGTCAGGGTCGATGGCTTGGGCTCGGCGGGAGCGTCGGGCTTGGCGGGGCTGCGGCGGGGGTCCTCGGCTGGGGCCTCGGCGGAGTTTTTTTGATTGGCAGATGGTCTAGTTTGGTTCGCAGGTGTTCACTCGCGGGTGGCTTTGATTGACAGGCGGCCTCTAGTTTGGTTTGCAGGTGCGGCTTGGTTTGTCTGTGGGGGAATCGACAGGTGTGGAGTGGAAAGTGCGCATGACTGCAAAGCTGACGCGTGGTCATTTACCTCTACGCACTAATGGGCCGTTGTGGTGGCGGAAGCTATCACCCGAGCCGCGACGGAACCTGTTATTGATCGATTTTGTAAGTGCCCTGGCCTCTGCAGAGCACCGGTCTTACACTCTATACGTACAATAAGTATATACCCTCCCTGTCAATTTTTGTATATTTTTTTGTTACTCTCTCTTACTCTGTATTAAATTAATAAATAGTCATTCAATCACCCATCGCTTGGGAATCGAACTAGCGCCACGCAAATCGCGAACAGAAAAACCAACGCCTTAAGGCCGTGACACAATGGCGACTTCGGCTTCGGCTTCGAAAGCGACTTTGAAGCGCTGAAGCGCTGAATTAAGAATCGACGCCGAAGCCGAAGCCAAGTATAACACAATAACGGCATTCGTCTTCGTCTTGCAAATCGCGGAAAATTTGTTACATTAAATAAACTTTGTTAAATTATAATGGAAAATAAACGGGAGGAAGTTATTAAATTAATGGGAGTAGCAACATATGTTTATTTAAAATTAAAAAAAAAAAAAATAGGCGATTCTGGTCAAGAGAAATTTTTCTGCAAAGGAAGGAACATGGGTTCTATGAAACTACCTATCAACAAATAAATTCTAGTGATCATGAAATCTTTGCACCCTTTTTTATATATACATGGATTTTCCTTTACTAACTCGATTAATTTTTCCTCAAAATCCATGTTAAACACGTGTTAAATTTAAATTACCGGACAGCCCACTTCGATTTTCCAAATAAATTTCAACCGACGCCGCTTCGAATATCAAATATCATTTGATTGAGGCTTCGGCTTCGGAATCGAATCCGAAGCCGAAGCTGCCATTGTGTTAATAAGTACTGCCACGCTTACATTTGATTTTGACAGGCATCGGCTTCGAAATCGAAGCCGAAGCCGAAGCCACCATTGTGTCACGGCCTTTAGCCAACTTGACCAAGACGACAGTTGGATGGAGTTGGATTATTTCTGTACATATGCAGTTGTGAAATTCTATTTTTAGATCTTGCGGCCCAGTGAGCCGATGAAAATAACGTAGACATGATCGTGATCACAACTGCAAGAGCCCGCGAATATGAAAAAGAAAGACCAAGCGAAACAAAAACAAAAACTGCAGCAGCAGCTTGAGACACTGTGGATACTTTCGATGCCGATGATTCTCGGCGAGTATTGCATGGTTGTTGTTGTTACTATCTGAAATTATGAAACCGAGTGAATGAATGAACTTGATACATTCATAAATATCGGGACGGGTAAAAAATACACTTTTTGCTAGCTGAGATTCAGCGCGGGGTAAGATTAAATGCAAAACAAAGTGTGAAAGAGAGAAGAATTGCACATGATGCGTTTTTCATTTAAATGCGGGAAAATTAAATTGATTTTGTAATATCAGATTTTTATTAATCATTAAATTAATTATTCATTATTGTGCCTTCGAGCTCCTATATAAACAGAGAAACAAAAGCAATATGCAACGTGCGTGCTTGGCATAGCTTAGAAAACATTGTTGAAAAATGGCTAAATTTAGCATCATTAGAGATATAATAACCCACAACAAACGTTTCAATGTGAGGGGTCGCAAAATTGAATTTAAAATCAATGACACGCCAAGGAATGTAGAACCTTTAACATGGTTTAAGAGCAGCATTGAAGACATTATTCAACATGTGATGACGGCGATCCAACCAAATGACTATGTTGGTATTACTTTTTGCGGTGCCAGCTTTAGGGAAAGAGGCCCTGGATGGATAAATTATAAGTTGGCATCTGATGTAAAAACTAGTGACATCTGGGAAATGATTGCGAAAATCTTCCAGAGCAATTCAGAAGGAGCAAGCACTGACACATTTTGTTTGGAAGTAACATCAGTCCATTTGCCTCAAGGCAGCGAGTAGCATATATAAAGCTTTAAAATAAATAAATTTAAATAGTTTGATACATATTTTCCTTTGAGTAGTTAAAGTTATGAGTTCCGATAGAGTTGTTTTAGATGTACAATTTGTCAGTGGAATTAATGGACAGCTATTTGCTAAGGAGCTGTCCGTCTTGCATCACGGGTCGCTTATACCAAGTTTATACTATTTTATGCCTCCATACCCGTATAATGAACTACCGTCAAAAGCTCGTTGGCAAAATGATTTCAACTTTAGAAAAATAAATGGATTAAGATGGAACGGCGGCATTATTAATTACAACGAATTACCCAAGATACTGTTGAATTATTCAAATGCAACAATTTACGTGAAAGGACTAGAAAAGGAGAAATTTATTCAGAAATACCTTCCGGAAGCGAAAATAAACCAATTGGAAATACCAAAATTAGCCAACTTGGAAAATTTTGGAGCTTTCTGCACTATACATGGAAAATCACCTAGTATAAGATGTGCCGTGCAAAATTGTTTTAATATTTATTTGTACATGCTAGTGAATAAATGTTTTAAATAAAAGAATTTTTTAGTTGTATTTTATTTATTTATTTGCAGTCAAAATTTATCGTATCAAAAACAAGATTTGCAATACAATACAAAGGTATTTCATAAAAAAGTCGAGAATAATTTAAGTGTACATAAGATGTTCGACTTGGAATAAAAAAATCTTCACATGCTAATGTTAATACACTTTTTAAATTCTTTTATTTAACTTGCACTGTTTGTCGTCAAATCTTGGAAGTTAAATTTGACCCACTTCCCGGTTTCGGATAGAGCTGAAATTTTGCATACACGTTTAGTTTGGATGACAATGCAATCTGGCCATTTTGTAAAAATATCAAGATAGCGGTTCCAAAATGGCGCCCGCTTTTATTTTACTCACACTGTTTGTCGTCAAATCTTGGAAGTTAAATCTGACCCACTTCCCGGTTTCGGATAGAGCTGAAATTTTGCATACACGTTTAGTTTGGATAACAATGCAATCTGGCCATTTTGTAAAAATATCAACATGGCTGTTCCAAAATGGCGCCCGATTTTTGAAATTGTGCTCCGCGGCCCTTTGAAATGGGTATCAAATGAAAGGATATGACAGGTAGAACACAATAAGCTATGTGGCGTCATTCCAAATTCAAAATGGCGGACAACACTTACACTGTTTGTCGTCAAATCTTGGAAGTTAAATTTGACCCACTTCCCGGTTTCGGATAGAGCTGAAATTTTGCATACACGTTTAGTTTGGATGACAATGCAATCTGGCCATTTTGTAAAAATATCATGATGGCGGTTCCAAAATGGCGCCCGATTTTTGAAATTGTGCTCCGCGGCCCTCTGACATGGGTATCAAATGAAAGGATATGACAGGTAGAACACACTAAGCTATGTGGCGTCATTCTAAATTCAAAATGGCGGCCAACACTTGCACTGTTTGTCGTCAAATCTTGGAAGTTAAATTTGACCCACTTCCCGGTTTCGGATAGAGCTGAAATTTTGCATACACGTTTAGTTTGGGTGACAATTCAATCTGGCCATTTTGTAAAAATATCAAGATGGCGGTTCCAAAATGGCGCCCGATTTTTGAAATTGTGCTCCGCGGCCCTCTGACATGGGTATCAAATGAAAGGATATGACAGGTAGAACACAATAAGCTATGTGGCGTCATTCCAAATTCAAAATGGCGGCCAACACTTACACTGTTTGTCGTCAAATCTTGGAAGTTAAATTTGACCCACTTCCCGGGTTCGGATAGAGCTGAAATTTTGCATACACGTTTAGTTTGGATGACAATGCAATCTGGCCATTTTGTAAAAATATCAAGATGGCGGTTCCAAAAAGGCGCCCGATTTTTGAAATTGTGCTCCGCGGCCCTCTGACATGGGTATTAAATGAAAGGATATGACAGGTAGAACACAATAAGCTATGTGGCGTCATTCCAAATTCAAAATGGCGGCCAACACTTACACTGTTTGTCGTCAAATCTTGGAAGTTAAATTTGACCCACTTCCCGATTTCGGATAGAGCTGAAATTTTGCATACACGTTTAGTTTGGATGACAATGCAATCTGGCCATTTTGTAAAAATATCAAGATGGCGGATCCGAAATGGCGCCCGATTTTTAAAATTGTGCTCCGCGTCCCTCTGACATGGGTATCAAATGAAAGGATATGACAGGTAGGACACAATAAGCTATGTGGCGTCATTCCAAATTCAAAATGGCGGCCAACACTAAATTGCGGAAAGCTTATAATAGACTAAAAACTAGAAAATATAACCGATCAACTACCAATTTTGCACACACTCGTAGTTCGGGTGGTTAATGTGTATGAATGATGAGATGAATAGTTGAGTTAAGGGTGAGTTGATAATAAAGAAGCAATACACGTTACAAAAAATCACAAACAAACACAGAGATACTGCTGTCAACTAAATTCAACTACTCAAATACTGAACTCATGTCCGTATGCATAATTTCAACTAAACCCAGGTAGCAGAGCTGAGTCGAGTTCAGTCAACCTTAACCCAACTCGACTCCCGTTTACATGTAGTTAGACTTGGGATCAACTTGAGTTCAACTCATCATGTATAAGTACTAAATGCAATCTGACCTTTTTGTAAAAAAATCAAGAAGACGGTTCCGAGATGGCGGCCGTTTTTGCAATTATGTTCCACCGAGCCCACGACATGGGTATCAAATGAATACAGTAAACTGTGTGACGTAATTTTAAATCTAATAGAATTGCCATCATAAAATGGCGGAATACATATAATAAACTAAAAAGTAGAAAATAAAATAAATGGTTAAAAAAATTTTTTAAAAAAAATTCTTTACATTAACTAAAAAATGTACTGAAAAGTAAAAAATAAAAAATATTTTAAAGAAAGCGTGAAATTTCAATTTTAATGAAAAAGTTAATTAAAAGAATGGCGCATTTTTCATCAAAAATTTTGTTAGAGTTTGAAATTAACAAAGCAAAAAATTGGGGGTTATTGTAAATCTCACGCGTTTTACAGTTATATTTTCAATTTTTGATGAAAAATGCGCCATTCTTTTAATTAACTTTTTCATTAAAATTGAAATTTCACGCTTTCTTTAAAATATTTTTGACGTGACAACGTCTATTAAAACGATGAACGCCGGCTGCATGCACGAAAAATGATGACTCATTGTCCCGTTATGTCCCGTTAGTCCCGTAAGTCTCGTAGTAATTTTAATAAAAATTTGATTGTACATAGTAGTCTTAAAAATTTGATTAAAATTGTCAAAAATTGTCAACAATAATATTTGTTGTGGATTCTCGATTGTGAAAAAGCGCAGCAATGTGATGTCAAAGCAGCAGTATTGCGAGTTTCTTCGAACCCCCAATACGGAACAACGGAAGATCATCCTTGAAGTCATTCACCGATTACATGGTTGTGGAGATGGCATTTTGGAAGCGCTACAAATTTTCTTCACCGGTCCGGCGGGCTGTGGAAAAACTTACACATTAAAGTGCCTTATGGAAGCGTACAACCGATACACTCAGGAGCACAACTCGATGAACAACGCCTACATTGCCTGTGCAAGCACAGGTAAATCCGCTGTACCTCTTGGTGGCACTACAGTGCATTCAGCGTTTCGTCTCACAACTTCTCGCGTGACAAAACTCTTATCCACAGAAAATTTGCAAGCCTACAGAAACATGTTCGTTGGCGTCAAAGCTGTTTTCGTCGACGAGATCAGCATGTTAAGTTCAGCCATTCTTCAAAAAATCAACTACCGACTGCAGCAGATTACCGGCTTTTATGACAAACCATTCGGAGGCATCCACGTGATATTATGCGGAGATTTCAGACAGCTACCACGGTCTCATGATGTTGTCACGTTAAACTATCGTCCGTAAACCCTCTTTACAGACAACAAATTTTTTATTTTTTACTTTTCAGTACATTTTTTAGTTAATGTAAAGAATTTTTTTTAAAAAATTTTTTTAACCATTTATTTTATTTCTTTACATTTTTCAATGTACTTCTTATAATATTCTTTCACGCTCTCTGAAGCATTGTTATTGTGGTACATAACGATGTTTAAAAATTTCAGCATTTCAAATAATTTACAAAGTTCCGCCTGCCTTAGAGTGATGCTGCCACTGCCAATGGGGATTTTGTACTTCTTCGTCTGATTTGCTGAAGATGAATTTTCCATTTTCGTTTTTAAAGCGCCAAGATAGTTGTAAATAGATGTCCATTCGGGATAGGATGCTGATATTGGGATGAGTCCATGACGCTGAAATACTATTTTCGCCTCGAACGATGTTGGGTCAAAGCCGAGTATTATCTTCCAGTTATGGCAGTCGTCCAAATGGTACGTGTAATTTAATAAGAGATTTTCACCGACAACTTCTGCTTCGCATTTGGACAGCTTCTTTTTTCCTTTAGCACCAGTGGTCCTCTGTCTTTTACGTGATGGCTCCATGTTACTCAAATTAAACTTTAACATTAAATATTAGTAGATAGGCTATGAGGATTCTAGCCCACTTTCCCCCTTTAAAATACATGGGGGAAAATCTCGCAACTTTCCGCCATCTTGGATTTTCCTTGGCGTGCCGACTAAAGGCTTTGGATGGAGAGATGGAGATTGAGTGCGTGTGTATTTGTGTATATGTGTGTATGTGTGCGTAAGCCTATCTTGCAAATTCTTCCGAAATAAAGCTTGTTTTATTTTCTGGTCCTTATCATAGGAATAAGATATTATTATTATTATTTTTTTTTTTTGCTAAACATTTTTTTTTACGAGCATTAATTGTATTAATTGTTACGTAACAAAAAAAAATCATCAAAAGCATTTTTAAAAACGAAGTTACAGAGCAAAGTGCCTGTAAAAGCAGCGAAAGTAACAGGAATTCATGCATAATTGCACGCAAATACTCGAGTGCTTTTTCTACTCAACTTGTTTTGGTTAAATCGCGTCAGCCGGCATAAAAAAAAACAATCGGGCAAAAGCTACCTCATGCATTTCAATGCATTCGTGTGCATTTCTTTATCTAGATTCTCTTTGTCGCCTTCTTCGCTTCTTTCTTACAAAAGCTTTCGACAAGAGCACAGCCAGATCAAATAAGAATCGCTCAAGTGCAGGGCGCAGCCAACGCAAATTGTAGTTTATGCAAGTGGATCGCAGCCAGTAGATAATTATATTGAAAGCTTTTTGTTATACATGCGTACCTGTTACCAGATTTGTAAAACGAACGCAAGAGCATCGATTAATTATGAAGCCAAATTACCATTCCCATAAATATAATTTTACAATTATTTAATCTTGCAAAGCCCATTACCATTTCGGTCACCTTTGCATCGTGTCGGCGCTCAAAAAGGTATAAAAGGAGTAAAACTGATGAACCCGCTTATTCTTAATCTCTTAGTCATAGAGATAACAACAAAGAAGAAAAAATCAAACAATTTATAAAATGACTTTTATAAAACAAGGGAGGTTAATGATAAACAGTATGGAAAAGTCGCTGAATAGTGTTAAAAATAGTGACATAAAAGAATTAGAACAATTGTTAAAGCTGTGCTCTAAAAACCTACGATTATTGAATGCTGCACTGAAGAAAGTTGAAAATATTGGCGAAACAAATAATTTGTTTAGTATGATAAGTAAAATGATGGGGTTTCGAACAATATTGAAAACTAATCTGCTACGAGGAGGAGGATACAAGCCAACGCGACCTAATAAGAAGGAGTGGACAATAAACAGAATTAAATGGGAAGACATGAAATCTGTTTTCAATGGAAGAATAAGGAGCTCATCTATAACCAATTTGAAACATAAAGATCCAATTGAATTTTTGGAAGATTGCGGTCCTTTGTTTGTGCGCCGTATTGCAAATATTTTGAAAAATGAAACTTTCCTTAAAGTGAATGCCATCTTTTGTGGAAAATTTGTTAAATCTTCATTAAAGGAAGAAGTGGAAGACTTCAAATATTTAACCACTAAAAATAAAATAATTTCAAGAGATACAAATCTCCCGGAGTGGTTTGCAGAAAATATTATGAATACCATTCTTTCGGATTTGGACGACTTCCAGGAGCGAGACTCTGGCTGGGCCTTAAAAGAGGTGGTAAATTTAATGATTAACATCAACAAATATACACCTCTGGTAGGTTCATCTTATATCGAGCTGCCACCGACTGTTATGAAAAAGCATGCTTGCATCAATATCCAAAATAACGACAACGCCTGCTTTGCTTGGGCGGTGGTGTCAGCAATGTACCCCGTTGAAAAGCATCCACAGCGAGTTACAAGGTACCCACACTACTCTACCGTATTAAATTTTGAAGGAATCAGTTTCCCTATAAGCAGGTCGGATATAACAAAGTTTGAAAAACAAAATAATATGAGCATAAATGTCTACATTCTCAACAAAAGTAAAGGCGAATTCACCGTTGCACCAACAAGACTCACCAATAATAAGAAAGAACAACACATCAACCTTTTGCTGCTGCAAAATTGCTACGATGAGGGCAAAAGCGAACATCAAGTTAAATATCATTATGTTTGGATAAAAAATTTATCTCGTTTGGTATCATCTCAACTAAGTAGACATCGCAATAAAAAATTCATTTGTGATCGTTGTCTTCATTATTTTTATACTTTTGCTGATTTGGAGAAACATTCGACAGATTGCGAAAAAGTAAATAATTATAAAGTGATCTTCCCAAAGGAGGAGAAGCTGAAATTTGAAAACTTTAAGAATAAGGAACGCGTACCATTTATTATCTACGCTGACTTTGAATGTATCTTAAAACCGACTTCGTATAAAACCTTTCATACTGAACGCTACCAGCAGCACGAAGCACATAGTATGGGATACTACTATAAATGCTGCTATGACGATACACTATCATATTACAAAAGCTACAGGGGTCACGATTGTGCAAAATGGTTTGCTAACCAGCTACAGGAGATAGCAGAAAATATAGAAAATATTTATCTTTCTCCCTTACCGATGGCTCCTCTTACTTCAGAACAGGCACAAAGTATCATAACTGCTGTAAACTGCCACATATGTGAAAAACCCTTTGCGGTGAAAGATAAAGTAGTGAAAGATCACTGCCATTTGACAGGAAATTTCAGAGGTCCTGCTCACGATAGTTGTAACATTAATTATCAGGATTCTCGAACTATTCCTGTAGTCTTTCACAATTTGACTAATTACGATGCACATTTGCTTATAAAAGATGTATCTCTTGCCATACCTGGATCCTTAAAAATAATTCCAAATAACACAGAGAAATATATTTCTATGGTAAAGTATATAGAAGGATACAAAATAAATTTCAAATTTATTGACTCGTTTCGATTCATGCCATCATCACTAGATAAACTGGCGTCTAACTTACAAGAAAAAAAAATTGTTCGTGCGGAATATCCTAATCTAAATGATAGAAAGTTTAAGCTTTTAACGAGGAAAGGTGTGTTTCCTTATGAGTATATCCAGAATGAGGAAAAATTGCTGGAGACACAGCTTCCAGCTTTTGAACAATTTTATAGTACTTTATCGGAATGTAACACCACAAAGGAGGAATATGAGCACGCGCTTATGGTATGGCAGGAGTTTGAAATCAAAACCTTAGGAGAATACAGCGACTTATATATGAAAATAGATGTTCTCTTGTTAGCAGACGTATTTGAAAATTTCCGTGATACTTGTATAAAAGATTACACTCTTGATCCTGCGCATTATTACACCTCACCAGGATTAGCTTGGGATGCTATGTTAAAATATACAAATGTGGAACTAGATTACATCAGTGACATAGATATCTTAATGTTCTTGGAAAAAGGAATTCGCGGAGGTCTAACGCAATGTTCTAAGAGGCATGCGAAAGCTAACAACAAATATATGCACGAGTATGATCCTAACTGTGCAGACACATTCCTTATGTATTTCGACGTTAATGCCATGTATTCTTGGGCTATGTCACAATATTTACCATACGGAGAGCTCGAATGGGTCAAAAATATTGATACCATTGATTTAAACACACTAGATGACTCTCCAATAGGATATATCCTGGAAGTAGACTTAGAATATCCTGAAAATATACATAATAGACACAAAGACTTGCCTATGGCTCCAGAAAAATTTTCTCCTCCAGGGTGTAAAGAGCAAAAATTGATGGCTACCTTGAATATTAAGAAGAACTATGTAGTGCATTATAGAAATTTAAAACAGTACTTATTGGAAGGATTAAAAATTGTCAAAATACATAGAGCGTTAAAATTCAAACAGTCGGATTGGATGAAGAAATATATAGATTTGAACGCGAATTTGCGTAAAAATGCTAAGAATGAATTCGAGAAGAACTTGTATAAACTTATGTGCAATGCTGTTTTTGGAAAAACAATGGAAAATGTTCGGCTTCGACGTGATATTAAGCTTAAAACAAAATGGGAGGGTCGATATGGAGCAGAAGCATTAATTTCAAAACCAAACTTTCATTCTCGAACTATTTTTGACGACAATTTAATTGCGATCGAGCTTCTACGAACTGAAGTGCTTTTTAACAAACCGATATACGTTGGAATGTGTATTCTAGAAATATCGAAAACCATATTGTACGAGTTTCATTATACATTTATGAAAGAAAAATATGGTGACAAGTGTAATTTGTGTTACACAGATACGGACTCACTCATATATGAAATTCAAGTTGAGGACGTATACAAAGATTTAAAAGAAAACTTACACCGATTTGATACCTCAGATTACCCCCCAAACAACTCATATGACATACCACGAGTTAACAAGAAGATACCAGGCCTTATGAAGGATGAAAATAATGGACAAATCATGTTAGAATTTGTCGGACTCCGAGCGAAAATGTACTCTTTACGCGTTCGAACAAATGGAAAAAATCAAAATACTACAAAGAAAGCTAAAGGAGTAAAAAGTTACGTAGTTAAAAATAAAATCACATTTGACGACTATTTAAAATGTCTATTTGATAATGAAGAAATGGTACATGAGCAAAACGGAATTAAATCTTTTCACCATGCACTCTTCAGCACTGCTCAAAGAAAAATAACACTTAGCCCCTTTGATAACAAACGATATGTTAAGCCTAACTCAGTAGAAACGTTACCATGGGGACATTTCAGCATTATGGATATTGACTAAAAAGTGATTAATTTACATAAATAATTTTTTTTTGTTTGTTGTTCATTCATATTGCATGTTTTAATTCTTATAGATTTGTAATCTAACAGTAGTTTCTGTAAAAATTATATTTATCTGTTAATAAAAGTTATTATAAACAAACTTAAAGTGTGTTTTTCATTTTATAAATTGAATTCAACTTTTCAGGAAGGTATTAAGAGTTTGAATGGCAGATAAATCTTTCAAAAAGAAAAAAAAAAAAAAAACACCTAATCAGACAACCGGATTTTTTTTTTTTTATTGTCGATTATTATTATTCATTATAATTTTTCATAAAACAAAAAAAAAAAAATCCGTTCCATTGATACGTTATTCTAATAAATGCAGCTTCTGCCTAATTGAGTCACACTAATTAACAGAACTTTAATCGCTTTATTTCACACCTACCTTCTCCGTTGCAGCTACGATGAAACCGCGAATAGTTTAAATATTTGCGAATAACAAAAAAAAAATATTTTAATGCTTCAGAATACTGTTTAAATTCATCGCGAATGGGGGCAATTTTTTTTTTTCATATATTTTTATGATAAATAAAAACAAAACAAAATTTACATAAAGTATGTGACTTAAATTGAAATTGCCGTGTGTGGCAGAAAGATGACGGTGTATGAGACGGTCATGTTACATTATGATGTGGAAAAGGCAGTTTTATTTTAGATTTATTATAATCATCGGAAGAGGAGGATATTTTGTTTTTTATTAAGAGTATTAATTGGTTAAATAAATGTGACGTAGCAAAAAGAATCATCAAAAAACATTTAAAAACAGTGAAAACAAAGTGCCTGTAAAGCAGCGAAAGTAACAGGATTACAGATTTAAAGAAAGGCACAGCGCGGCTATTATCACATCTCGCCAACATAATCAACCTTGCTGCGCATAAACTTGCTCGACAGAATCAACTGCTTTACCTAAGCAGTGTTGGTTGTTGTAGCGATTACTGGTAAAAAAAAAAAATTCTCGTGACGTCAATGTTATTGGATATTTCGAATGAACCGCAAAAGCTTTGACTTATTATGCGCGACGGTGGTGGCAGCAGAGGAGAATTCCCCAACACAGTCGACTTTGCTGCGCATAAACGTGCTCGACAGAATCAACTGTTTTACCTAAGCAGTTTTCGTTGTTGTTGCGATTGCTGGTAAAATACAGGTAAACAAACAGCTGATGAACAGGGCTCTGAGTTGTATAGACAAAAAAGTGAAAAACAAATTCTCGTGACGTCAGTGTTAATGCCATTTTCGAATGAACTGCAAAAAAATTTGACTTATTATGCGCGACGGCCCCCGGCGAATATATTTGTTCTTACATTAAATCTATATCTATCGGGGGCCGTCGCGCATAATAAGTCAAATTTTTTTGCAGTTCATTCGAAAATGGCATTAACACTGACGTCACGAGAATTTGTTTTTCACTTTTTTGTCTATACAACTCAGAGCCCTGTTCATCAGCTGTTTGTTTACCTGTATTTTACCAGCAATCGCAACAACAACGAAAACTGCTTAGGTAAAACAGTTGATTCTGTCGAGCACGTTTATGCGCAGCAAAGTCGACTGTGTTGGGGAATTCTCCTCTGCTGCCACCACCGTCGCGCATAATAAGTCAAAGCTTTTGCGGTTCATTCGAAATATCCAATAACATTGACGTCACGAGAATTTTTTTTTTTACCAGTAATCGCTACAACAACCAACACTGCTTAGGTAAAGCAGTTGATTCTGTCGAGCAAGTTTATGCGCAGCAAGGTTGATTATGTTGGCGAGATGTGATAATAGCCGCGCTGTGCCTTTCTTTAAATCTGTAATCCTGTTACTTTCGCTGCTTTACAGGCACTTTGTTTTCACTGTTTTTAAATGTTTTTTGATGATTCTTTTTGCTACGTCACATTTATTTAACCAATTAATACTCTTAATAAAAAACAAAATATCCTCCTCTTCCGATGATTATAATAAATCTAAAATAAAACTGCCTTTTCCACATCATAATGTAACATGACCGTCTCATACACCGTCATCTTTCTCCCACACACGGCAATTTCAATTTAAGTCACATACTTTATGTAAATTTTGTTTTGTTTTTATTTATCATAAAAATATATGAAAAAAAAAAAAATTGCCCCCATTCGCGATGAATTTAAACAGTATTCTGAAGCATTAAAATATTTTTTTTTTGTTATTCGCAAATATTTAAACTATTCGCGGTTTCATCGTAGCTGCAACGGAGAAGGTAGGTGTGAAATAAAGCGATTAAAGTTCTGTTAATTAGTGTGACTCAATTAGGCAGAAGCTGCATTTATTAGAATAACGTATCAATGGAACGGATTTTTTTTTTGTTTTATGAAAAATTATAATGAATAATAATAATCGACAATAAAAAAAAAAAAAATCCGGTTGTCTGATTAGGTTTTTTTTTTTTTTTCTTTTTGAAAGATTTATCTGCCATTCAAACTCTTAATACCTTCCTGAAAAGTTAAATTCAATTTATAAAATGAAAAACACACTTTAAGTTTGTTTATAATAACTTTTATTAACAGATAAATATAATTTTTACAGAAACTACTGTTAGATTACAAATCTATAAGAATTAAAACATGCAATATGAATGAACAACAAACAAAAAAAAATTATTTATGTAAATTAATCACTTTTTAGTCTATATCCATAATGCTGAAATGTCCCCATGGTAACGTTTCTACTGAGTTAGGCTTAACATATCGTTTGTTATCAAAGGGGCTAAGTGTTATTTTTCTTTGAGCAGTGCTGAAGAGTGCATGGTGAAAAGATTTAATTCCGTTTTGCTCATGTACCATTTCTTCATTATCAAATAGACATTTTAAATAGTCGTCAAATGTGATTTTATTTTTAACTACGTAACTTTTTACTCCTTTAGCTTTCTTTGTAGTATTTTGATTTTTTCCATTTGTTCGAACGCGTAAAGAGTACATTTTCGCTCGGAGTCCGACAAATTCTAACATGATTTGTCCATTATTTTCATCCTTCATAAGGCCTGGTATCTTCTTGTTAACTCGTGGTATGTCATATGAGTTGTTTGGGGGGTAATCTGAGGTATCAAATCGGTGTAAGTTTTCTTTTAAATCTTTGTATACGTCCTCAACTTGAATTTCATATATGAGTGAGTCCGTATCTGTGTAACACAAATTACACTTGTCACCATATTTTTCTTTCATAAATGTATAATGAAACTCGTACAATATGGTTTTCGATATTTCTAGAATACACATTCCAACGTATATCGGTTTGTTAAAAAGCACTTCAGTTCGTAGAAGCTCGATCGCAATTAAATTATCGTCAAAAATAGTTCGAGAATGAAAGTTTGGTTTTGAAATTAATGCTTCTGCTCCATATCGACCCTCCCATTTTGTTTTAAGCTTAATATCACGTCGAAGCCGAACATTTTCCATTGTTTTTCCAAAAACAGCATTGCACATAAGTTTATACAAGTTCTTCTCGAATTCATTCTTAGCATTTTTACGCAAATTCGCGTTCAAATCTATATATTTCTTCATCCAATCCGACTGTTTGAATTTTAACGCTCTATGTATTTTGATAATTTTTAATCCTTCCAATAAGTACTGTTTTAAATTTCTATAATGCACTACATAGTTCTTCTTAATATTCAAGGTAGCCATCAATTTTTGCTCTTTACACCCTGGAGGAGAAAATTTTTCTGGAGCCATAGGCAAGTCTTTGTGTCTATTATGTATATTTTCAGGATATTCTAAGTCTACTTCCAGGATATATCCTATTGGAGAGTCATCTAGTGTGTTTAAATCAATGGTATCAATATTTTTGACCCATTCGAGCTCTCCGTATGGTAAATATTGTGACATAGCCCAAGAATACATGGCATTAACGTCGAAATACATAAGGAATGTGTCTGCACAGTTAGGATCATACTCGTGCATATATTTGTTGTTAGCTTTCGCATGCCTCTTAGAAAATTGCGTTAGACCTCCGCGAATTCCTTTTTCCAAGAACATTAAGATATCTATGTCACTGATGTAATCTAGTTCCACCCTATCCTTAAAAACTGTTTGGAAAAATCTACGCAATCTGGGTGTCCACTCCAATAATGATGCCGTTGCTCACAACCTCAGTCCTGAAAACCTCAACCATTACTTTATATCCAACCAAGCGATAATGGAGGCTACTACCTCTTATACACCTTCATCAGATGGCTTTTGTTTTCGTTGCGTTGATTCTCTTGTAGTTATCTCTGCTTTAAATTCTATCAAATCTACAGCCACTGGTAGCGATAATATTTCACCACGATTTCTAAAAATGTTACTACCTTGCTTGCTGCCTATTTTAACCCACATATTCAACGCGTGCTTCACTACTTCGAAGTTTCCCAGTTTGTGGAAGCATGCATTAATTACGCCCATACCTAAGTGCCCCTCTCCCGCTCTTCCATCGGATTTTCGGCCCATCAGCATACTTCCCTTTCTAGCAAAGGTTTTTGAAAAACTGATAGCGACTCAAATCCTTGAGTTTTGTGAACAACTTCAATTTATAAGTGAATGACAATCTGGTTTCCGCAAGCATCACAGCTGTGAAACAGCACTTCTCAAAGTCACAAATGATATTCGCAATTCTCTTGATGATCGTCACATTTGTTGTCTGTTGCTACTTGATTTCTCTAAAGCCTTTGATAGCGTCAATCACTCTTTGCTCTTGCAAAAACTCTCCACTCAAGTCTCTTTGTCTTCAACTGCTTTTAAGCTTTTGCATAGCTTTTTAAAGAACCGCTCGCAAAAAGTTAAACTCGGAGACTCTAGTTCCACCAGTTCGTTACTTACCTCGGGAGTTCCTCAAGGTTCTATTCTTGGGCCACTTTTATTTAGCGTTTTTATTAACGATCTTCCTCTAGTAATAAAGCATTCTAAGGTTCATATGTATGCAGATGATGTGCAGCTTTATTTCTCTGCGCCAAAAGATCAAATCCATAATTGTGTGGAGCTGATTGCGGCAGACTTGCTTAATATCTCAAGCTGGTCAACACTGAACTTACTGCAGCTAAATCCATCGAAGTCACATTGCATTTTTTTCACTCACTCTCCAATTTCTCAATCCGACCTCCCAGTAATTTCCTTAAATGGGGTTCCTCTGGCTTGCGTTTTTAAAGTGAGGAATCTTGGAGTGGTCCTAAATAGTAGTATGACCTGCTGCGACCACGTTAATTTAATTGTTGGCAAAACATACGGGCTCCTTTCAAAACTTAGATACCACTGCGGTTTGCTTAAAAGGCCTATCCGCTTGTATTTGGTGAAAGCCTTGCTCTTACCTCTTTTGATGCAGGGCCTCTCCATTTTCCCCTCCCTAGATTCTTTGTGCGCTCATAAGCTCGAAGTAGCCTTTAACGATTGTGTACGCTTTATTTATAACTTACGCCGGTTCGACCACATTTCGCCTTATTCAAACACCGTGTTGGGCTGCTCCTTTAGGGATTATCGTGAGTTTAGGCTTTTGCGCCTACTTCATGATATATTGCACCAACGCAAACCCGCGTACCTTAATCAGTTTGTTCAGTCGTCACAATCACTCAGAAACAACAATTTGATTATTCCGCGTTTCCGCACACTAGTCGGGCAGCGTTCTTTCTTTGTCTCCGCAGCTCTGTTATGGAACTCTCTCCCAGTGGGTTTACAACGTGTCGATTCAATGAACGTTTTCAAGAGGCGGCTTTTCGATTTAATTACTCACAGGACGAATTAAAGCATGAATATATAACTTTTTTTCTTTTTCTCTGCATTTTCTGTTATATTTTAATTTAATTTGTTTTAGCTAATTTTCTAATTAATTATCTTTAATAGCTATTTTCTTTTTTTATATATATATATTTTATATTTTTTTTTCTCTAATTTAATCTAATTTTATATTTTTTTTCTAATTTGCTATTTAGTTTTGAATTTTTAATTAATTTTTTTTTTCCTTAAATTGTGTCACCGTACTTTTATGTATCGTTTTTTTAATGAATGTACTGAAATAAGATCTGTATCTTTGTACATATTTTTGCAAATAAACAATAACAATAACTAAGAGATTAAGAATAAGCGGGTTCATCAGTTTTACTCCTTTTATACCTTTTTGAGCGCCGACACGATGCAAAGGTGACCGAAATGGTAATGGGCTTTGCAAGATTAAATAATTGTAAAATTATATTTATGGGAATGGTAATTTGGCTTCATAATTAATCGATGCTCTTGCGTTCGTTTTACAAATCTGGTAACAGGTACGCATGTATAACAAAAAGCTTTCAATATAATTATCTACTGGCTGCGATCCACTTGCATAAACTACAATTTGCGTTGGCTGCGCCCTGCACTTGAGCGATTCTTATTTGATCTGGCTGTGCTCTTGTCGAAAGCTTTTGTAAGAAAGAAGCGAAGAAGGCGACAAAGAGAATCTAGATAAAGAAATGCACACGAATGCATTGAAATGCATGAGGTAGCTTTTGCCCGATTGTTTTTTTGTTTTATGCCGGCTGACGCGATTTAACCAAAACAAGTTGAGTAGAAAAAGCACTCGAGTATTTGCGTGCAATTATGCATGAATTCCTGTTACTTTCGCTGCTTTTACAGGCACTTTGCTCTGTAACTTCGTTTTTAAAAATGCTTTTGATGATTTTTTTTTTTTTGTTACGTAACAATTAATACAATTAATGCTCGTAAAAAAAAATGTTTAGCAAAAAAAAAAAATAATAATAATAATATCTTATTCCTATGATAAGGACCAGAAAATAAAACCAGCTTTATTTCGGAAGAATTTGCAAGATAGGCTTACGCACACATACACACATATACACAAATACACACGCACTCAATCTCCATCTCTCCATCCAAAGCCTTTAGTCGGCACGCCAAGGAAAATCCAAGATGGCGGAAAGTTGCGAGATTTTCCCCCATGTATTTTAAAGGGGGAAAGTGGGCTAGAATCCTCATAGCCTATCTACTAATATTAACAGCTTTTGTTCGGTGTTTTTATAGTGCTGATCTCGGCTTTACATGATTGGTTACAAAAGTCTCCACCACTTTGTGTAAAATTCTTCAAGTATAAATTAACTATTTTATTATCATTTAAACTGAAATCGCTCGAAGAGAATTGTGTTAAAAAATTCTTTAGGCTCTTTCCTCTACACCGAGAATATAGAAATACACAACAATAATGTCCACATGTCGATGAAAATTGTCCCTGCAAACGTTTTTTATTATTTAAAAAAGTCTTTGAATTATTTAAAAGAAATCTTTGAAAAAACTTATTGGTGGGATATCTTCCAAATGAGTCAAAGTACTCTGCAGGACCTTGTTTCGGGAAATAAAATGCAACCCAGTGAGTTCCGTCTTTATGTGATGGATCCGTATTAGCTATGACGCATGCGGGTTTTTTTATTTTTTGTGGTAGATGGTTGCAGGGGAAGACTCCTCTAAAAAACTTGTTTGTTACGCGATTATTTGTCAATGCAGTTGCAAGTTCGATCGTGTTCATTCTTGTTCACAGGCAAATGTAGCTTCTAGATCAATAACCTTAGTGAGAGATGTAACGTAGTTATTTATAAACTCCTTAGTTGATGTACCACGAACAAAGATTGTCTTAAATTTCGCTAGAGTTTTTATAAGGTCTTCATCCATACGTTTTAGTTCAAGATTACCAAATTTACTTGATTGTTGTTCACTGCATTCCATACTAGATGTTGGATATTTAAAAATTATTTCCTTTGTAAACGTTTTATTTTGTACAGTGAATCCAGCTAAAGAGACTTTTTTAAAGAAGGTAAATTCACCTCCGCAAAAGTATTCCGAATTAATTAAACAGCTCATTGTTTACTATAGTAAAACAATTTGTCAACTAACAGTTTGTTGCAAGTAGCCGCCTTATATAGATTTAAAAGTTGGTGTAAACATTTCGATCCTTGTCAATTTCAATGCTTCCAACGTACATATATACAATGCACGTCACACTATTTTTTAACGCATCTCTAAACTTTCCTTCAACTCGTACTGTCCCTTGATTTAGTAAATTGCCGCAAGTCGCGTTATATGAATTGTCTGTTGTTAAGTCGAAAGCGAGAAGAAAACATCCCTTGTCAAATAATGCCTTGGATATTTGATGACCTTTATCGAAGTAATGAATACCTGTTCCTCTGAATAACATATTGTATCCGCGTGTACTAATCGGATTTTCCTTTGAGTAGTCAAATTCGAGAGGTTGATTTGGTATCTGTACACCATTCACTGATAAATTGAATCTGGTAATGTTGTTATGTTTAAAGTTGAAGGGGTTCTTTGTTCTTCTGCCAGTGTACGCATCATTGTCCACCATTCCAAAAATTATTAAGTTCGGTAGCTGTCCGATGACGATATTATCCAGTGAAAGTGTGAATGTGTTTGCGGGAATAGTATAGCTTTTAACTTCAACTCGCTTGTATGGGTATATGGCATTCGAACGCTGTAGAACTGTCTCATGTGCTAATAAAATATTCGGATTGACAGTTACGTGGTTCATGTACATGGTTGCATTTAAGATTTTTAATTGTGGTGAATCGGTCCCGTCCTTGGATAAAATATAAAATTCTGGTTTTCAAGCGATAAAACTACACGTAAATCGACACCGTTTAATAGCAATTTATCCTGATTAAGCAAATCAGTATGGATTTTCCCCATCAATTCAACTACATTACTTTTATTGAAAAGCTTCTGTCGATCTAAATAGCCTTGATGTAATTCAGCGACGGGTTTATCGATATCTGCAATTTCCGCGTCATCTTTGTCAAGATACCAACCTACCGACTCCAAATGGGTAGATGCCGCATCTTTGCCATAATTTAATAAATTTTCAATATAAGCGCGGTAATTGTAGTTGTGATCGGTTTGAGCAATTGGTTTTCCATTCAAATATACGGTGCACTGACGAAATATGGAGTGTAAAATGTTGTTTATTAAACCTGGTGCATCACCATCATCTGAATAAAGTTCTTCTTTTCCATCTTTTATTTTGATTAATTGTAATTTTAAACGAAGATAGATGCTAGATAAATCACGGTATGTATCTCCATGACCCAAAGTTACAAACTCTAGAACGGAGGAGTTGTCGAGTGAGGCTATTGGCTTATAAGCTACTTCTTCTGTTTTCAAAATATTGCTTTGAACTGGTGGTGTGGAAAAAAGATCCAGTTCCGATTTCATGCATTCTTTGTACGACATTATTTATCAAATATGTCCAGTATACGTTTACGTATCTTTCGTTTTGTTTTTAAAACCCTTGCTGTTATTCCTTTTCTTTGATTTTTAGTTTTGCAATTTCTCGTGTGTTTAGGTGTTTTTCCACGTCTCTTGCGTTTAACAGCTGGTTTTAAATGTAAAGTTGTAAACGGATTGGGTCTTTTTATACCTGCACCGCTCATACCGTCAAACAGTTTATTTATACCTTTCTGAGCTAAATCTTGAACAGCAACTCGACCTTGTTCCTTTAAAATATCTTTAACTGATTTGTTGTTGATGTTTTTATCTTGTATTATAGCTTGTCCTGTTTTTACAGCCTGTTGTGCTAATGTTTTTAATCCTGATGTAGCTAGAGGTTTTAAGTGTCGAAATAATGCACTGAAGAAGCTACCGATTCCTCTTCCACGTTGATAAATAAGTGGACCACGATATAGTTCTCCAATATCTGACAGACCGCCGCCGCTTTGTATTAAATAATAACGTGTATAATAGGAATCCATCTCGTAATTCTATTTATACTATGCAAGAACAGCCTGTTGTGCAAATATTTATAGTTTTTATTGTCTCTTAAAATGAAGCATTACATATGTAGGAATATAATTTGTTTTAAAGTCTACTAACTCCCCTTGATGATCAGTTATTTTTATAGAAATACTTTCAATAAAAGTTTTTTCAATAGGACAGTATTCTACATTCTCAAATCTTAATATAGTACCACACTCTTGAATCGGTATTATTCGTAGATATCTTACTAGCTTGTCGCCTATAGCTCTAGGTTGTATAATATCAGTGTATATATGTATTATATTTTTCTCAGGGCAATCTTTTATAGTTTCTTGCGTACTTCTTGGTAATCGCAACATCAATTCTTTAATTGTTGTATCAAGAGAATTAATTTTTTCCATTATTGACATGTGCTCTTGGCGTAAGCCCGCAGTGTCAAATGACTCTTTTATTTCTGTCAACAAGGCATCAGGATTACGTTTGTTTTCAGGTGTTTGGAGAAATACATCTGTGATGAAGTTTGACAGATTATCTATGTTTGTATTAATAGGTACTGGTGTAGATAAAAATTCGCCCGAGCTTTGTTTTTCATATGGGACCTGCAAAATTTCACTGTTTTTAGTTATTTTCCGTTGCTCGGGTGCCTTTGCTTTGAGTGAATCTTTCTTCAGTCTATTCAATATTTCAAAAATTGTATTTTTAATTTCAATAATTCGCTTATGTTTTTCTTCTTCGCTAAGTTGTTTATCGTCAAAGTGTAAATTAGCTAAAAGCAATGTCATGAGATCTTTAACATTCAAGTGTGAGGGTAGTGGTTTTTTTATTTTTATCGTAACACCCAACTCCTCTAAACGGAGTTCGAATACATCATGTTTCTTTTCACTACCTTTTTTCTCTTTATTTTCAGCTGTTTTTATGCTAGCCGTTGGATGTGTATAATTGTCTATTGTATTCTTCAAAACAGGATGTTTTCTATTCTTCCTAGGAACTTGACCAAATACATCATCAACAAAATCTTCAATTGATTCATAGTTCTTATATTTTAAAACAACGTTTTCTGAAGTCTTTTTTCCTTGATATATGTGCAATATGTATTCATTTGGCTCTGGCTTATAGTTTATTTCAGGGATAACTTCATTAAAGTGGTCTTCTTCTAAACGCTTCCACATTTTCGATTTAACATCATTCAAGTACATGGTATACCATGAAGGTGTAACTGCATTATAAAATGTTAATAAAAATGCTGAAAGGTTTATTTGTCCAGGTCTGTAACTAACTTGTTCAAGATTTTCTGGTGTCCATTCAAGTTTTACATTTTCATTTATTTTGATGCTAAGTATTTTAAAATCCTTTTGATGCTGCTTTCTAGTTTCCTTTAACTGGTCATATTCACGCCTCACTCGTTTACGCACATTTCCCCCGTTGTTGGAGATTGCACGTTTTGTTATTTCAAAATTTGGTAATGCAATTTCAGTTATTCCAACACACCAGTTTCCATGAAACTTGTATGGTTTCGCAAGCGCATTTGTAAAAGCCGATAGCGTATTTTCCGGGTAAAATTGCATAGAGTTATTACTCAAAAGGCATACATAAAAATCATTTTCTTTTATTTCCACCGGCATTGTTTACAGTCTTTCCCAAGGAATGTCAGAAGTACTTGCAGGTCTATCCTTTTTAGTCTTCAAACGCTCACTCTGTCTAGTACCGAGCTTGCGTAAAGGAAATGAAAGCATATATTGACCAGATTCTAGCGGAAGTATTAATATAGACTGTTTCTGGGCTGCTTTTTGTTTTTCACTTTGTTCTAATTCATCTATATGTTCGCTAGCTTCATCGGGACTCATAGCCGCAGGTACAGTATACTGAGTTACACCATCCTCAGCAGTGATTATTTTATAATCCTTTTCACGTGCATTAGGTGGAGCTGTTGTTCTTAGTAATTTTGGTGGTGGTCTTAGAGTTTTTGCTATTCCGCTAGCTGATAATCGTCTTTTAGCGGCTGGTGATAAAGATCTTCTTGGTGGGGTTATGTTATGTGCTTCTTCAAAGACTTCTTCTTCTTCAGCTAGGAAATCCTTTGCTGGTGGTGGTGAAGCCTGTGTTAACACATCATCTTTAAAAATAATTTTCGTTTGTGTGGTACTATCTCTTAAACTTTTTTGTTTGACATTATGTTCACGTGGCAAGTATAAATTTGTTTCTTTATCCAACGTTCGTTTGGATTTCCTATTGTGATTTAAAAAGGAAATTAGTTGGTTTCGATAGCTATACCATTTTTCTGAATCATTCATGTCTTTATTCTGCAGTATTTTATTCATTGCTCTATCAAAAATAGACTGATTTGCGGTCATTTCAATTTCATCTTTAAGCCTGTTGTAAACCTCTGGCGACAGAAGTAGCATCTTGTTAAGTCCATTATTTCTATGCATATTTTTCAATTAATGAGCCGATAACTCCTGATAGTACACTTCCTAATAAAACTGGTAAAAAACCTCCTCGTTGCACTAGTATTTTACGCTGTTTAGCAACAGACCTCTTTGCGCAAATCAATTTACGCATGTCCTTTTTATACCTACACAGTGAGTTGTAGATATTTCCATGCGGCATGTGGTTACCTTTTAAGGTGTTGAGTGTAATTTCACAAAGAGTTTTTATAACCTCAGGGTCAGCATTTTGTATGATGGACTTTCTCAGATTTGGTTTAGCCTTTTTAAGCACATATAGCATATGCTTGTTGTCCCTTAATCGTTTCATTCGTGACACCATTCTTACCATTTAAAGAGTTTTGCGGACAAAAACAGGTTACAAAGTGTTTATTAAATATATCAGTACGAAATCTTAAGACATCATTAATGTCCTGAGTTAAATCAATTAGCAAATACCCGAAAGGCATTTGAGTTATCTCTTTATATATTCTCACAAGTTCTAAACTATTTTCCGGGTAAATTTGTCGGGCCAGATATGTAAACTGACTTTTATCCCGGGGGTTTTTAAATACAACAAGATATTTACAATTGAGCGATATATCACGACTGAATTTTCCTTGATGAAATACGTTTTGTGTCACAAGAATTACTGAGAAATTACGATGATGAGACCCCTTAGTGAAGAGTTCGCAAACTTCTTTACTATATGCATTTAACATCATGTCATCTATAACAATCAACGTTGGCTCGTTTACGTGATTTACAAACTCCTCCGGTATAGCGTTTAAATATTCAATATTTTGTAGTTTAATATCCGTTGGCAGTGCACCGTGTTCTGCATTACACCATATAATTTTTTTAATTTGGGGATGTATAAATACCTTATTAGTATTAAGAAGATTTTTTATAAATGTTGTTTTCCCACATCCCGAAGGCCCCGCAACCATCATTGTAAACGGATGATTAAACTTGATCATTCTTGTTTTGTATATAAACTGGTTATTCAACCACAGGTATTTATACATTCCGTACAATGAGCAGAAGACAGATAATCAACGAACTGCATAAACCAGTGCGAAAAAATTTTAAACGCCGACATGTCACTACCAAAGGTATAGACGATTTGTGGCAGGCAGACTTGGTGGAAATGGGTTCTTACTCATCAGAAAACCAAGGTTTTCGTTTTCTTCTTACTGTGATTGACACCTTTTCAAAGTATGCTTGGACACTGCCTTTAAAATCTAAAAAGGCATCAGAAGTTGTAAAAGCAGTGAAGTCGATTTTTAATACAGGACGCATTCCAAGAAATTTACAAACCGATGATGGAAAAGAGTTTTTTAATAAACCGTTTCGTCAACTGATGAAAGATTACGAAATAAACCATTATTCCAGCTACAGTACTCTGAAAGCCTCAATTGTAGAAAGATTTAACAGAACATTGAAAAATATAATGTGGAAAGAATTCAGCATGAATGGCAATTATCACTGGATTAGCATGTTGACCAAGCTGACAGATGACTACAATACAACAAAACATCGTACGATTAAGATGAGACCAGTAGATGTTCGACCGCGTAACGAAAAACGTTTATTATCTGTGTATAATTACCCCAAAATAAAATCAAAGTCTAAATACAAAGCAGGTGATTTTGTTCGTATAAGTAGACATAAACATGTATTCGAAAAAGGTTATACACCTAATTGGTCCACAGAGATCTTTAAAATAAAAGAAGTTAAATCTGTTTACCCAACAACATATATTCTGGAAGATTACCAGGGAAATATAATTCAAGGCAGATTTTATGAACCAGAAATAGCTCCTGTGAAAAACCCTGATGTCTATTTAGTAGAAAAGGTTATAAAAAGACGCGGTAATCAGGTTCTAGTGAAGTGGCTTGGTTTTCCATCAAAACACAATACTTGGATTGATATAAAAGACGTGATATAAAACCTGTTACACTCATTCAAAATGTTAAACTTGAAACAAGAATACGATCGTTTGAAAACATTCGATAATCTTGCAATAGACTTAGATACAGCAGACCAGCTAGCGAAAAGTGGATTTTTTTACACAAACATCAAAGACCGTGTTCAATGTTACTTTTGTTCTCTGCAGATAAATGCTATGAGTTGCGCATCGGATGTAGATTTCGATCATAGACATCGTTCACCACACTGTATCTATGGTAATAGGAAAGACGAATGCGGACGATTCAAAGATCAGCTAGCACCACTTACAGAACAACCTAAATCAAAGATCATACTTTGTACAATCAACACTTTGAAATTTTTAGCTGGTATTTTATTCGTTCTAGCAATTCATTATTATTTCCACGAGCAGATATGAGAAAGAAAATAAGTTTCAATGAAGACCCACAAGTTAAATATATGGTAGTATGGAGTTTCGCATACAGACAAAGTAGGAAAGGATCATGGGAGCAGTATGCAGTAGATACATTTAGGTTTAAAAACAGAATTTCACAACTGAGTGTAATAATAAATCCAGTTTTAGAAAATAAAATAAAAATGTTCAAATAACATATTTTTTTTAATAGCATCTATCTCTAGTCATTTTCAGGTTTTCAGTTTTACTTTCGATGCAACCTGTAGAATTTCTTAACCTACACCCCCATAGCCATGATGTACCTATCCTCAAGTTCGAGCTATCCGGTTCTCATCATTCGCCCCCGCCGTTGCCCCGCCCCCGCCGTTGCCTAAGAATTTCTCATTGGCATCGAAAGTATCACTTTTACTTTCATCCACAGTGTCTTCCTAGGAGTAAGGGGCACATGCACAGGCATTCATCTAGTTATGTGATAAATCCATGGGTCGTTCATGTGTTTCCTTTGCCGAGGTACACTTTTCCACAGTGTCTGTCCGTTCAGGTAATAACAACAACAACAACAACCATGCAATAGTCGCACTGCAGTACATCCGTTGTTTTGTTTTTAATTTTATGCCGATAGATTTTGCCGCTCAAATTGCTGCTGCTGCAGTTTTTGTTTTTGTTTTTCTTGGCCTTTCTTTCTCATATTTGTAAGCTCTTGCAGCTGTGATCGCGATCGTGTGCATCGGCTCTCTGGGTCGCAAAATACTTCGCAAGATCTAAAAATAGAATCTCACAACTGCATGTGTACACAGATAACGAGACTCCATTCAACTGCCGTCTTGATCAAGTTGGCTAAGGCGTTGGTTTTTCTATTCGCGATTTGTGTGGCGCTGGTTCGATTCCCAAGCAATGTGCGATTTTTCTCTGGAATGATTTGTTGTACAGAGTGTAAAATCAGTGCTTTGTAGAGGCTAGGGCAAGGCTCGACCAATAGCTTCGTGGCTCAGACGGTAGCTACCGCCGAGTCCCCAGCCGAGCCCCGCGAGACCCCAAGCCACCACCGAGTCTCAAGCCAGACCCCCGCACCGAGCACCCCATCAAAACCACAAGCCCTGCCACACCACCACCACCATCACCAACTCCCACTCACACACACACACTCCATCACTTTCGCTTTCCGACCCAATCAATCAAAGTGACATAAACAAAGCCATCCACGCGAACCAAACTAGAGGCCGCCTGTCAATCAAAGTGACTTCGCTGAGGCCCCAGCCGTGGACCCCGCCGCAGCCCCGCCGAGCCCGACCCTCCCGCTGAGCCAAGCCACCGACCGACCCAGTTCCCAGACTCGTCCTCGGCCAAGGCCAATCACCTTGACCTACATTCCAGCGTGATGACAGGTGATTGATTAATGACCCTGACCTAGTTCCGTGACCTAGTTCCCACGGTACTGAAAATTTTCACATGCCCAAGTGGCGGAGTACCTACTAAAGTGCAATTGTTGTGATACCAATTTAAAAACCAAAGATACTAATCAATTTTTGTTAAATCTAAGGAATGAATTTAATGAATAAAGATTCCATTTTTTTACACTAAATCAAAGCTGTTCTCATTTCTAAGTTAACCTAGAATATTAATTGCACGATCATTATTATCATTGCATAACCAGTCAAGGTGATCTACATTCACTGGCCACAACTGGTAGGTTTAATTGTCGACACAGGTTTTATCCTTTTATCACTACGCATCAGCGATAAGGTGAACAATCGGCAACTAAACATATATATATATATATATATATATATATATATATATATATATATATATATATATATATATATACTAGCTGGGACCCGGTGCGCCTACGCTGCACCCATAAGTCAATAGTAAACAATAAAAACCATCCATTGACTTAATATTTTTCGAGATATGAATTTTACACAGATGAAATGCCTCAAAGAACATGGGTCTTGCGTCGGCCGCCATGAATCGGTATATTGAGTCTACTACATTGCTTATTGTATTCTACTTATCATACCCTTTCATTTGATACCCATGTTGAGGGGATTCTGAAGAAAGTGGTAATCCGGCCTTTTTAGACGGCCGCCATGGATCTAAAGATATATTTTGTATACTACATTGCTTATTGTATTCTACTTATCATACCCTTTCATTTGATACCCATGTCGAGGTGGTTGTGAAGAAAGTGGTAATTCGGCCTCTTGAGCCGGCCGCCATGGATCTAAAGATATATTTTGTATACTACATTGCTTATTGTATTCTACTTATCATACCCTTTCATTTGATACCCATGTCGAGGTGGTTGTGAAGAAAGTGGTAATCCGGCCTTTTTAGACGGCCGCCATGGATCTAAAGATATATTTTGTATACTACATTGCTTATTGTATTCTACTTATCATACCCTTTCATTTGATACCCATGTCGAGGTGGTTGTGAAGAAAGTGGTAATTCGGCCTCTTGAGGCGGCCGCCATGGATCTAAAGATATATTTTGTATACTACATTGCTTATTGTATTCTACTTATCATACCCTTTCATTTGATACCCATGTCGAGGTGGTTGTGAAGAAAGTGGTACCCCGCCCTCTTGAGACGGCCGCCATGGATCTAAAGATATATTTTGCATACTACATTGCTTATTGTATTCTCCTTAACATACCCTTTCATTTGATACCCATGTTGAGGTGGTTGTGAAGAAAGTGGTAATCCGGCCTCTTGAGACGGCCGCCATGGATCTAAAGATATATTTTGTATACTACATTGCTTATTGTATTCTACTTATCATACCCTTTCATTTGATACCCATGTCGAGGTGGTTGTGAAGAAAGTGGTACCCCGCCCTCTTGAGACGGCCGCCATGGATCTAAAGATATATTTTGTATACTACATTGCTTATTATATTCTGCTTAACATACCCTTTCATTTGATACCCATGTTGAGGTGGTTGTGAAGAAAGTGGTAATCCGGCCTCTTGAGACGGCCGCCATGGATCTAAAGATATACTTTGTATACTTCATTGCTTATTGTATTCTACTTATCATACCCTTTCATTTGATACCCATGTCGAGGTGGTTGTGAAGAAAGTGGTACCCCGCCCTCTTGAGACGGCCGCCATGGATCTAAAGATATATTTTGTATACTGCATTGCTTATTGTATTCTACTTATCATACCCTTTCATTTGATACCCATGTCGAGGTGGTTGTGAAGAAAGTGGTACACCGCCCTCTTGAGACGGCCGCCATGGATCATTTTAGTTTCAATAGCGTCATGGCCTACCTATTGTTTGACAGCTGCGTAAATTTGAAATTTTCATTAAATGTAATGATGCAATTTAATGACAATTTTACATTTGTCAAACAATAGGTAGGCCATGAAGCTATTGAAACTAAAATGAAGTGAAAATTCCTAAAATTACCATTTTTGTTTGAATTTTGCAGCTGTTTTTTTGGTTAAAGGTATAAAAAATAGCCTACGACCTATTCTCAGACCTACCAAATATACACAAAAAATTTCATGCAAATTGGTCAACCCGTTTCGGAGGAGTACGGTAACAAACACTGTGACGCGAGATTTTTATAGATATAGATTGAATTATTCGCCAATAATTAGAATGTATTAAATAAATTATTAGTTATTTAACTATTTGTTAAATATTTAATTATTGAAGAAAAAAATTATGTTTAGTTGCCGATTGTTCACCTTATCGCTGATACGTAGTGATAAAAGGATAAAACCTGTGTCGACAATTAAACCTACCAGTTGTGGCCAGTGAATGTAGATCACCTTGACTGGTTATGCAATGATAATAATGATCGTGCAATTAATATTCTAGGTTAACTTAGAAATGAGAACAGCTTTGATTTAGTGTAAAAAAATGGAATCTTTATTCATTAAATTCATTCCTTAGATTTAACAAAAATTGATTAGTATCTTTGGTTTTTAAATTGGTATCACAACAATTGCACTTTCACCAATATGGCATATGTGGAAGAACCTTCACAATCTGCTGTGTAGTACCATGTAGTACGACATTATTATTGTTAATAAATTTATTTTTTTTTACTTAAACCAATTTCCAACACCTTTCCTTTACTTTAATCAAACATGCGTTTAATTCTCAAATTTCACCAGTTGTTCTGGCATGCATGAGAATAATCACTGATATTTTTCTTTTAGTTTTTATTTCCAATTGATTGTACTACTTTAATACTCTGAATTGCTTTCAGCATATACAATTTCTTCACCAATGGCATATAAATTGTGGTTGCACTGAAACTCAATCAACGAAAGAGGCTGAGTCCTTGTTGGTACCCGCTTTATATATCCTAGAAAGTGGTACTTAGGCGAACTGCATTACCAAAGTACACAAATTTTCATATATCCTTATACTAAGCATATTCCTTGAAATATGTAATTATTTTCATTAATTTTCTAAAATTATTTTCCGTATTTTTCATTGTATACGCAATTTTACATTTTTCTTTTTCTAAAATTTTTATTAATTTCGAAAATGCATATAATTCATATTTTATCAACTTCCGCCATCCATTTTTACATAATTATTTTGTATCTCGCTCTATTTTTACATAATTAGCCTCTCTTTCACTCTTATTAGCCTTATGTAAAAACTATCTTTTTTACAATATCTTTTTAAATATACTTTTATCGTTTTTTATGGTAGTTCCATTGAATTCGTCGTAAAAAATAACATAATACGGCGAAGTTTTTTCATGCGTCAACATAAAGTTTGACGTTTAATTCGCCGGCAAAGTTTCGGTGCGCGCTCCGCGATTATTTTGCGTGTTTTTACCTGGTTTATGTGATGATATCAGGTAAGTGCTACGTGTTTTAGGTGTAGGTAGTGTTTATGCAGTGTTTCAATGTTTAGTGTAGTGACTAGTGCAAAAATCGCTGGGAATTGGGTTTGTTTATACACCTAACCTAGTTCCTCGATTTTGCATTCAATTAGTTCCTTTTTTGTTATTCATGTACTCAATGTAGTATATTTAATAGTACTGGCATGTACTAATTTGTGTAATAAGTTTACTTTATGTAGTATTTATTGATTTACATATTATGTTCGTTTTCAAAGTTCAAAGTGTTTCCCTTTTTGTTGTTGTTGTTTTCAATCTTCATGTATTGTTGTTGTTGTGCATCTATGAATTCGTGTTTGTTGTTTTTGTAATGTTGAAAATTTGTTTTTATGTTACTACTTAATTTATTTTGTTTAATTCATTATTCTAATTTTATTTGTTTCTTTTTAGGTATTATATTCAGGTAAGTATATGTATCAGGTTTTTGATATGTTATTTTTATTAATTCATTTTTTTTTCTTTTTAGGTTTATACATTACATATTCAAAAAAAAAAAATTAAAATAAAATAAGAAAGGAAAATAAAATTACATAGTTATAGAAAATTTGGTGAATTTTCTTTTTTTTTATGTAAAAAAAAATTTAAATTTAATGTGTTTAGCCCTATTTGCTGCGCTGGGGCTAAACATTCTCCCCCTCGTTGAACGCTTGCGTTCAAGAAACCGCTTTGTCGTCCAATCCCTCGTTTATGATGGTGATGAAAGATGACTGTACCATCGGCTTTGACCTGCAGCCGTACTTGGAATTTATCGGGTAGATTGACTGTTAACTCCCTCTTTTTTCGCGACTGTATTTGCGTGAAGTTGAGTCTCTGTAATACATGCTTTGGGATGTAGAGGTCTTCGCCTTCTTTCGTAATGAAGCGTTGGAAGCTTTTATTGATACGTGCTTCCAACTCTTTCACATTTGTAGGGGGTCTTAACAGGGCCAAGTTGTGCACTTGTCGTCCATTTATAATAGTTGGACCCTGCACGCTTATGTTGATGTTGCCTGTACCTGCAGACGTTACCGATGATACCCTTGCTGATGGTCGGACATGTAGGGACGTCGGATTACGTGATGAGTCTGGTGTTATGTTTGAGGTGGCGCTTGTCTTTTCTCCTCGTATGTCCCGGGTTGCCTGTTGTTTGGGTTCATATGGTCCGGTTAAATCGATGATGTCTCCTGGTTTTTCTGGATCAGTACCCTTACGTTTTCGTTGGGTTTTTAACTTGGGATCTTCGATTTTGGCTGGTTCCATTTGTTGGCTTATGGAGCCGGTTTTTGTTGTTGGAGGCTTTCGTGGTCGTGTCCGGACTCGGAATTCTGGCCCGCATGGCATTGCTTCAAAGTTCCTCCTGAGAACGGGTCGAGCTGGAGAGCTAGTCCAGGGCCTTAGTGTGACCTCTCGTACTACAGACCTTGGAGGTGTTGTTGGTTTGGGTTGGCTAGCTGGCTTCTCCGGTTTTGGTGTAGCTTAGCCTGGTTCTGTTGGACCGTCAAGAGCTGCTGATAGCTCTGCGAGTTCTGCAGCGAAATCGCAATCGAGCTCCACAAAAGGACTCCCCATACGACCGGTGGGTCCATATAGCCAGTGGTCTTCAGCTGCGGCGAGATCTTCCTCGGTATAGTCTAATTCGGACATTTGCAATGAGTTTATGAAATGGAGGATTTGGACTAGAGGAGGGTATACAACACAATGAACACTTAGAAACGACACCAGGCAATGGACAACATGACGACACTTGGTGAAGGTTGTCCCTTCATCTAGCTGCTACTTATCCTGGATGCTGGATTGATCTATTGGTAGTCGACAGATCTTGGCTATTGGTCGCTGAAATGTACTGTTGCTCGTTTGTACTTGTACCACTCGGGTTAAGCCATCCGATTTAGGAAAAGTTCTATTGATGATGCATAGTGGCCACTTAGTTGGTGGCAGGTTTTCGTGTTTAATGAGTACAACGTCTCCGACCTGAATGTTGTGTTGTTCCTGTTTCCATTTTTGTCTTTGCTGCAGTTGGTTCAGGTAATCCTTGGACCATGTGTCCCAGAATGCCTTGACTGCATGTTGAATGTGTTTCCATCGGAGTGGAAGCGACATGTTGTCGGCCTTATTTGTTTCAGGTATGGCATTAAGAGCCTGTCCAATCAGAAAATGTCCTGGGGTAAGTATGAATGTATCATCAGGATCGTTTCTAACTTGACATAGTGGGCGAGAGTTAAGACATGCTTCGATTTGGGTAAGTATTGTTGAATATTCTTCAAAGGTGTAGGTCGACCTGCCTTCTGTTCTACGAAGATGATGCTTTATGGATCGAACTCCGGCTTCCCAACTGCCTCCGAAGTGTGGAGCTGCAGGTGGATTGAAATGCCATGTAATTTGGTGTGGTATGAAATATTGTGCTGCTGCTGAGGTGGCCTCCTTGACAGCTTGTTTAATTTCCTTATCGATGATGACCTTTGCTCCTATGAAATTAGAGCCACAATCGGAGTAAATGTTAGAACATAGGCCCGCCTGGCTATGAATCTCCTTAATGCGGCAATGAATGCACCAGTTGATAAATCGATTCAATGTGGATAGCCCGTGTAGTAAGGTAAATTAGTATGCAAATATATGCCTTTAATAGTTTTGCATTGCGAATATTTGATGATTTAATCAATATTGGGCCGGCATAATCAATTCCAACGTTGCTAAATGGTTTGTTAATGGTCACTCTAGATGCAGGAAGTTGCCCCATTAGCTGTGTTAGGGTCTCTCCTCTTTGCTTAACACATGTGACGCATTTGTGTATACGAGAAGCAATACATCGTCTGGCGTTTAGGATCCAATATTTCTGCCTACTCGTGCTTAGTACTACCGACACTCCGCCATGCATTGTTCCAAGGTGTATCCTATCAACGATTAGCTGTGTAACGAAGTGCTCCTAGGGTAGAATAATTGGGTGCTTTGCGTCATATAATATCATAGCCTTTTGTAGCCTGCCACCGACTCGTATCAGTTTATCGTTATTCATGAATGGGTTCATTTTCAATAAGCGGCTATTTATTGCTAGTGACTTAGCCTGTGACAAATTGGTATACTCTTCAGGACAACTTGATTGTTGTACAAGTCGTAGAATCGTTTTTTCTGCTTCTTGCCACTCATCGATGGAGATATGATTTGCTCGTTTAAATTCTGGATTTAAACAATTGTGTTTGAATCTCTGTATCCATGCAATGATGTGTGTGAGTCGTGTCATTGACGAATAACGTAGCAATATATTGTTCTCGAGGTGAGAGATAAAACTTTTTACTTTTGGTTTCTTTGCTTCTAATTCAGTTTGTTCATTTATGTCTCGAAACTTAGGCCATTTTTCTTGGCTGCTTGTTAGCCAATTTGGTCCATGCCACCATAAATGATTATTTGCCAGACTTGCTGCTGGTATACCTCTTGATGCCAGATCTGCTGGATTGTCTGATATGTCTCCACTGATCATAACATATCACCTCCTGGATCTCCACCACACGATTCGCTACATACGGTCTTCCACCTGGACGGGTGCTCCTTAACCCATTGAAGTGCTACGGTAGAATCCGTCCAGGCATATGTTGCAATGTGTTGCAAGTGCATGTCAGCGATCGTGCCTTTAATTAGTCGTGCTAGGATGACAGCTCCGTTTAGTTCAAGTCGCGGTATTGTGGTAGGTTTGGTTGGTGCGATCTTGGTTTTGGCTGTAAGCAGGCTAGATGTAATATCTCCATTCTCGTGTTCGACTCGCAGATACAATACGGCAGCGTATGCCTTTGTAGATGCATCGCAGAATCCATGTATTTGTGCATTGGCACCTGGGGAGTATTGTATCCATCGTGGAATCTGTAAAGTTTCCAGGTCCTTTAGCTGTTGCTTGAATATTGACCATTGGGTTGATATTTGAGGGGATACCTGTGTATCCCATGTGTTGCCAGTAATCCATAATGTCTGCATCAGTATCTTAGCTACGATTATGACCGGAGATAACCATCCTAATGGGTCATAAAGTGATGCTATGTTGGACAGCATGTTGCGTTTTGTAGTTATTTTGTGCTCACGCATTGGGATGACTGAGAATGTAAAAAAGTCAGGTCCAGGATGCCATCGGATGCCAAGAGTTTTAACCGTGTCGTCATCTGAGAATGTAAGTATGTCTTTTAGCTCACGATGTTCTACGGGTAAATCCTTTAATAGTTCTGGTTCATTGCTAGTCCATTTACGCAAGTTGAAACCACCTGCCCGAGTTAGGCTAAGAAGCTCAGACTATTGACCATTGGGTTGATATTTGAGGGGATACCTGTGTATCCCATGTGTTGCCAGTAATCCATAATGTCTGCATCAGTATCTTAGCTACTGATGCTATGTTGGACAGCATGTTGCGTTTTGTAGTTATTTTGTGCTCACGCATTGGGATGACTGAGAATGTAAAAAAGTCAGGTCCAGGAAGCCATCGGATGCCAAGAGTTTGAACCGTGTCGTCATCTGAGAATGTAAGTATGGCTTTTAGCTCACGATGTTCTACGGGTAAATCCTTTAATAGTTCTGGTTCATTGCTAGTCCATTTACGCAAGTTGAAACCACCTGCCCGAGTTAGGCTAAGAAGCTCAGACTGTAGTTGTTTTGCCTCTGTGATACTATCAGCCCCAGCTAGCAGGTCGTCGACATAGAAGTTGGAATATATGGCCTTGGACGCTAGAGGCCACTTCTGTCTTTCGTCTTCTGCAAGCTGTTGAAGTGTGCGGATTGCCAGATATGGGGTACATGCGGTGCCAATGTTACAGTGTTTAATTGGTAGTCCTGTAATTGTGAAGTTTCTGGATGTCTCCAAATGATCCTCTGAAACGTTCTGTGGTGTGGATGGTAAATCATGCGATACATCTTCTCGATATCCGCTTTCTTCGCGACCTTGTATTTCCTCCAATTGAGTATTGTTGTTGTTGCATTAGTATCTTTGTTGTTATCGGTACAAATTATGAATCTAAACAAGACCCTCTCAACTACAGCCCATGAAATTCTCTCTTGAACTAATACAAACATAGCTGAAAACGGTCCAAAAAATCTGACATTTGGTTAGAATTTAATGGCGCGGAATAGGTTCGGGATTGTTTTCGTTATATTTTTGTGGTAAAAAGTGGAAAAACATTGTAATTTATTACTTTCAACTATACTTAGATTATCAGTGATTAGTTCTTTAGTGATTTCATGTTTTTTTGGGGGGGGGGGGGGTAATATGATACTTTATAGTGGCCGCCATATTGCATGTACCATAAAACTGAATATACTTTATTGTATTGCCTTAAGAACAGAATGGTGTGTGTCAAATTTGAGCATCACCGGACATGGGGAAGTAGTCGAAAAATCGATCGCAAGATTGCTCACACGAGTGAAGTTAATAAGTCCAGCCGTTTAAGTATCGGTAAAAATTATGAATCTAAACAAGACCCTCTCAACTACAGCCCATGAAATTCTCTCTTGAACTAATACAACAATAGCTGAAGTCGGTCCAAAAAATCTGACAGTTAGAATTTAATGGCGCGGAATAGGTTCGGGATTGTTTTCGTTATATTGTTGTAAAAAGTGGAAAAACATTGTAATTTATTACTTTCAACTATACTTAGATTATCAGTTATTAGTTCTTTAGTGATTTAATGTTTGGGGGGGGGGGGGGTTGTAAAGAAAAGGGTAATATGATACTTTATGGTGGCCGCCATCTTGCAGGTACCATAAAACTGAATATACTTTATTGTATTGCCTTTAGAGCAGAATGGTGTGTGCCACATTTGAGCATCACCGGACATGGGAAGTAGTCGAAAAATCGATCGCAAGATTACTCACAGGAGTGAAGCTAATAAGTCCAGCCGTTTAAGTATCGGTACAAATTATGAATGTTATCAAGACCCTCTCAACTACAGGCCATGAAATTCTCTCTTGAACTAACACAACCATAGCTGAAGTCGGTCCAAAAAATCTAACATTTGGTTAGAATTTAATGGCGCGGAATAGGTTCGGAATTGTTTTCGTTATATGTATTTTTGTGGTAAAAAGTGGAAAAACATTGTAATTTATTACTTTCAACTACGCTTAGATTATCAGTGATTAGTTCTTTAATGATTTCATGTTTGAGGGGGGGAGGGGTTGTAAAGAAAAGGGTACTATGTTACTTTATGGTGGCCGCCATATTACATGTACCATAAAACTGAATATACTTTATTGTATTGCCTTTAGAACAGAATGGTGTGTGCCAAATTTGAGCATCACCGGACATGGGAAGTAGTCGAAAAATCGATCGCAAGATTACTCACAGGAGTGAAGCTAATAAGTCCAGCCGTTTAAGTATCGGTACAAATTATGAATGTAAACAAGACCCTCTCAACTACAGGCCATGAAATTCTCTCTTGAACTAATACAACCATAGCTGAAGTCGGTCCAAAAAATCTGACATTTGGTTAGAATTTAATGGCGCGGAATAGGTTCGGGATTGTTTTCGTTATATTGTTGTAAAAAGTGGAAAAACATTGTAATTTATTACTTTCAACTATACTTAGATTATCAGTTATTAGTTCTTTAGTGATTTAAAGTTTATGGAGGGGGGGGGGGGGGTTTGTAAAGAAAAGGGTAATATGATACTTTATGGTGGCCGCCATATTGCATGTACCATAAAACTGAATATACTTTATTGTATTACCTTTAGAAGAGAATGGTGTGTGCCAAATTTGAGCATCACTGGACATGGGGAAGTAGTCGGAAAATCGATCGCAAGATTGCTCACACGAGTGAAGTTAATAAGTCCAGCCGTTTAAGTATCGGTACAAATTATGAATCTAAATAAGACCCTCTCCACTACAGCCCATGAAATTTTCTCTTGAACTAATCCAACCATAGCTGAAGTCGGTCCAAAAAATCTGACATTTGGTTAGAATTTAATGGCGCGGAATAGGTTCGGGATTGTTTTCGTTATATTTTTGTGGTAAAAAGTGGAAAAACATTGTTATTTATTACTTTCAACTATACATAGATTATCAGTGATTAGTTCTTTAGTGATTTCATGTTGGGTGTGGAGGGGGGTTGTAAGTAATATGTTACTTTATGGTGGCCGCCATATTGCATGTACCATAAAACTGAATATACTTTATTGTATTGCCTTTAGAACAGAATGGTGTGTGCCAAATTTGAGCATCACTGGACATGGGGAAGTAGTCGAAAAATCGATCGCAAGATTCCTCACACGAGTGAAGTTAATAAGTCCAGCCGTTTAGGTATCGGTACAAATTATGAACCTAAATAAGACCCTCTCAACTACAGCCCATGAAATTTTCTCTTGAACTAATACAACCATAGCTGAAGTCGGTCCAAAAAATCTGACATTTGGTTAGAATTTAATGGCGCGGAATAGGTTCGGGATTGTTTTCGTTATATTTTTGGGGTAAAAAGTGGAAAAACATTGTAATTTATTACTTTCAACTATACTTAGATTATCAGTGAATTGTTCTTTAGTGATTTCATGTTTGTGGGGGGGGGGGTGTGTAAAGAAAAGGGTAATATGTATGATACTTCATGGTGGCCGCCATATTGCATGTACCATAAAACTGAATATACTTTATTGTATTACCTTTAGAAGAGAATGGTGTGTGCCAAATTTGAGCATCACCGGACATGGGGAAGTAGTCGAAAAATCGATCGCAAGATTGCTCACAGGAGTGAAGTTAATAAGTCCAGCCGTTTAAGTATCGGTACAAATTATGAATCTAAACAAGACCCTCTCAACTACAGCCCATGAAATTCTCTCTTGAACTAATACAAACATAGCTGAAAACGGTCCAAAAAATCTGACATTTGGTTAGAATTTAATGGCGCGGAATAGGTTCGGGATTGTTTTCGTTATATTTTTGTGGTAAAAAGTGGAAAAACATTGTAATTTGTTACTTTCAACTACACTTAGATTATCAGTAGTTAGTTCTTTATTGATTTCATGTTTGAGGGGGGGGGGGGGGGGGGTTGTAAAGAAAAGGGTACTATGATACTTTATGGTGGCCGCCATATTACATGTACCATACAACTGAATATACTTTATTGTATTGCCTTAAGAACAGAATGGTGTGTGTCAAATTTGAGCATCACCGGACATGGGGAGGTAGTCGAAAAATCGATCGCAATATTCCTCACACGAGTGAAGTTAATAAGTCCAGCCGTTTAAGTATTGGTACAAATTATGAATCTAATAAGACCCTCTCAACTACAGCCCATGAAATTCTCTCTTGAACTAACACAACCATAGCTGAAGTCGGTCCAAAAAATCTGACATTTGGTTAGAATTTAATGGCGCGGAATAGGTTCGGGATTGTTTTCGTTATATTTTTGTGGTAAAAAGTGGAAAAACATTGTAATTTATTACTTTCAACTACACTTAGATTATCAGTAGTTAGTTCTTTATTGATTTCATGTTTGAGGGGGGGGGGTTGTAAAGAAAAGGGTACTATGATACTTTATGGTGGCCGCCATATTACATGTACCATTAAACTGAATATACTTTATTGTATTGCCTTTAGAACAGAATGGTGTGTGCCAAATTTGAGCATCACTGGACATGGGGAAGTAGTCGAAAAATCGATCGCAAGATTCCTCACACGAGTGAAGTTAATAAGTCCAGCCGTTTAAGTATCGGTACAAATTATGAATCTAAACAAGACCCTCTCAACTACAGCCCATGAAATTCTCTCTTGAACTAATACAAACATAGCTGAAGTCGGTCCAAAAAATCTGACATTTGGTTAGAATTTAATGGCGCGGAATAGGTTGGGGATTGTTTTCGTTATATTTTTGTGGTAAAAAGTGGAAAAACATTGTAATTTATTACCTTCATCTATACTTACATTATCAGTGAATTGTTCTTTAGTGATTTCATGTTTGTGGGGGGGGGGGGGGGGGGTGTAAAGAAAAGGGTAATATGTATGATACTTTATGGTGGCCGCCATATTGCATGTGCCATAAAACTGAATATACTTTATTGTATTACCTTTAGAAGAGAATGGTGTGTGCCAAATTTGAGCATCACCGGACATGGGGAAGTAGTCGAAAAATCGATCGCAAGATTGCTCACACGAGTGAAGTTAATAAGTCCAGCCGTTTAAGTATCGGTACAAATTATGAATCTAAACAAGACCCTCTCAACTACAGCCCATGAAATTCTCTCTTGAACTAATACAAACATAGCTGAAAACGGTCCAAAAAATCTGACATTTGGTTAGAATTTAATGGCGCGGAATAGGTTCGGGATTTTTTTCGTTTTATTTTTGTGGTAAAAAGTGGAAAAACATTGTAATTTATTACTTTCAACTATACTTAGATTATCAGTGATTAGTTCTTTAGTGATTTCATGTTTGAGGGGGGGGGGGGGGGGGGTGTTGGATGTAGACATTCAAACTGCTGCGAAAGTGCACTAAAATTCGTAGTGAGTAGTTTTTGAATCGAACTTATTTAATAAATTTGTAGTAGGTTATGACTAGTTTAGAAGTCAGAAGGAAGAAAAAGGAAAATAAAGGAAGTCAGCCAGTCAATGGAAATTAAAATTATTTTCACTTAATTTGCCTTCAATAAATATAATCATAAATTACAACTGGTTATGGGCCCAGGGAATTAAGTGAAAATAAAGAAAAAATGGATGCGAAAGTAATTTTTGATAGATTGTTGGGAAGTGAAAATTACATCGCATGGAGATTCAAATTGAATTTGTTGTTGCACTCAAGAGACTTGTACGACATTGCCCTGGGTATAGTGACGAAGCCTCTCGAAGACAAAGATAATTATGCCGACTGGTGCAAGAAAGATAGAGATGCACAAACACTTATTGGATTAAACGTAGATGAAAAAGTGGCATTAAAAATTAATAATTGCACGTCGTCACAGCAAATGCTTGAAAGATTGGAAACGTTATACGGAAGCAAAACTTAAGTAACTGCGGATGGATTAAGAATAAAATTCTTTGGGTTTGAATACGACATAAATAAAACTGCAGTCGAAAACTGTCTCGAAATCGACGGAATTGTTCAAAATCTACGAGCTACAGGAGAAGAAATAAAAGATGAGTGGATTATATCTAGAATGTTGAACTGTTTGCCTGAAAACTTCTCTCATTTCCATTCAGCTTGGGAATCCATGGCCGCAATAGATAAAACAGTGTCTAAACTAATAGAACGTCTTCAACAAGAAGAACTACGGATGAAAAAGGTCGACAAGCTAACCACTAATGCATTGTTTTCAAAAGGAAAGCCAAACAAATATTTCAATAATAAATGGGGTCAAGACAGAGAACAGCCCAGTCAGTCAAGTCCAAATCGGTCAAGTCATTATACTCAAAAACAAAAATGTTTCAAATGTGGAAAGTTGGGACATAAGAAAAGTGAATGTCGTGGAAAATCTTGCCAAGAATATTTAGATTATTGCAAGAGAACCTACAAATGTAGAAACTGTAACAAGACAGGCCATTTTGCAAGGGAATGTAGGGCTGAAAAAAATAGTGAAGCAAAAGGTTTTGTCACATTAAGCCTATCATCGTCAGATATTAATATGATGTCAAGAGATCAAGAATCCTGGTATAAAGATAGTGGTGCCACGCATCACATGACTGGTCAATTAAAATGGATGACAAATATACAACCGTTAAATCATAATCTATTAGTCAAGATTGGAGATTCTACGGAACTACAAGCTGTCAGTATGGGTGATGTTTGCTTATCTGCTCATGATGGAGAAAAATGGGGTCCCATCATACTACGTGAAGTATTATTCGTGCCAAAATTATCATTTAATCTTTTTTCTTTAACAACAGCATTGGACAAGGGTTATACTCAACGAGCAAACGCAAAAAGATCAGAAATTTTAGAAAATGGTAAAACCGTATTAGTTGCTGAAAGAAGCGGAGGACTGTTTCGAATGAAATTTCGTGTAGAAACTGGAAATTGTCTGACCGTCGTCTCGATCAAGACATGGCATGAACGACTGGCACATCAAAACGTTAAGTACATAAAAGAAATATTAAATAGAAATGATATAGCATATATAGATGATTGGAATGGATATGTGTGTGAGGGATGCGCCAACGGAAAGCAATGTCGAGTTTCACATAAAGCAAATCCAACCGTAGCCGAAAAATGTCTTGATGTCATTCATGTTGATCTAGGTGAGATGAATCAAACATCCTTAGGTGGGGCAAAATATTTCCTGTTGTTCAAGGATGACTACAGCCATTTCAGAACAATATACTTTCTTAAAAATAAGTCAGAAGCTGTAGAAAAGTTAAATATATACTTAAATCTTGTAGAGAATCAATTTGGACGAAAGGTAAAGAAACTAAAGTCTGATAATGGAACAGAAATCAAAAATGCTAGAAGCCAAGATATCTTCGAGAAATTAGGAATATTGCATGAAAGATCTACAACCTATACACCACAGCAGAATGGAAGAATAGAGAGAGAAATGAGAACAATAGTTGAAGCAGCTCGTGCTGAGCTTTATGCTGAAGATATAAACGTCAAGTTGTGGGCTGAAGCCTTAAACTACTCAATATTCACCATAAATCAGACAGGTACAAGCTCAGTGAAGGGGAAAAGTCCGGCAGATCTCTGGTTTAGTCGTCGAGTTAATATCAAATCAATGAAGCCATTTGGATGTGAATGTTACGTGCTAACTCCTGAATGTGAGCGAAGGAAACTAGACAGAAGAAGTAAGAAAGGATTATTCGTAGGCTACGACCTAGAAGAAAAGGGTTACAGAGTTTATATACCTGAAAAACGTCAAGTTGAAGTATCTTGCAATGTATTGTTCAAAGAGAAGTTCAATTTTCAAGAAAAGTCAGCTGAAATAAATTTTAAAATGCAGGAAAATAAGATCGCAACGCCTCTAAAAGAAGAAAACAATAAAAACCGACAGGAGGAGAATGGATCTGAAGCTAGTAGTAAAAGTGAAGATTACGAAAGTCTAGAAGATGAACCACAAACTGAAGAGAGACATGAAAATAGCAGAAGAAAGAAGAAGGAAGAAAATTAAGAGACAGACAACTAATAAAACCTCCGACAAGATATCAAGCTCATGTTGGTTTGATTGGTGATGTAGACGATATAAGTGTTGAGGATGCATTAAGTGATCCAGGATGGAAACAAGCAATGCACGATGAATTCAACAGCTTGAAGAAAATGAAAACCTGGGAACTCACAAACTTGCCAGAAAATAGAAAACCTCTCACATGTAAATGGGTTTTAAGAAGAAAAGGAGATGGTCGATTAAAGGCCAGGCTTGTAGCAAGAGGTTATGATCAAATATATGGAATAGACTACTTCGATACATTTGCCCCAGTAGCACGCCATGCTAGTATTAGATTGCTACTGAGCTATGCTGCAAAGAAAGAATATTTTATCAAAACATTTGATGTAAAAACAGCATTTCTAAATGGTGAATTGACAGAAGAAATCTACATGACTCAACCGAAAGGATTTGAAGATGGAACTTCAAGAGTATGTAAGTTGTTGAAAAGTATTTATGGGCTGAAACAAGCTCCAAAATCTTGGAATCAAAAATTTTGTAGCTATTTAAAGGATCTCGATTTTGAAGCAACTGATGATGATCCATGTCTGTATTATAACAAAACAAGGACAGTATTAATGACGGTGTTTGTAGATGACGGTTTAATTGTTGGTGAAGAAGAGAAAGAAGTGGAAAATACAATATTAAATTTGGCGTCGAAAGTTGAAGTCATATCAAAGTGGCCAAAGCAAGGAAAAATAGACTACCTTGGAATGGAGATAAATTTGCTGAGAAATGGAATCCTAGTAAATCAACCTAAATATGTCAAGAAAATATTAGAACGTTTTGATTATTCTGAAGCCTATGAAGCTTCAACTCCTATGGAACCTGGTATGATTACAAGTAAGACCGAAAAAGAACTAAAGGATAAACCCTATCGAGAAGCAATAGGAAGTCTTTTGTATTTGTCAACAATATCACGTCCAGACATAAGTTATGCTGTGAACTATTTAAGTCGTCAAGTAAATAAACCAATGCATATACATTGGAAAATGATAGAAAGAGTATTTCGTTATTTAAAAGGTACTGAAAACTATGGTATATTCTTCGATGGAAAATGCAAACTTCAGGTTTATACAGACTCGAATTATGGAGGAGATGACAAAGACAAGTGTTCGACAAGTGGAATATTAGTTGAAAATGGAGGTCCAATCGTATGGTTGTCTCAGAAACAGAAAGTGACTGCTATATCATCAGCTGAAGCCGAATACAGAGCAGCAGTATCTGGGATTCAAGAAGTGAGCTGGATTCGTCGAGTACTGAAGGAATTAAAATTGCTAGGTAAAACAGAATTATCAGATCTGTTGATAGATAACACAGCTGCCATACATATGCTGGAAAATGTCGAAGAAGGCAAAGTGACCAAGGGCAAAAAGCATATTGAAATAAAAAGGAAGTTCATAAATAAACATATTGGAAAGACAGTTACACCTGTGTATGTAAATTCAAAAGAACAATTAGCAGACATTTTTACAAAGCCTCTCAGTAAGGGACAGTTTGTTTATTTGCGTGCAAAACTACTCAAGGAGGAGTGTTGGATGTAGACATTCAAACTGCTGCGAAAGTGCACTAAAATTCGTAGTGAGTAGTTTTTGAATCGAACTTATTTAATAAATTTGTAGTAGGTTATGACTAGTTTAGAAGTCAGAAGGAAGAAAAAGGAAAATAAAGGAAGTCAGCCAGTCAATGGAAATTAAAATTATTTTAACTTAATTTGCCTTCAATAAATATAATCATAAATTACAACAGGGGGGTTGTAAAGAAAAGGGTAATATGATACTTTATGGTGGCCGCCATATTGCATGTACCATAAAACTGAATATACTTTATTGTATTGCCTTTAGAACAGAATGGTGTGTGCCAAATTTGAGCATCACCGGCCATGGAAAAGTAGTCAAAAATCGATCACAAGATTCCTCACAGGAGTGAAACTAATAAGTCCAGCCGTTTAAGTATCGGTACAAATTATGAATGTAAACAAGACCCTCTCAACTACAGGCCATGAAATTCTCTCTTGAACTAATACAACCATAGCTGAAGTCGGTCCAAATAATCTAACATTTGGTTAGAATTTAATGTCGCGGAATAGGTTCGGAATTGTTTTCGTTATATGCATTTTTGTGGTAAAAAGTGGAAAAACATTGTAATTTATTACTTTCAACTATACTTAGATTACCAGTTATTAGTTCTTTAGTGATTTAATGTTTGGGGGGGGGGGGTTGTAAAGAAAAGGGTAATATGATACTTTATGGTGGCCGCCATATTGCATGTACCATAAAACTGAATATACTGTATTGTATTACCTTTAGAAGAGAATGGTGTGTGCCAAATTTGAGCATCACCGGACATGGGGAAGTAGTCGAAAAATCGATCGCAAGATTGCTCACACGAGTGAAGTTAATAAGTCCAGCCGTTTAAGTATCGGTAAAAATTAGGAATCTAAACAAGACCCTCTCAACTACAGCCCATGAAATTCTCTCTTGAACTAATACAACAATAGTTGAAGTCGGTCCAAAAAGTCTGACATTTGGTTAGAATTTAATGGCGCGGAATAGGTTCGGGACTGTTTTCGTTATATTTTTGGGGTAAAAAGTGGAAAACATTGTTATTTATTACTTTCAACTATACTTAGATTATCAGTGAATTGTTCTTTAGTGATTTCATGTTTGTGGGGGGGGGGGGGGGGGTGTAAAGAAAAGAGTAATATGTATGATACTTTATGGTGGCCGCCATATTGCATGTGCCATAAAACTGAATATACTTTATTGTATTACCTGCATCACCGGACATGGGGAAGTAGTCGAAAAATCGATCGCAAGATTGCTCACACGAGTGAAGTTAATAAGTCCAGCCGTTTAAGTATCGGTACAAATTATGAATCTAAACAAGACCCTCTCAACTACAGCCCATGAAATTCTCTCTTGAACTAATACAAACATAGCTGAAAACGGTCCAAAAAATCTGACATTTGGTTAGAATTTAATGGCGCGGAATAGGTTCGGGATTGTTTTCGTTATATTTTTGTGGTAAAAAGTGGAAAAACATTGTAATTTATTACTTTCAACTACACTTAGATTATCAGTGATTAGTTCTTTATTGATTTCATGTTTGAGGGGGGGGGGGGGTTTGTAAAGAAAAGGGTACTATGATACTTTATGGTGGCCGCCATATTACATGTACCATAAAACTGAATATACTTTATTGTATTGCCTTAAGAACAGAATGGTGTGTGTCAAATTTGAGCATCACCGGACATGGGGAGGTAGTGGAAAAATCGATCGCAATATTCCTCACACGAGTGAAGTTAATAAGTCCAGCCGTTTAAGTATTGGTACAAATTATGAATATAATAAGACCCTCTCAACTACAGCCCATGAAATTCTCTCTTGTTCAAGGATGACTACAGCCATTTCAGAACAATATACTTTCTTAAAAATAAGTCAGAAGCTGTAGAAAAGTTAAATATATACTTAAATCTTGTAGAGAATCAATTTGGACGAAAGGTAAAGAAACTAAAGTCTGATAATGGAACAGAAATCAAAAATGCTAGAAGCCAAGATATCTTCGAGAAATTAGGAATATTGCATGAAAGATCTACAACCTATACACCACAGCAGAATGGAAGAATAGAGAGAGAAATGAGAACAATAGTTGAAGCAGCTCGTGCTGAGCTTTATGCTGAAGATATAAACGTCAAGTTGTGGGCTGAAGCCTTAAATTACTCAATATTCACCATAAATCAGACAGGTACAAGCTCAGTGAAGGGGAAAAGTCCGGCAGATCTCTGGTTTAGTCGTCGAGTTAATATCAAATCAATGAAGCCATTTGGATGTGAATGTTACGTGCTAACTCCTGAATGTGAGCGAAGGAAACTAGACAGAAGAAGTAAGAAAGGATTATTCGTAGGCTACGACCTAGAAGAAAAGGGTTACAGAGTTTATATACCTGAAAAACGTCAAGTTGAAGTATCTTGCAATGTATTGTTCAAAGAGAAGTTCAATTTTCAAGAAAAGTCAGCTGAAATAAATTTTAAAATGCAGGAAAATAAGATCGCAACGCCTCTAAAAGAAGAAAACAATAAAAACCGACAGGAGGAGAATGGATCTGAAGCTAGTAGTAAAAGTGAAGATTACGAAAGTCTAGAAGATGAACCACAAACTGAAGAGAGACATGAAAATAGCAGAAGAAAGAAGAAGGAAGAAAATTAAGAGACAGACAACTAATAAAACCTCCGACAAGATATCAAGCTCATGTTGGTTTGATTGGTGATGTAGACGATATAAGTGTTGAGGATGCATTAAGTGATCCAGGATGGAAACAAGCAATGCACGATGAATTCAACAGCTTGAAGAAAATGAAAACCTGGGAACTCACAAACTTGCCAGAAAATAGAAAACCTCTCACATGTAAATGGGTTTTAAGAAGAAAAGGAGATGGTCGATTAAAGGCCAGGCTTGTAGCAAGAGGTTATGATCAAATATATGGAATAGACTACTTCGATACATTTGCCCCAGTAGCACGCCATGCTAGTATTAGATTGCTACTGAGCTATGCTGCAAAGAAAGAATATTTTATCAAAACATTTGATGTAAAAACAGCATTTCTAAATGGTGAATTGACAGAAGAAATCTACATGACTCAACCGAAAGGATTTGAAGATGGAACTTCAAGAGTATGTAAGTTGTTGAAAAGTATTTATGGGCTGAAACAAGCTCCAAAATCTTGGAATCAAAAATGTTGTAGCTATTTAAAGGATCTCGATTTTGAAGCAACTGATGATGATCCATGTCTGTATTATAACAAAACAAGGACAGTATTAATGACGGTGTTTGTAGATGACGGTTTAATTGTTGGTGAAGAAGAGAAAGAAGTGGAAAATACAATATTAAATTTGGCGTCGAAAGTTGAAGTCATATCAAAGTGGCCAAAGCAAGGAAAAATAGACTACCTTGGAATGGAGATAAATTTGCTGAGAAATGGAATCCTAGTAAATCAACCTAAATATGTCAAGAAAATATTAGAACGTTTTGATTATTCTGAAGCCTATGAAGCTTCAACTCCTATGGAACCTGGTATGATTACAAGTAAGACCGAAAAAGAACTAAAGGATAAACCCTATCGAGAAGCAATAGGAAGTCTTTTGTATTTGTCAACAATATCACGTCCAGACATAAGTTATGCTGTGAACTATTTAAGTCGTCAAGTAAATAAACCAATGCATATACATTGGAAAATGATAGAAAGAGTATTTCGTTATTTAAAAGGTACTGAAAACTATGGTATATTCTTCGATGGAAAATGCAAACTTCAGGTTTATACAGACTCGAATTATGGAGGAGATGACAAAGACAAGTGTTCGACAAGTGGAATATTAGTTGAAAATGGAGGTCCAATCGTATGGTTGTCTCAGAAACAGAAAGTGACTGCTATATCATCAGCTGAAGCAGAATACAGAGCAGCAGTATCTGGGACTCAAGAAGTGAGCTGGATTCGTCGAGTACTGAAGGAATTAAAATTGCTAGGTAAAACATAATTATCAGATCTGTTGATAGATAACAAAGCTGCCATACATATGCTGGAAAATGTCGAAGAAGGCAAAGTGACCAAGGGCAAAAAGCATATTGAAATAAAAAGGAAGTTCATAAATAAACATATTGGAAAGACAGTTACACCTGTGTATGTAAATTCAAAAGAACAATTAGCAGACATTTTTACAAAGCCTCTCAGTAAGGGACAGTTTGTTTATTTGCGTGCAAAACTATTCAAGGAGGAGTGTTGGATGTAGACATTCAAACTGCTGCGAAAGTGCACTAAAATTCGTAGTGAGTAGTTTTTGAATCGAACTTATTTAATAAATTTGTAGTAGGTTATGACTAGTTTAGAAGTCAGAAGGAAGAAAAAGGAAAATAAAGGAAGTCAGCCAGTCAATGGAAATTAAAATTATTTTAACTTAATTTGCCTTCAATAAATATAATCATAAATTACAACAGGGGGGTTGTAAAGAAAAGGGTAATATGATACTTTATGGTGGCCGCCATATTGCATGTACCATAAAACTGAATATACTTTATTGTATTGCCTTTAGAACAGAATGGTGTGTGCCAAATTTGAGCATCACCGGCCATGGAAAAGTAGTCGAAAAATCGATCGCAAGATTGCTCACACGAGTGAAGTTAATAAGTCCAGCCGTTTAAGTATCGGTACAAATTATGAATCTAAACAAGACCCTCTCAACTACAGCCCATGAAATTCTCTCTTGAACTAATACAAACATAGCTGAAAACGGTCCAAAAAATCTGACATTTGGTTAGAATTTAATGGCGCGGAATAGGTTCGGGATTGTTTTCGTTATATTTTTGTGGTAAAAAGTGGAAAAACATTGTAATTTATTACTTTCAACTACACTTAGATTATCAGTGATTAGTTCTTTATTGATTTCATGTGTGAGGGGGGGGGGGTTTGTAAAGAAAAGGGTACTATCATACTTTATGGTGGCCGCCATATTACATGTACCATAAAACTGAATATACTTTATTGTATTGCCTTAAGAACAGAATGGTGTGTGTCAAATTTGAGCATCACCGGACATGGGGAGGTAGTGGAAAAATCGATCGCAATATTCCTCACACGAGTGAAGTTAATAAGTCCAGCCGTTTAAGTATTGGTACAAATTATGAATATAATAAGACCCTCTCAACTACAGCCCATGAAATTCTCTCTTGAACTAACACAACCATAGCTGAAGTCGGCCCAAAAAATCTGACATTTGGTTAGAATTTAATGGCGCGGAATAGGTTCGGGATTGTTTTCGTTATATTTTTGTGGTAAAAAGTGGAAAAACATTGTAATTTATTACTTTCAACTACACTTAGATTATCAGTGATTAGTTCTTTATTGATTTCATGTTTGAGGGGGGGGGGGTTGTAAAGAAAAGGGTACTATGATACTTTATGGTGGCCGCCATATTACATGTACCATTAAACTGAATATACTTTATTGTATTGCCTTTAGAACAGAATGGTGTGTGCCAAATTTGAGCATCACCGGACATGGGGAAGTAGTCGAAAAATCGATCGCAACATTCCTCACACGAGTGAAGTTAATAAGTCCAGCCGTTTAAGTATCGGTAAAAATTAGGAATCTAAACAAGACCCTCTCAACTACAGCCCATGAAATTCTCTCTTGAACTAATACAACAATAGTTGAAGTCGGTCCAAAAAGTCTGACATTTGGTTAGAATTTAATGGCGCGGAATAGGTTCGTTTTGTTTTCGTTATATTTTTGTGGTAAAAAGTGGATAAACATTGTAATTTATTACTTTCAACTATACTTAGATTATCAGTGATTAGTTCTTTAGTGATTTCATGTTTGTGAGGGGGGGGGGGGTTGTAAAGAAAAGGGTATTATGTTACTTTATGGTGGCCGCCATATTGCATGTACCATGACTCCTCACACGAGTGAAGTTAATAAGTCCAGCCGTTTAAGTATCGGTACAAATTATGAATCTAAACAAGACCCTCTCAACTACAGCCCACTCTTGAACTAATACAACCATAACTGCAGTCGGTCCAAAAAATCTGACATTTGGTTAGAATTTAATGGCGCGGAATAGGTTCGGGATTGTTTTCGTTATATTTTTGTGGTAAAAAGTGGAAAAACATTGTAATTTATTACTTTCAACTACACTTAGATTATCAGTTATTAGTTCTTTAGTGATTTCATGTTTGGGGGGGGGGGGGGGTTGTAAAGAAAAGGGTAATATGATACTTTATGGTGGCCGCCATATTGCATGTACCATAAAACTGAATATACTTTATTGTATTGCCTTTAGAACAGAATGGTGTGTTCCAAAGAGCATCACCGACCAAGGAAAAGTAGTCGAAAAATCGATCACAAGATTCCTCACAGGAGTGAAACTAATAAGTCCAGCCGTTTAAGTATCGGTACAAATTATGAATGTTAACAAGACCCTCTCAACTACAGGCCATGAAATTCTCTCTTGAACTAATACAAACATAGCTGAAAACGGTCCAAAAAATCTGACATTTGGTTAGAATTTAATGGCGCGGAATAGGTTCGGGATTGTTTTCGTTATATTTTTGTGGTAAAAAGTGGAAAAACATTGTAATTTATTACTTTCAACTACACTTAGATTATCAGTGATTAGTTCTTTATTGATTTCATGTTTGAGGGGGGGGGGGTTTGTAAAGAAAAGGGTAGTATGATACTTTATGGTGGCCGCCATATTACATGTACCATAAAACTGAATATACTTTATTGTATTGCCTTAAGAACAGAATGGTGTGTGTCAAATTTGAGCATCACCGGACATTGGGAGGTAGTCGAAAAATCGATCGCAATATTCCTCACACGAGTGAAGTTAATAAGTCCAGCCGTTTAAGTATTGGTACAAATTATGAATCTAATAAGACCCTCTCAACTACAGCCCATGAAATTCTCTCTTGAACTAACACAACCATAGCTGAAGTCGGTCCAAAAAATCTGACATTTGGTTAGAATTTAATGGCGCGGAATAGGTTTGGGATTGTTTTCGTTATATTTTTGTGGTAAAAAGTGGAAAAACATTGTAATTTATTACTTTCAACTACACTTAGATTACCAGTGATTAGTTCTTTATTGATTTCATGTTTGAGGGGGTGGGTTGTAAAGAAAAGGGTACTATGATACTTTATGGTGGCCGCCATATTACATGTACCATTAAACTAAATATACTTTATTGTATTGTCTTTAGAACAGAATGGTGTGTGCCAAATTTGAGCATCACCGGACATGGGGAAGTAGTCGAAAAATCGATCGCAACATTCCTCACACGAGTGAAGCTAATAAGTCCAGCCGTTTAAGTATCGGTAAAAATTAGGAATCTAAACAAGACCCTCTCAACTACAGCCCATGAAATTCTCTCTTGAACTAATACAACAATAGTTGAAGTCGGTCCAAAAAGTCTGACATTTGGATAGTATTTAATGGCGCGGAATAGGTTCGTTTTGTTTTCGTTATATTTTTGTGGTAAAAAGTGGATAAACATTGTAATTTATTACTTTCAACTATACTTAGATTATCAGTGATTAGTTCTTTAGTAATTTCATGTTTGTGAGGGGGGGGGGGGTTGTAAAGAAAAGGGTATTATGTTACTTTATGGTGGCCGCCATATTGCATGTACCATAAAACTGAATATACTTTATTGTATTGCCTTTAGAACAGAATGGTGTGTGCCAAATTTGAGAATCACTGGACATGGGGAAGTAGTCGAAAAATCGATCGCAAGATTCCTCACACGAGTGAAGTTAATAAGTCCAGCCGTTTAAGTATCGGTACAAATTATGAATCTAAACAAGACCCTCTCAACTACAGCCCATGAAATTCTCTCTTGAACTAATACAAACATAGCTGAAAACGGTCCAAAAAATCTGACATTTGGTTAGAATTTAATGGCGCGGAATAGGTGCGGGATTGTTTTCGTTTTATTTTTGTGGTAAAAAGTGGAAAAACATTGTAATTTATTACTTTCAATTATACTTAGATTATCAGTGATTAGTTCTTTAGTGATTTCATGTTTGTGGTGGGGTGGGGGGGGGGTTGTAACGAAAAGGGTAATATGATACTTTATGGTGGCCGCCTTATTGCATGTACCATAAAACTAAATATACTTTATTGTATTGCCTTTAGAACAGAATGGTGTGTGCCAAATTTGAGCATCACCGGCCATGGAAAAGTAGTCGAAAAATCGATCACAAAATTCCTCACAGGAGTGAAGTTAATAAGTACAGCCGTTTAAGTATCGGTACAAATTATGAATCTAAATAAGACCCTCTCAACTACAGCCCATGAAATTTTCTCTTGAACTAATCCAACCATAGCTGAAGTCGGTCCAAAAAATCTGACATTTGGTTAGAATTTAATGGCGCGGAATAGGTTCGGGATTGTTTTCGTTATATTTTTGGGGTAAAAAGTGGAAAAACATTGTTATTTATTACTTTCAACTATACTTAGATTATCAGTGAATTGTTCTTTAGTGATTTCATGTTTGTGGGGGGGGGGGGGGTGTGTAAAGAAAAGGGTAATATGTATGATACTTTATGGTGGCCGCCATATTGCATGTACCATAAAACTGAATATACTTTATTGTATTACCTTTAGAAGAGAATGGTGTGTGCCAAATTTGAGCATCACCGGACATGGGGAAGTAGTCGAAAAATCGATCGCAAGATTGCTCACACGAGTGAAGTTAATAAGTCCAGCCGTTTAAGTATCGGTACAAATTATGAATCTAAACAAGACCCTCTCAACTACAGCCCATGAAATTCTCTCTTGAACTAATACAAACATAGCTGAAAACGGTCCAAAAAATCTGACATTTGGTTAGAATTTAATGGCGCGGAATAGGTTCGGGATTGTTTTCGTTATATTTTTGTGGTAAAAAGTGGAAAAACATTGTAATTTATTACTTTCAACTACACTTAGATTATCAGTGATTAGTTCTTTATTGATTTCATGTTTGAGGGGGGGGGGGGTTTGTAAAGAAAAGGGTAGTATGATACTTTATGGTGGCCGCCATATTACATGTACCATAAAACTGAATATACTTTATTGTATTGCCTTAAGAACAGAATGGTGTGTGTCAAATTTGAGCATCACCGGACATGGGGAGGTAGTCGAAAAATCGATCGCAATATTCCTCACACGAGTGAAGTTAATAAGTCCAGCCGTTTAAGTATTGGTACAAATTATGAATCTAATAAGACCCTCTCAACTACAGCCCATGAAATTCTCTCTTGAACTAATACAACAATAGTTGAAGTCGGTCCAAAAAGTCTGACATTTGGTTAGAATTTAATGGCGCGGAATAGGTTCGTTTTGTTTTCGTTATATTTTTGTGGTAAAAAGTGGATAAACATTGTAATTTATTACTTTCAACTATACTTAGATTATCAGTGATTAGTTCTTTAGTGATTTCGTGTTTGTGAGGGGGGGGGGGGGGGTTGTAAAGAAAAGGGTATTATGTTACTTTATGGTGGCCGCCATATTGCATGTACCATAAAACTGAATATACTTTATTGTATTGCCTTTAGAACAGAATGGTGTGTGCCAAATTTGAGAATCACTGGACATGGGGAAGTAGTCGAAAAATCGATCGCAAGATTCCTCACACGAGTGAAGTTAATAAGTCCAGCCGTTTAAGTATCGGTACAAATTATGAATCTAAACAAGACCCTCTCAACTACAGCCCACTCTTGAACTAATACAACCATAACTGAAGTCGGTCCAAAAAATCTGACATTTGGTTAGAATTTAATGGCGCGGAATAGGTTCGGAATTGTTTTCGTTATATTTTTGTGGTAAAAAGTGTAAAAACATTGTAATTTATTACTTTCAACTATACATAGATTATCAGTGATTAGTTCTTTAGTGATTTCATGTTGGGTGTGGAGGGGGGTTGTAAGTAATATGTTACTTTATGGTGGCCGCCATATTGCATGTACCATAAAACTGAATATACTTTATTGTATTGCCTTTAGAACAGAATGGTGTGTGCCAAATTTGAGCATCACTGGACATGGGGAAGTAGTCGAAAAATCGATCGCAAGATTCCTCACACGAGTGAAGTTAATAAGTCCAGCCGTTTAGGTATCGGTACAAATTATGAATCTAAATAAGACCCTCTCAACTACAGCCCATGAAATTTTCTCTTGAACTAATACAACCATAGCTGAAGTCGGTCCAAAAAATCTGACATTTGGTTAGAATTTAATGGCGCGGAATAGGTTCGGGATTGTTTTCGTTATATTTTTGTGGTAAAAAGTGGAAAAACATTGTAATTTATTACTTTCAACTACACTTAGATTATCAGTTATTAGTTCTTTAGTGATTTCATGTTTGGGGGGGGGGGGGGGGTTGTAAAGAAAAGGGTAATATGATACTTTATGGTGGCCGCCATATTGCATGTACCATAAAACTGAATATACTTTATTGTATTGCCTTTAGAACAGAATGGTGTGTTCCAAATTTGAGCATCACCGACCATGGAAAAGTAGTCGAAAAATCGATCACAAGATTCCTCACAGGAGTGAAACTTATAAGTCCAGCCGTTTAAGTATCGGTACAAATTATGAATGTTAACAAGACCCTCTCAACTACAGGCCATGAAATTCTCTCTTGAACTAATACAAACATAGCTGAAAACGGTCCAAAAAATCTGACATTTGGTTAGAATTTAATGGCGCGGAATAGGTTCGGGATTGTTTTCGTTATATTTTTGTGGTAAAAAGTGGAAAAACATTGTAATTTATTACTTTCAACTACACTTAGATTATCAGTGATTAGTTCTTTATTGATTTCATGTTTTTGGGGGGGGGGGGGGTTGTAAAGAAAAGGGTAGTATGATACTTTATGGTGGCCGCCATATTACATGTACCATAAAACTGAATATACTTTATTGTATTGCCTTAAGAACAGAATGGTGTGTGTCAAATTTGAGCATCACCGGACATTGGGAGGTAGTCGAAAAATCGATCGCAATATTCCTCACACGAGTGAAGTTAATAAGTCCAGCCGTTTAAGTATTGGTACAAATTATGAATCTAATAAGACCCTCTCAACTACAGCCCATGAAATTCTCTCTTGAACTAACACAACCATAGCTGAAGTCGGTCCAAAAAATCTGACATTTGGTTAGAATTTAATGGCGCGGAATAGGTTTGGGATTGTTTTCGTTATATTTTTGTGGTAAAAAGTGGAAAAACATTGTAATTTATTACTTTCAACTACACTTAGATTACCAGTGATTAGTTCTTTATTGATTTCATGTTTGAGGGGGTGGGTTGTAAAGAAAAGGGTACTATGATACTTTATGGTGGCCGCCATATTACATGTACCATTAAACTAAATATACTTTATTGTATTGTCTTTAGAACAGAATGGTGTGTGCCAAATTTGAGCATCACCGGACATGGGGAAGTAGTCGAAAAATCGATCGCAACATTCCTCACACGAGTGAAGCTAATAAGTCCAGCCGTTTAAGTATCGGTAAAAATTAGGAATCTAAACAAGACCCTCTCAACTACAGCCCATGAAATTCTCTCTTGAACTAATACAACAATAGTTGAAGTCGGTCCAAAAAGTCTGACATTTGGTTAGTATTTAATGGCGCGGAATAGGTTCGTTTTGTTTTCGTTATATTTTTGTGGTAAAAAGTGGATAAACATTGTAATTTATTACTTTCAACTATACTTAGATTATCAGTGATTAGTTCTTTAGTAATTTCATGTTTGTGAGGGGGGGGGGGGTTGTAAAGAAAAGGGTATTATGTTACTTTATGGTGGCCGCCATATTGCATGTACCATAAAACTGAATATACTTTATTGTATTGCCTTTAGAACAGAATGGTGTGTGCCAAATTTGAGAATCACTGGACATGGGGAAGTAGTCGAAAAATCGATCGCAAGATTCCTCACACGAGTGAAGTTAATAAGTCCAGCCGTTTAAGTATCGGTACAAATTATGAATCTAAACAAGACCCTCTCAACTACAGCCCATGAAATTCTCTCTTGAACTAATACAAACATAGCTGAAAACGGTCCAAAAAATCTGACATTTGGTTAGAATTTAATGGCGCGGAATAGGTGCGGGATTGTTTTCGTTTTATTTTTGTGGTAAAAAGTGGAAAAACATTGTAATTTATTACTTTCAATTATACTTAGATTATCAGTGATTAGTTCTTTAGTGATTTCATGTTTGTGGGGGGGGGGGGGGTTGTAACGAAAAGGGTAATATGATACTTTATGGTGGCCGCCATATTGCATGTACCATAAAACTGAATATACTTTATTGTATTGCCTTTAGAACAGAATGGTGTGTGCCAAATTTGAGCATCACCGGCCATGGAAAAGTAGTCGAAAAATCGATCACAAGATTCCTCACAGGAGTGAAGTTAATAAGTACAGCCGTTTAAGTATCGGTACAAATTATGAATCTAAATAAGACCCTCTCAACTACAGCCCATGAAATTTTCTCTTGAACTAATCCAACCATAGCTGAAGTCGGTCCAAAAAATCTGACATTTGGTTAGAATTTAATGGCGCGGAATAGGTTCGGGATTGTTTTCGTTATATTTTTGGGGTAAAAAGTGGAAAAACATTGTTATTTATTACTTTCAACTATACTTAGATTATCAGTGAATTGTTCTTTAGTGATTTCATGTTTGTGGGGGGGGGGGGGGTGTGTAAAGAAAAGGGTAATATGTATGATACTTTATGGTGGCCGCCATATTGCATGTACCATAAAACTGAATATACTTTATTGTATTACCTTTAGAAGAGAATGGTGTGTGCCAAATTTGAGCATCACCGGACATGGGGAAGTAGTCGAAAAATCGATCGCAAGATTGCTCACACGAGTGAAGTTAATAAGTCCAGCCGTTTAAGTATCGGTACAAATTATGAATCTAAACAAGACCCTCTCAACTACAGCCCATGAAATTCTCTCTTGAACTAATACAAACATAGCTGAAAACGGTCCAAAAAATCTGACATTTGGTTAGAATTTAATGGCGCGGAATAGGTTCGGGATTGTTTTCGTTATATTTTTGTGGTAAAAAGTGGAAAAACATTGTAATTTATTACTTTCAACTACACTTAGATTATCAGTGATTAGTTCTTTATTGATTTCATGTTTGAGGGGGGGGGGGGGGGGTTTGTAAAGAAAAGGGTAGTATGATACTTTATGGTGGCCGCCATATTACATGTACCATAAAACTGAATATACTTTATTGTATTGCCTTAAGAACAGAATGGTGTGTGTCAAATTTGAGCATCACCGGACATGGGGAGGTAGTCGAAAAATCGATCGCAATATTCCTCACACGAGTGAAGTTAATAAGTCCAGCCGTTTAAGTATTGGTACAAATTATGAATCTAATAAGACCCTCTCAACTACAGCCCATGAAATTCTCTCTTGAACTAATACAACAATAGTTGAAGTCGGTCCAAAAAGTCTGACATTTGGTTAGAATTTAATGGCGCGGAATAGGTTCGTTTTGTTTTCGTTATATTTTTGTGGTAAAAAGTGGATAAACATTGTAATTTATTACTTTCAACTATACTTAGATTATCAGTGATTAGTTCTTTAGTGATTTCATGTTTGTGAGGGGGGGGGGGGGGTTGTAAAGAAAAGGGTATTATGTTACTTTATGGTGGCCGCCATATTGCATGTACCATAAAACTGAATATACTTTATTGTATTGCCTTTAGAACAGAATGGTGTGTGCCAAATTTGAGAATCACTGGACATGGGGAAGTAGTCGAAAAATCGATCGCAAGATTCCTCACACGAGTGAAGTTAATAAGTCCAGCCGTTTAAGTATCGGTACAAATTATGAATCTAAACAAGACCCTCTCAACTACAGCCCACTCTTGAACTAATACAACCATAACTGCAGTCGGTCCAAAAAATCTGACATTTGGTTAGAATTTAATGGCGCGGAATAGGTTCGGAATTGTTTTCGTTATATTTTTGTGGTAAAAAGTGGAAAAACATTGTAATTTATTACTTTCAACTACACTTAGATTATCAGTGATTAGTTCTTTATTGATTTCATGTTTGAGGGGGGGGGGGTTTGTAAAGAAAAGGGTACTATGATACTTTATGGTGGCCGCCATATTGCATGTACCATAAAACTGAATATACTTTATTGTATTGCCTTTAGAACAGAATGGTGTGTGCCAAATTTGAGCATCACCGACCATGGAAAAGTAGTCGAAAAATCGATCACAAGATTCCTCACAGGAGTGAAATTAATAAGTCCAGCCGTTTAAGTATCGGTACAAATTATGAATGTTAACAAGACCCTCTCAACTACAGGCCATGAAATTCTCTCTTGAACTAATACCACCATAGGTGAAGTCGGTCCAAAAAATCTAACATTTGGTTAGAATTTAATGGTGCGGAATAGGTTCGGAATTGTTTTCGTTATATTTTTGTGGTAAAAAGTGGAAAAACATTGTAATTTATTACTTTCAACTACACTTAGATTATCAGTGATTATTTCTTTAATGATTTCATGTTTGAGGGGGGAGGGGTTGTAAAGAAAAGGGTACTATGATACTTTATGGTGGCCGCCATATTACATGTACCATAACACTGAATATACTTTATTGTATTGCCTTTAGAACAGAATGGTGTGTGCCAAATTTGAGCATCACCGGACATGGGGAAGTATGTAGTCGAAAAATCGATCGCAAGATTCCTCACAGGAGTGAAGCTAATAAGTCCAGCCGTTTAAGTATCGGTACAAATTATGAATGTAAACAAGACCCTCGCAACTTCAGGCCATGAAATTCTCTCTTGAACTAATACAACCACATCTGAAGTCGGTCCAAAAAATCTGACATTTGGTTACAATTTAATGGCGCGGAATAGGTTCGGGATTGTTTTCGTTATATTTTTGTGGTAAAATGTGGAAAAACATTGTTATTTATTACTTTCAACTATACATAGATTATCAGTGATTAGTTCTTTAGTGATTTCATGTTGGGTGTGGAGGGGGGTTGTAAGTAATATGTTACTTTATGGTGGCCGCCATATTGCATGTACCATAAAACTGAATATACTTTATTGTATTGCCTTTAGAACAGAATGGTGTGTGCCAAATTTGAGCATCTCTGGACATGGGGAAGTAGTCGAAAAATCGATCGCAAGATTCCTCACACGAGTGAAGTTAATAAGTCCAGCCGTTTAGGTATCGGTACAAATTATGAATCTAAATAAGACCCTCTCAACTACAGCCCATGAAATTTTCTCTTGAACTAATACAACCATAGCTGAAGTCGGTCCAAAAAATCTGACATTTGGTTAGAATTTAATGGCGCGGAATAGGTTCGGGATTGTTTTCGTTATATTTTTGTGGTAAAAAGTGGAAAAACATTGTAATTTATTACCTTCATCTATACTTACATTATCAGTGAATTGTTCTTTAGTGATTTCATGTTTGTGGGGGGGGGGGGTGTGTAAAGAAAAGGGTAATATGTATGATACTTTATGGTGGCCGCCATATTGCATGTACCATAAAACTGAATATACTTTATTGTATTGCCTTTAGAAGAGAATGGTGTGTGCCAAATTTGAGCATCACCGGACATGGGGAAGTAGTCGAAAAATCGATCGCAAGATTGCTCACACGAGTGAAGTTAATAAGTCCAGCCGTTTAAGTATCGGTACAAATTATGAATCTAAACAAGACCCTCTCAACTACAGCCCATGAAATTCTCTCTTGAACTAATCCAAACATAGCTGAAAACGGTCCAAAAAATCTGACATTTGGTTAGAATTTAATGGCGCGGAATAGGTTCGGGATTGTTTTCGTTTTATTTTTGTGGTAAAAAGTGGAAAAACATTGTAATTTATTACTTTCAACTATACTTAGATTATCAGTGATTTCATGTTTGTGGGGGGGCGGGGGGGGGGTTGTAAAGAAAAGGGTAATATGATACTTTATGGTGGCCGCCATATTGCATGTACCATAAAACTGAATATACTTTATTGTATTACCTTTAGAAGAGAATGGTGTGTGCCAAATTTGAGCATCACCGGACATGGGGAAGTAGTCGAAAAAGCAATCGCAAGATTCCTCACACGAGTGAAGTTAATAAGTCCAGCCGTTTAGGTATCGGTACAAATTATGAATCTAAACAAGACCCTCTCAACTACAGCCCACTCTTGAACTAATACAACCATAACTGCAGTCGGTCCAAAAAATCTGACATTTGGTTAGAATTTAATGGCGCGGAATAGGTTCGGGATTGTTTTCGTTATATTTTTGTGGTAAAAAGTGGAAAAACATTGTAATTTATTACCTTCATCTATACTTACATTATCAGTGAATTGTTCTTTAGTGATTTCATGTTTGTGGGGGGGGGGTGTGTAAAGAAAAGGGTAATATGTATGATACTTTATGGTGGCCGCCATATTGCATGTACCATAAAACTGAATATACTTTATTGTATTGCCTTTAGAACAGAATGGTGTGTGCCAAATTTGAGAATCACTGGACATGGAAAAGTAGTCGAAAAATCGATCACAAGATTCCTCACAGGAGTGAAACTAATAAGTCCAGCCGTTTAAGTATCGGTACAAATTATGAATGTAAACAAGACCCTCTCAACTACAGGCCATGAAATTCTCTCTTGAACTAACACAACCATAGCTGAAGTCGGTCCAAAAAATCTAACATTTGGTTAGAATTTAATGGCGCGGAATAGGTTCGGAATTGTTTTCGTTATATGTATTTTTGTGGTAAAAAGTGGAAAAACATTGTAATTTATTACTTTCAACTATACTTAGATTATCAGTTATTAGTTCTTTAGTGATTTAATGTTTGGGGGGGGGGGGGGGGGGGTTGTAAAGAAAAGGGTAATATGATACTTTATGGTGGCCGCCATATTGCATGTACCATAAAACTGAATATACTTTATTGTATTACCTTTAGAAGAGAATGGTGTGTGCCAAATTTGAGCATCACCGGACATGGGGAAGTAGTCGAAAAATCGATCGCAAGATTCCTCACACGAGTGAAGTTAATAAGTCCATCCGTTTAGGTATCGGTACAAATTATGAATCTAAACAAGACCCTCTCAACTACAGCCCACTCTTGAACTAATACAACCATAACTGCAGTCGGTCCAAAAAATCTGACATTTGGTTAGAATTTAATGGCGCGGAATAGGTTCGGGATTGTTTTCGTTATATTTTTGTGGTAAAAAGTGGAAAAACATTGTAATTTATTACTTTCAACTATACTTAGATTATCAGTGAATTGTTCTTTAGTGATTTCATGTATGTGGGGGGGGGGGGGTGTGTAAATAAAAGGGTAATATGTATGATACTTTATGGTGGCCGCCATATTGCATGTACCATAAAACTGAATATACTTTATTGTATTACCTTTAGAAGAGAATGGTGTGTGCCAAATTTGAGCATCACCGGACATGGGGAAGTAGTCGAAAAATCGATCCACGAGTGAAGTTAATAAGTCCAGCCGTTTAAGTATCGGTACAAATTATGAATCTAAACAAGACCCTCTCAACTACAGCCCATGAAATTCTCTCTTGAACTAATACAACCATATCTGAAAACGGTCCAAAAAATCTGACATTTGGTTAGAATTTAATGGCGCGGAATAGGTTCGGGATTGTTTTCGTTTTATTTTTGGGGTAAAAAGTGGAAAAACATTGTTATTTATTACTTTCAACTATACTTAGATTATCAGTGATTAGTTCTTTAGTGATTTCATGTTTGTGAGGGGTGGGGGGGGGGGGGTTGTAAAGAAAAGGGTATTATGTTACTTTATGGTGGCCGCCATATTGCATGTACCATAAAACTAAATATACTTTATTGTATTGCCTTTAGAACAGAATGGTGTGTGCCAAATTTGAGAATCACTGGACATGGGGAAGTAGTCGAAAAATCGATCGCAAGATTCCTCACACGAGTGAAGTTAATAAGTCCAGCCGTTTAAGTATCGGTACAAATTATGAATCTAAACAAGACCCTCTCAACTACAGCCCACTCTTGAACTAATACAACCATAACTGAACTCGGTCCAAAAAATCTGACATTTGGTTAGAATTTAATGGCGCGGAATAGGTTCGGAATTGTTTTCGTTATATTTTTGTGGTAAAAAGTGGAAAAACATTGTAATTTATTACTTTCAACTATACTTAGATTATCAGTTATTAGTTCTTTAGTGATTTCATGTTTGGGCGGGGGGGGGGGGGGTTGTAAAGAAAAGGGTAATATGATACTTTATGGTGGCCGCCATATTGCATGTACCATAAAACTGAATATACTTTATTGTATTGCCTTTAGAACAGAATGGTGTGTGCCAAATTTGAGAATCACTGGACATGGAAAAGTAGTCGAAAAATCGATCACAAGATTCCTCACAGGAGTGAAACTAATAAGTCCAGCCGTTTAAGTATCGGTACAAATTATGAATGTAAACAAGACCCTCTCAACTACAGGCCATGAAATTCTCTCTTGAACTAATACAACCATAGCTGAAGTCGGTCCAAAAAATCTAACATTTGGTTAGAATTTAATGGCGCGGAATAGGTTCGGAATTGTTTTCGTTATATGTATTTTTGTGGTAAAAAGTGGAAAAACATTGTAATTTATTACTTTCAACTATACTTAGATTATCAGTTATTAGTTCTTTAGTGATTTAATGTTTGGGGGGGGGGGGGGGGGGTTGTAAAGAAAAGGGTAATATGATACTTTATGGTGGCCGCCATATTGCATGTACCATAAAACTGAATATACTTTATTGTATTACCTTTAGAAGAGAATGGTGTGTGCCAAATTTGAGCATCACCGGACATGGGGAAGTAGTCGAAAAATCGATCGCAAGATTCCTCACACGAGTGAAGTTAATAAGTCCATCCGTTTAGGTATCGGTACAAATTATGAATCTAAACAAGACCCTCTCAACTACAGCCCACTCTTGAACTAATACAACCATAACTGCAGTCGGTCCAAAAAATCTGACATTTGGTTAGAATTTAATGGCGCGGAATAGGTTCGGGATTGTTTTCGTTATATTTTTGTGGTAAAAAGTGGAAAAACATTGTAATTTATTACTTTCAACTATACTTAGATTATCAGTGAATTGTTCTTTAGTGATTTCATGTATGTGGGGGGGGGGGGTGTGTAAATAAAAGGGTAATATGTATGATACTTTATGGTGGCCGCCATATTGCATGTACCATAAAACTGAATATACTTTATTGTATTACCTTTAGAAGAGAATGGTGTGTGCCAAATTTGAGCATCACCGGACATGGGGAAGTAGTCGAAAAATCGATCGCAAAATTGCTCACACGAGTGAAGTTAATAAGTCCAGCCGTTTAAGTATCGGTACAAATTATGAATCTAAACAAGACCCTCTCAACTACAGCCCATGAAATTCTCTCTTGAACTAATACAACCATATCTGAAAACGGTCCAAAAAATCTGACATTTGGTTAGAATTTAATGGCGCGGAATAGGTTCGGGATTGTTTTCGTTTTATTTTTGTGGTAAAAAGTGGAAAAACATTGTTATTTATTACTTTCAACTATACTTAGATTATCAGTGATTAGTTCTTTAGTGATTTCATGTTTGTGAGGGGTGGGGGGGGGGGGGGGTTGTAAAGAAAAGGGTATTATGTTACTTTATGGTGGCCGCCATATTGCATGTACCATAAAACTGAATATACTTTATTGTATTGCCTTTAGAACAGAATGGTGTGTGCCAAATTTGAGAATCACCGGACATGGGGAAGTAGTCGAAAAATCGATCGCAAGATTCCTCACACGAGTGAAGTTAATAAGTCCAGCCGTTTAAGTATCGGTACAAATTATGAATCTAAACAAGACCCTCTCAACTACAGCCCACTCTTGAACTAATACAACCATAACTGAACTCGGTCCAAAAAATCTGACATTTGGTTAGAATTTAATGGCGCGGAATAGGTTCGGAATTGTTTTCGTTATATTTTTGTGGTAAAAAGTGGATAAACATTGTAATTTATTACTTTCAACTATACTTAGATTATCAGTGATTAGTTCTTTAGTGATTTCATGTTTTGTTTGAGGGGGGGTGGGTTGTATAGAAAAGGGTATTATGTTACTTTATGGTGGCCGCCATATTGCATGTACCATGATTCCTCACACGAGTGAAGTTAATAAGTCCAGCCGTTTAAGTATCGGTACAAATTATGAATCTAAACAAGACCCTCTCAACTACAGCCCACTCTTGAACTAATACAACCATAACTGCAGTCGGTCCAAAAAATCTGACATTTGGTTAGAATTTAATGGCGCGGAATAGGTTCGGAATTGTTTTCGTTATATTTTTGTGGTAAAAAGTGGAAAAACATTGTAATTTATTACTTTCAACTACACTTAGATTATCAGTGATTAGTTCTTTATTGATTTCATGTTTGAGGGGGGGGGGGGGGGTTTGTAAAGAAAAGGGTACTATGATACTTTATGGTGGCCGCCATATTGCATGTACCACCATAAAACTGAATATACTTTATTGTATTGCCTTTAGAACAGAATGGTGTGTGCCAAATTTGAGCATCACCGACCATGGAAAAGTAGTCGAAAAATCGATCACAAGATTCCTCACAGGAGTGAAATTAATAAGTCCAGCCGTTTAAGTATCGGTACAAATTATGAATGTTAACAAGACCCTCTCAACTACAGGCCATGAAATTCTCTCTTGAACTAATACCACCATAGGTGAAGTCGGTCCAAAAAATCTAACATTTGGTTAGAATTTAATGGTGCGGAATAGGTTCGGAATTGTTTTCGTTATATTTTTGTGGTAAAAAGTGGAAAAACATTGTAATTTATTACTTTCAACTACACTTAGATTATCAGTGATTATTTCTTTAATGATTTCATGTTTGAGGGGGGGAGGGGTTGTAAAGAAAAGGGTACTATGATACTTTATGGTGGCCGCCATATTACATGTACCATAACACTGAATATACTTTATTGTATTGCCTTTAGAACAGAATGGTGTGTGCCAAATTTGAGCATCACCGGACATGGGGAAGTATGTAGTCGAAAAATCGATCGCAAGATTCCTCACAGGAGTGAAGCTAATAAGTCCAGCCGTTTAAGTATCGGTACAAATTATGAATGTAAACAAGACCCTCGCAACTTCAGGCCATGAAATTCTCTCTTGAACTAATACAACCACATCTGAAGTCGGTCCAAAAAATCTGACATTTGGTTACAATTTAATGGCGCGGAATAGGTTCGGGATTGTTTTCGTTATATTTTTGTGGTAAAATGTGGAAAAACATTGTTATTTATTACTTTCAACTATACATAGATTATCAGTGATTAGTTCTTTAGTGATTTCATGTTGGGTGTGGAGGGGGGTTGTAAGTAATATGTTACTTTATGGTGGCCGCCATATTGCATGTACCATAAAACTGAATATACTTTATTGTATTGCCTTTAGAACAGAATGGTGTGTGCCAAATTTGAGCATCACTGGACATGGGGAAGTAGTCGAAAAATCGATCGCAAGATTCCTCACACGAGTGAAGTTAATAAGTCCAGCCGTTTAGGTATCGGTACAAATTATGAATCTAAATAAGACCCTCTCAACTACAGCCCATGAAATTTTCTCTTGAACTAATACAACCATAGCTGAAGTCGGTCCAAAAAATCTGACATTTGGTTAGAATTTAATGGCGCGGAATAGGTTCGGGATTGTTTTCGTTATATTTTTGTGGTAAAAAGTGGAAAAACATTGTAATTTATTACCTTCATCTATACTTACATTATCAGTGAATTGTTCTTTAGTGATTTCATGTTTGTGGGGGGGGGGGTGTGTAAAGAAAAGGGTAATATGTATGATACTTTATGGTGGCCGCCATATTGCATGTACCATAAAACTGAATATACTTTATTGTATTGCCTTTAGAAGAGAATGGTGTGTGCCAAATTTGAGCATCACCGGACATGGGGAAGTAGTCGAAAAATCGATCGCAAGATTGCTCACACGAGTGAAGTTAATAAGTCCAGCCGTTTAAGTATCGGTACAAATTATGAATCTAAACAAGACCCTCTCAACTACAGCCCATGAAATTCTCTCTTGAACTAATCCAAACATAGCTGAAAACGGTCCAAAAAATCTGACAGTTGGTTAGAATTTAATGGCGCGGAATAGGTTCGGGATTGTTTTCGTTTTATTTTTGTGGTAAAAAGTGGAAAAACATTGTAATTTATTACTTTCAACTATACTTAGATTATCAGTGATTTCATGTTTGTGGGGGGGCGGGGGGGGGGGGTTGTAAAGAAAAGGGTAATATGATACTTTATGGTGGCCGCCATATTGCATGTACCATAAAACTGAATATACTTTATTGTATTACCTTTAGAAGAGAATGGTGTGTGCCAAATTTGAGCATCACCGGACATGGGGAAGTAGTCGAAAAAGCAATCGCAAGATTCCTCACACGAGTGAAGTTAATAAGTCCAGCCGTTTAGGTATCGGTACAAATTATGAATCTAAACAAGACCCTCTCAACTACAGCCCACTCTTGAACTAATACAACCATAACTGCAGTCGGTCCAAAAAATCTGACATTTGGTTAGAATTTAATGGCGCGGAATAGGTTCGGGATTGTTTTCGTTATATTTTTGTGGTAAAAAGTGGAAAAACATTGTAATTTATTACCTTCATCTATACTTACATTATCAGTGAATTGTTCTTTAGTGATTTCATGTTTGTGGGGGGGGGGGGTGTGTAAAGAAAAGGGTAATATGTATGATACTTTATGGTGGCCGCCATATTGCATGTACCATAAAACTGAATATACTTTATTGTATTGCCTTTAGAACAGAATGGTGTGTGCCAAATTTGAGAATCACTGGACATGGAAAAGTAGTCGAAAAATCGATCACAAGATTCCTCACAGGAGTGAAACTAATAAGTCCAGCCGTTTAAGTATCGGTACAAATTATGAATGTAAACAAGACCCTCTCAACTACAGGCCATGAAATTCTCTCTTGAACTAACACAACCATAGCTGAAGTCGGTCCAAAAAATCTAACATTTGGTTAGAATTTAATGGCGCGGAATAGGTTCGGAATTGTTTTCGTTATATGTATTTTTGTGGTAAAAAGTGGAAAAACATTGTAATTTATTACTTTCAACTATACTTAGATTATCAGTTATTAGTTCTTTAGTGATTTAATGTTTGGGGGGGGGGGGGGGGGGGGTTGTAAAGAAAAGGGTAATATGATACTTTATGGTGGCCGCCATATTGCATGTACCATAAAACTGAATATACTTTATTGTATTACCTTTAGAAGAGAATGGTGTGTGCCAAATTTGAGCATCACCGGACATGGGGAAGTAGTCGAAAAATCGATCGCAAGATTCCTCACACGAGTGAAGTTAATAAGTCCATCCGTTTAGGTATCGGTACAAATTATGAATCTAAACAAGACCCTCTCAACTACAGCCCACTCTTGAACTAATACAACCATAACTGCAGTCGGTCCAAAAAATCTGACATTTGGTTAGAATTTAATGGCGCGGAATAGGTTCGGGATTGTTTTCGTTATATTTTTGTGGTAAAAAGTGGAAAAACATTGTAATTTATTACTTTCAACTATACTTAGATTATCAGTGAATTGTTCTTTAGTGATTTCATGTATGTGGGGGGGGGGGGGGTGTGTAAATAAAAGGGTAATATGTATGATACTTTATGGTGGCCGCCATATTGCATGTACCATAAAACTGAATATACTTTATTGTATTACCTTTAGAAGAGAATGGTGTGTGCCAAATTTGAGCATCACCGGACATGGGGAAGTAGTCGAAAAATCGATCGCAAGATTGCTCACACGAGTGAAGTTAATAAGTCCAGCCGTTTAAGTATCGGTACAAATTATGAATCTAAACAAGACCCTCTCAACTACAGCCCATGAAATTCTCTCTTGAACTAATACAACCATATCTGAAAACGGTCCAAAAAATCTGACATTTGGTTAGAATTTAATGGCGCGGAATAGGTTCGGGATTGTTTTCGTTTTATTTTTGGGGTAAAAAGTGGAAAAACATTGTTATTTATTACTTTCAACTATACTTAGATTATCAGTGATTAGTTCTTTAGTGATTTCATGTTTGTGAGGGGTGGGGGGGGGGGGGTTGTAAAGAAAAGGGTATTATGTTACTTTATGGTGGCCGCCATATTGCATGTACCATAAAACTAAATATACTTTATTGTATTGCCTTTAGAACAGAATGGTGTGTGCCAAATTTGAGAATCACTGGACATGGGGAAGTAGTCGAAAAATCGATCGCAAGATTCCTCACACGAGTGAAGTTAATAAGTCCAGCCGTTTAAGTATCGGTACAAATTATGAATCTAAACAAGACCCTCTCAACTACAGCCCACTCTTGAACTAATACAACCATAACTGAACTCGGTCCAAAAAATCTGACATTTGGTTAGAATTTAATGGCGCGGAATAGGTTCGGAATTGTTTTCGTTATATTTTTGTGGTAAAAAGTGGAAAAACATTGTAATTTATTACTTTCAACTATACTTAGATTATCAGTTATTAGTTCTTTAGTGATTTCATGTTTGGGCGGGGGGGGGGGGGTTGTAAAGAAAAGGGTAATATGATACTTTATGGTGGCCGCCATATTGCATGTACCATAAAACTGAATATACTTTATTGTATTGCCTTTAGAACAGAATGGTGTGTGCCAATTTGAGAATCACTGGACATGGAAAAGTAGTCGAAAAATCGATCACAAGATTCCTCACAGGAGTGAAACTAATAAGTCCAGCCGTTTAAGTATCGGTACAAATTATGAATGTAAACAAGACCCTCTCAACTACAGGCCATGAAATTCTCTCTTGAACTAATACAACCATAGCTGAAGTCGGTCCAAAAAATCTAACATTTGGTTAGAATTTAATGGCGCGGAATAGGTTCGGAATTGTTTTCGTTATATGTATTTTTGTGGTAAAAAGTGGAAAAACATTGTAATTTATTACTTTCAACTATACTTAGATTATCAGTTATTAGTTCTTTAGTGATTTAATGTTTGGGGGGGGGGGGGGGGGTTGTAAAGAAAAGGGTAATATGATACTTTATGGTGGCCGCCATATTGCATGTACCATAAAACTGAATATACTTTATTGTATTACCTTTAGAAGAGAATGGTGTGTGCCAAATTTGAGCATCACCGGACATGGGGAAGTAGTCGAAAAATCGATCGCAAGATTCCTCACACGAGTGAAGTTAATAAGTCCATCCGTTTAGGTATCGGTACAAATTATGAATCTAAACAAGACCCTCTCAACTACAGCCCACTCTTGAACTAATACAACCATAACTGCAGTCGGTCCAAAAAATCTGACATTTGGTTAGAATTTAATGGCGCGGAATAGGTTCGGGATTGTTTTCGTTATATTTTTGTGGTAAAAAGTGGAAAAACATTGTAATTTATTACTTTCAACTATACTTAGATTATCAGTGAATTGTTCTTTAGTGATTTCATGTATGTGGGGGGGGGGGGTGTGTAAATAAAAGGGTAATATGTATGATACTTTATGGTGGCCGCCATATTGCATGTACCATAAAACTGAATATACTTTATTGTATTACCTTTAGAAGAGAATGGTGTGTGCCAAATTTGAGCATCACCGGACATGGGGAAGTAGTCGAAAAATCGATCGCAAAATTGCTCACACGAGTGAAGTTAATAAGTCCAGCCGTTTAAGTATCGGTACAAATTATGAATCTAAACAAGACCCTCTCAACTACAGCCCATGAAATTCTCTCTTGAACTAATACAACCATATCTGAAAACGGTCCAAAAAATCTGACATTTGGTTAGAATTTAATGGCGCGGAATAGGTTCGGGATTGTTTTCGTTTTATTTTTGTGGTAAAAAGTGGAAAAACATTGTTATTTATTACTTTCAACTATACTTAGATTATCAGTGATTAGTTCTTTAGTGATTTCATGTTTGTGAGGGGTGGGGGGGGGGGGGGGTTGTAAAGAAAAGGGTATTATGTTACTTTATGGTGGCCGCCATATTGCATGTACCATAAAACTGAATATACTTTATTGTATTGCCTTTAGAACAGAATGGTGTGTGCCAAATTTGAGAATCACCGGACATGGGGAAGTAGTCGAAAAATCGATCGCAAGATTCCTCACACGAGTGAAGTTAATAAGTCCAGCCGTTTAAGTATCGGTACAAATTATGAATCTAAACAAGACCCTCTCAACTACAGCCCACTCTTGAACTAATACAACCATAACTGAACTCGGTCCAAAAAATCTGACATTTGGTTAGAATTTAATGGCGCGGAATAGGTTCGGAATTGTTTTCGTTATATTTTTGTGGTAAAAAGTGGATAAACATTGTAATTTATTACTTTCAACTATACTTAGATTATCAGTGATTAGTTCTTTAGTGATTTCATGTTTGTGAGGGGGGGTGGGTTGTATAGAAAAGGGTATTATGTTACTTTATGGTGGCCGCCATATTGCATGTACCATGATTCCTCACACGAGTGAAGTTAATAAGTCCAGCCGTTTAAGTATCGGTACAAATTATGAATCTAAACAAGACCCTCTCAACTACAGCCCACTCTTGAACTAATACAACCATAACTGCAGTCGGTCCAAAAAATCTGACATTTGGTTAGAATTTAATGGCGCGGAATAGGTTCGGAATTGTTTTCGTTATATTTTTGTGGTAAAAAGTGGAAAAACATTGTAATTTATTACTTTCAACTACACTTAGATTATCAGTGATTAGTTCTTTATTGATTTCATGTTTGAGGGGGGGGGGGGGGGGTTTGTAAAGAAAAGGGTACTATGATACTTTATGGTGGCCGCCATATTGCATGTACCATAAAACTGAATATACTTTATTGTATTGCCTTTAGAACAGAATGGTGTGTGCCAAATTTGAGCATCACCGACCATGGAAAAGTAGTCGAAAAATCGATCACAAGATTCCTCACAGGAGTGAAATTAATAAGTCCAGCCGTTTAAGTATCGGTACAAATTATGAATGTTAACAAGACCCT